>OY728136.1:202225760-202758260 GCA_963277665.1 Viscum album | reverse complement strand
GTCTGTGTGAGTGCATACTTAATGCATTTATATATACATACATACATCGATTGTGTATATATATATATCTGTTTTATATAATACAAAAATTTATAAATTTTATCACATACTTGTTTATACTCTTTAAATATATAAATATTATCTACTTAATGTTTTTATATAATAAATAATTATGTGTCATTATATAAAAAAAATGTACATTCATTAGATACATATATATGTGTGTGTGTGTTATAGATTTTTGAATGACATTAGATAAATATATATCAATAATGGTTGGATGTTGTTAGGATCACAATAATGTTCAAGCATTTAGAGGGGTGAATTAGTGTTAAAAAAATTCACACATCGCTTTAATTCTCTTTCATATTCCTCACACTTCTCTCACTATACTCACAGATGTAGAAAATTAATGAATCTAACTTATTTGCTAATAATATTCACCTTATTTAAGGATGAATATGAACTGAATGTATCTTGTTTTTTATCCCATGCACCTAACTCTCCTATTATTGTCAAGATCTACTAATGAATTGTTATAACAGTGTTCTCATATAGAATGTGATCCCAACCAGACATTAATAACCAATATAAATGAAAAACAAAAAACACATTGCAGGAGAAGCACTAAAAAAGATTTGAAACATAGTTATTCCATTTTTAGATTGGTTTACCAGCTCATGGGATAGAAAAATCCTTACAGGTCATTCTCTTCATTAATAATTTATTTCAAATAGATATATAAATTCTCTTATGCATCTTATATTTCTATCAATTTTCATATATTCACTAAACCTTGTGAATATTACCTATAAAATTCAGGGCACTTGAAATCTCTTACAAAAATCAGCTTGATGAATTGATCTCATAACATCCACATGATATCAAAAATATCATGGCCCTTATTTGTCATTTATTTTATCAATAAAATACATATGAATTTAGACTATCATAACTACATGAAAACATGTACAAAATCAAATGAAACCATGGTTACCCTTTTTCCAAATGTAATGTTATTCCACAATTTCCTACATTATTATACGCTTGTGGTGTGTCCCGCTCATCCTAGTGTATTTGTTTATGAATTTTTTAAATAAATTTCATCTTATTATTTCTACAACAACTATAGTTTGAACTCTATCCACCTACATTTTTTCTATTAAAATAAAGAAACCAAAATACTCAAAATAATCTTTCTTATGATAGGGTCTCCATTTAAAAAAAATTAACTAATCATATCAATGAAAATTATGTACATGAGCACACTATGATGACCATCACATCCATAGTGGTCCTGTTCATTTCTCATGGGGTTATGAAGGTACATCATAGTGTGGTATCCTCTTTTTTACCATTTTAGCATCTGCATTTTTCAAAGTTGATCATGCCTTGCAAATTTCTTGATAACCTCATTAAACATCAACCATATCCTCCACAACACCCAATCTAGGATTTTATAAAAATTATAGGTTAATCACAATTACGAAATGGTGATCACCATGGTATATTTCAAAACCTCTAATTGTTCTGAAACATCCATGATTGAGTTTTCCTATCTCAGTGACATTGATAAATTTTTCTTCCAGAAAAACATCCATATTATTTTCATTTTATAGAAATAGAATGAATGGGTCTTACATTAGACTTGAGATTGTGAAGTAAATCCGATATAAACCTATACATGGTAAAGCATGTTGTTGATCTCTTATTGTAACACCCCACTCCTTGTAAACACGAACACTAATTGTAGTTAACAGCACCTTGCACCAAGATCTCATTCTACTCAGTCCATTCACCCCACTGTAGTCATCCTATTCTCCTTATCTCTAACGTAGGATGGATAAGGTTCATCATGGTAACGAACTCATGATGGTCAACTTAGCTCTTACTTCTAGATTAAGGATGACATATTTTTTACATATATTATTTTAGTTTGTTAATAGACCCATTTGGATGTTACATCAAAAATAAAGAACCATCGGGGAACCACATCATGGTATTCACCATTTTGGTTGCTTGAAATATCAACACTCTTGTTTTAGATAGTTATTCTATCAATAACAACACTATTCTAGTATTTTATTTAGATTGGTTCAACAATAATCAAATTTAAACTTGTATAAATTCAAAATAAAACATTATCAACAGGTGATTTCAATAATATCCCCCTTTGTATTGGTTTTCAATATCATCTATAACTTTTCCCCCTTATTTTAAATAACACTAAAGATAACAATAAATTTATGAAAACAATTATTCTAAATAAAATAGTCCTGATTCAATCAACAATATGTGTCTATGATTAAGATTAGGGTATAAAAGGAGATTGATTAAATATCAAAAAACATTCTTCCTTAAACAAATCTTATAAAAAACACTAAAAAAATTATGAACCAAGTTATATTTGATTTATTCTATGTAATTTATTACACCAAATAAAAAATACATTAAATATATTCAAACAAACTCCAAACCCCTGAGAATTACATTTCTACTTTTAAAAAATATATAAACATTATAAAATAGAAAATATAACTCAAAAAAATCATACCTTGCTAATGGGAATATAGTTAAACTCTCATTTTCATTGTTAGATTCTAGAAATTTTTTGTTTCGAGTAACTTTGTGGGAATTTTTCATGACCTGTCCCCCAGGACCCATGCCTTGACTACCCCTAGCCCACCTCTTAAAGGTCAGGGTTTGCAACTAGAGCCAAAGGTATTATCTTATATATGGGATGAAATATTTCAGGTTCTTGTATGAACACACACACACACGCATCCTGATCCCACAATGTTGAAAAATAAGCATTCATTCCACTAAGACAACCACTGAGAGTTTGTGATGACCCAAAATTTTATCAATGAAATTTCACTCGTCTTATAGTAATGTCATAATCATATAAAATCAAATCAAGAAACACAATTCTACATCATGTTTAAATGAACTACTATATGACCTTTAAACATAAATTTTACACTTCTATGTTTTGAATTTCAAAAATCTGACATATATGGTTACGATCAGTACGATGTTTGGAGTCTGATAGGAAAAACCTAATTTTTTATGAATAGTAACCCACCATTATGAATAGTAATATGACCCTTATGAATACTAAATATTTTAAAAGAATAGTAACCTCACCCATGAATGTATAAATAAAATTTCAGCATCTTATACGGGACAATATGACCATATTAAACGTATTAGTATTCTTGTAAGTCATAAATAATTAACTATAATTAATTAATTAGCATAAAAGAAAATATATTTTCCAAAAACGTGTTCATAAATTTTTAATATTATGTTTTATGGGTTTAATATAATTTTATAAGATATTATTTTATTCTTAAAAGTATTGTCAAATTAGTTTTATTTTTAAAATTTGTATTTTTCAAGTAAATTATTATTTTAATTACAAATTAAATTAATAATATGTATTTTTTTGAAAAATGGAGTTCATTTTTGGTTTCTGTACTTCAAAAAATGCTAAGGGAAATTTTTTAGGATTTTCTTAAAATACATAAATTTTAGATGAATTCTAAAATTATATAATTTACAAAATCAGCTAAATACTCTAATTATAGGTAATGGGAGCTATTCTATTGATGTAATCCCATTTGTTTCAAACACAAATTCTCATGTTACTATATTTAGTTATGGAATCATCACGATTTGTTTTATTGTGCATAATTAATAAATAAATTAATTTAGTGTTGTGAAAACCCCTCTCCCCTCTAGTATAGAAAGCACCCTCGCACCCTCATTTCATCACACCTATCAAGAATCATGACTTGTCCAAATTCTTCCCAAAGATCTTACCTAGGATCTCCCTCACATCCATAATTTTATGTTCTAATAAAAATACCAAAACCTCTTCCCTAAAGTGGATCTCAAAAAGATATATTCAAGAGTACAATAAAGTGAAGATACCATTTGGATACAAGGTAAGGAGAAATTCTTGAAGTGAACTTTCTTTCATCAGGTTCTCCCTCTTCCACTCCATTTTAGGTATGGTTACTCCATAAAAATAATTTTTTCATCATTATATTACCTTTTTTTGTATATACTTGTTTTCCAATATATTTTATGTCAAAAAAAGTGTTTTCCAAAATAACTCTTCTTTCAAAAACAAACATTTTACTTCTCACTCATGGTTGATGGTTCTTGTATCAAGTATTTTATTCCCTCATTCTTTTGGGAACCCAATGTTTATGAATTTTTTATTATAAGATGAAACTAATTATTTTAAATGAGTCATTTATGTTCATTATTAATATATTTTCTATGTGGAATGCATTATAATAAATATGTTATGATGTGACGGGTTCAGCCAGAATTATATAGTGAAATATGAATATTTTAAAGTGATAGGTGTGGCCAAAATTATACAGTTCTCCAATGTATTGGGTATAGTGATGAATCTCAAGTGTTAATGTGTAATGATGCATGAACATGATTCTAGATTTGTTCACAACTATGTGTGGAAGTTAACCACTAAGACATGATGTTTCATTTTCTATGAATTGCCACATTCCGAGTATTTCTCTTAATGTTTCCTCTCATGATTACGATCGTGTGCCAATATTATGCTCATCCCATGTCATGTTGTTTCATGTTTTTATTTATCCTCTTACTTGGATATTTGCTCACTCCTTTTTATGTATATCCTCTAGTGAATACATGTACTAAAGTGAGGCCAATATCCAATAATAATCTATAGAAGAAATAAATAAATAAATGTTTTTCATTATAAATGTTATGTATAGTCATATATTCCCCAATACACTAAACCATTGTATACTCTATGTTTAATGTTTTTATGTTTTTTATCTCTAAAAATATGTCAATGTAATGTAAGAAAAGTAGGGTATTTATAGTTTGTATCAGAAGCAAGGATTAGTTAATTTGTAAATTATGATTAGAGAACCGTAGAGAAAAACTCTAGTATGAGAGTAAGTAAAAATATGAACACAGGATGATTTGTTAAACATAAGGATCCCATAATATATTTTTTGTTTAAATTTCACAAATGAATAAGTTATTTATTGTTAACCCGTTGACTTATATTTTTATCTAACCTTTTATATTTTAGAAAATGGAGGTAACCCGGAGAAAACAGGGAATCCACCTATGCAAGGGCCAATACAACTGTTACCTGAATGACATCACCAAATATTTGGGAGGTGGAGTTCAAAACTTCATGGTGGTGATTACCCAATAGTCTTCGGTTATTAATAATAACCTGAATAATGAGGAACATACTCTTTCAATAAAGATGGAGCAACTGGATTTCAAGTATTTTATGTGACAATTACCACTAACATTTGGTGTATATTCTGATCCACCGTTTTCATAATAGTGGTTAAAATCCATAGAGAACGTCATTAAAGAGCATTACAGTTCTAATACGGAGAAGGCGACACTGGCTATTAATCATCTCAATGGAGAGGTCGATCAATAGTGGGATTCGATTAAGAACACAAATCCAGGTTGAGAAATTGAAGATATGGTATGGGAAGATTTAATATTATGTTTCGTAATGAGTATTTCCCAGGAACTCTACATAAAAATATAGGGTGAGAATTCATAGATCTCAAGAAAAAGTAAGTATTATCTATCACGACCTATGAAGTGAATTTCACAAGTCATTCAAAGTATACTTTGGGATTTGTTATCAACAATGATAGAAAAATTGAAAGAATATTTAGTGTATTAAAACTACACCTTTGAAAGGCTATTGTAATTATATACATTGGGAGTTATGATCAATTTTTTCATTGTTCCTTCAAAGTGGAGATGGATTTTGGATAATGGACCCATGTCTATGGTGATATGAAAAGAAATATGGAGTTCCAAGATAGAGGATCTAATGATAATGGTGGAATAAAAACTCAACCACCCACATTCCAAAAAGGAGGGAAGATGAATCAAGGAAACTACCTCAAATTATTCAATTGTGGGAAAGAAGGCCACCATTCTCAAGAGTGTTGAAAAGAAATGATAAGGAAGGAGAATGTAGTGGAATAATGGATATCACTACCCATGGTCCAAGACTAGAACTATAGGGAGCAAGAAGAATATGAAATCCAAAGCACTAAACCCCGAGTCATTAATGGTATTCAGTGTCAACAGATTCCATACCCGAGAGAAAAAGGGAAGGCTTATGTTATCCCTACCATGGAAGTGGAGCAGGATAATGATGTCATACAAGTTACACTTCATATTCACCTATGAATGGAAAATGTATTATTTTAATCTAGTGATACACATTCATTATATATTTCATGTTTTATAGAACTATAGAATCGAATCCCTAAAACCTTGAATTTGATATATCAATAAAAACACCATGTGGTGCTGTCATTGAAAGACAACATATTGGTGTATGTGGGTATATTCTTTTAGGGAATATCTTAATACTTAACTTGGTGTAATTTAACTCTATAGTGGGAATTCATTTTCTCTTGTTATATAGAGTACATATTAAATGTGGGGAAAAGGAAATATATTTTCAAATTCTGAACCATCTCATGCTCCTATACAAATTTAAGAAGGATCATGAATATCCTTTGAAAAATACTTCAACTGTGTGGGTGTTGATTCCCTGTGAATAATCATACCTCACTCAAATGGTTAGTCAAATGAAATTTTCAACCTAGACTAATTTCCCATTGTGAAGGTATATGGTGATGTATTTCCTGAAGAGTTTCCCATAATTACTTCAGATAGTGAGGTAGAGTTCATCATATAACTCATTACTAGAGATACTCTTATCTCTATGTGTTTGTATAGTATGTCTCATATTAAACTGAAGGATTTAAATAAGAAGTATCAATATCATTTGGACAATGATTTCATGAGACAAAGTGAATAACCTTGGGGTGAAATATTGATCTTGGTGAATAAGAAGGATAGAACAATGCAGTTGTGGTTCAATTATCGGGAACTCAACAAGATCAGCATAAAGAAAAATTATTTTCATACAAGGAATGATGACTTGTTTGATCAGTTAGGAGGATATCAATAATTCTCAAAGGTGGATCTTCATTCTGGATATCATCAGCTTAGTTGAATAAGGATTATATTCAGAAGAAGACATTTTGTAAAAGATATGTGAACTCTGATTTTTTCATGATGCCCTTCGGACTTACTAATTCCATTCAAATCTACATGGATTTGATGTCTATAATCTTTATAAATTACATTGAAAAATTTTTTGTAGTGTTTATTGATGATATTTTCATCTGATCATAGATTAATGATGAACAGGAAGAATATAAAAGACTTATGTTGGTGACATTGATAAAGGATATGTTTTATGCCAAGATCAGTAGGTGTGAATTTTGGATGAATAAAGTCACATTCTTGGGACATGTGAACACATGTGAGAGAATTTATGTGGACCCTTCAAAAATAGTGGTGATTGAGGAATGTCCTAAACCTTCTAGTGTCACAGAAAACTGTAGTTTTCATAGATTATCTTGGTACTACCGACATTTTTTGAAAAATTTATCACGATTTCCATTCCCCCTAACTAAGTTAACAAGGAATGGGGTAATGTATTTATGGATGAAATAAAGTGAGGGAAGATTCATGGAGCTAAAGAGAAGTCTTATCACTGCAATTATACTTATATTACCATAAACTGGTGAATTTTTTTGGACATGTTCAGATGCTTCAAAAAATTTCATTGGTTGTGTAGTCATGAAAAGTGATAATGTGTATCCTAAGCCTCACGACTTTTAAAGATACATGAGTAGAACAACTCGACAAATGATATAGAGTTGGAAGCCATTATTTTTGTCCATGAAAATATGGTTGCACTTTCTTTATGGTGAGAAGTGTGACATATGCACTGACAGCAAAATCCGAACATATATATTCTATGAAAATGAGCTCAGTATGTTCCAAAAAATTTGGTTAGAGCTAATCAAGGACTATGATTTCTCTATTCACTATCATCCTGTAAAGGAGAACAAGGTATCTATTTCTCTAAGCCGAAAATAACCTGCTACTTTATCCATGTTACTGATTTAGAAATACCCTATCTTCTTAGAGATCAAATGTTTGGATCTAGAAATCATAAGGGAAGAGGTTTTATCATACCTTGACCAAGTGATTTCCCAGCCATAAATCCAAGAGATGATTATGGAGGCATAAATGGATTATCTGAAATTATAAAATATGGTGATTGTAGAAAAGTAACGGAAGTGAAGGAGTTTTATATTAATGATGATGGTGTGATTTGTTTTCCAATGCATCTTTGTGTGCATTAATAACCCCTGATAAAGAAGGAGCTACTGGATAATGCACATAGCTTAGCATTCCCTATCCATCCTGATGGAACCATGTTGTACCAAGATCGTTGAGAACACTTCTAGTTGGATAACATGAAGAAGAAGATTGAAAAATATATTTCAAGGTGCTTGATATGTCCAAAAGATAGTGTAGAGTGGAAACCGTACAAAGTAATGATGCAACCATTTCCTATGCCCATGTGGAAATGGGTTAATGTCATTGTGGAATTTTTTTCAGGTCTCTTGAAGATATCGATGTGAAATAATGAGATACAGGTTGGGGTTGACCGATACACCAAGACTACCCATTTTATTGCTATTGGGGAAGATCGCTCATTTGAACAACTTGAAAAGATACATGTTAAATAAGTGGTGACATAACATGGTGTTCTACTATCAATTGACTCTCATCATGATCCAAGGTTCTCATCTATACTATAATATTGTCTTAAACTTGATTTGAGTAATGAATTAAATTTCAGTAAGGCCTATCACCCCCAAACTAATGAAAAATCGGAAATGAATATTAAAAAACATGAAGACATAATAAGAACTGATTATTTAGAATTAAAAGTTGGATGGGATCATCATATCCCATTTTTTGAGTTCTCATTCAAAAATAGCTTCCGCCTGTGTATTCATATTACTCCATATGAATCTCTATATGGAAAGAGATGTTTAACTCCAACCTGTTTGGATGATGTTAGATAAAGAAAGCTACTTATAGCTGATCTTTTGAAAGAGATGATAGAAAATTTTCAATTCATCGAGAATCATATCAAATCTTATGAGAGTCAGCAAATAATCTACGCTGAAAACCATTAAATGGAATCATATTTCGATGTTGGAGATAAAGTCTTCCTTCGAATGTCACCAAGGATGTGAGACATGTGGTTTGGAAAGAAAGGGATTCTATGCCCACAGTACATTGGCCCCTTTGAGATCCTTGACCATGTAGGATCCGTGGAATATCGGCTTGCACTCCAACTGAATATTTCTCAAGTTCATGATGTTTTTCATGTATCAGTCCTGAGAAA
This sequence comes from Viscum album, assembly GCA_963277665.1. Lineage (NCBI taxonomy): Eukaryota > Viridiplantae > Streptophyta > Magnoliopsida > Santalales > Viscaceae > Viscum > Viscum album. Next base: position 202,748,920 of record OY728136.1, on the reverse strand, counting down.
GTACATACCATATCCCTTACATGTACAGAACTCAATGGTGGTAGATCGGAAAGATGATCTCTCTTATGAGGAGTGGCTAGTAAAGAGTCTGGATAGGATAGATAAGGTTATACGTAACAAGAAACCCCACATTTTCAAAGTGTTATGGAGAAACTATAAGTATGAAGATGGAACTTGGGAAACATATGATGTAATTTTGGAGAAGTTCCCTCACCTGTTTATGTAAAATGAAATGCTGAGGGAAAAAATTCAAAAGGGGGTAAGAATATAATGACCCCAAGATTTATCAATACAATTTCTCCCTTCTTGTAGTAATGACGTAATAATATAAAATCACATCTAGAAACATAATGCCAAATCATGCATAAATGATCTAGTATGTGACCTTTAAACAAAATATTTCCACTTCTAGGTTTTGAATTTTGAAAATTAGACATACACGGTTATGATCAGTAAGATTTTTGGAGTCTGATAGGAAAAACATAATTTTTTGTGAATAGTAACCTACCCTTATGAATGGTAATTTGAACCTTATGAATATTAAATGTTTCATAAGAATAGTAACCTAACCCATGAATGTATAAAAAATTAGGCGACTTATAAGTTACAATATGACCATAGTAAACATATTTATATTTTTGTAAGTCATAAATAATTAATTATAATTAATTAGTTAATTTAAAATTAAATATATTTTCCTCAAATGTGTTGATAAATTAAATTTTTTTTGTCTTCTGGTTTTAAGTTAATTTTATAATACCTTATGTAATTTTTAAAATCATTATAAAACTATTTTAAATTTAAAAATTTGTATTTTTCAAGTAAATTGTGATTTTAATTAAAATTTAAATTAATCATATTTAGAATGTAAATTTTGGAAAATGGAGTTCATTTTTTGTTTCTAAAAATTGAAAATGGTTGGGGTGAATTTTTTGGATTCTTTTGAAATACATTAATTATTTATGAATGGTGAAATACTATAATTTACCAAATAAGCTAAATAAATTAATTACAGAGTCAAGGATGTTGTTATAATGATGTAAGCCCAATTGATTTGAAATAAAATGTGGAAGTTACTATATTTAGTCATGGAACCATTCCTATTACTTTTATTATGGATAAATAATAAATTAGTGTATATACTATTTTGAAATCCCCTCCCCCCCTCCACTATAAATACCACCCCTCACACCGTCATTTTTTCACACCTCTCAAGCTTCAAGACTTGTCCAAATTCTCCCCAAAGCTCCTCCCTGGGACCACCCCCTCATATAGAATTTAATGGTATGATAAAAACACAGAAATGTATTCCATAAAAAGACTATCAATGAAGATATATTCAAGAGGATAATAAAGTGAAAAAAAATCATTTGGATACAATGAAAGGGGAAATTCTCAGACCCAACTCTCTTTTATCATGTTCTCCATCTTTCACTCCATATTTGGTATGGTTACTACAAAAAAATCATTCTTTGATCATTATCTTACCTTTTTGGGATATACATGTTTTCCACTAGAGATTATGTCAAACAAAATGTTTTCCAAAATAACACTTCTTTCAAAAACAAACCATCTACTTCTCACCCAAAATTGATGGTTCTTGTATCAAGAATGTTATTTCCCCTTTCTTTTGGGAACCCAACATTTTTTAATATGTTCTTATGAGTTTAAACCTATTACTTTACATGGGTTATTTATATTTATTATTGATATATGTTCTATGTGGGATGCATGATAATGAAAATGTATGATGTGACAGGTGCGCTCTGAATTATATATCACAATGTGAATGTTTGAAAGTGATGGGTTCACCCAAAATTATACAGCTCTCCAATGCATTGGGTAAAGTAATTAATCTCATGAGTTAATGTGGAATGATGTGTAAGCATGGTGCTATCTTTGTTCACAACTATGTGTGGTAGTTAACAACTAAGACATGATGTTTCATTTTCTATGAAATGACACATTCCAAGTCTTTTCATAATGTTTCCTCTCATGATTATGATCTTATGCCAATATTATACTCATCCCATGTAATTTTGTTTCATTTTTTTTATCTATATTCTTATTGGAATTTTATCTCACACTTTTTCAATATATATCCTTAGGTGACTACATGTACTAAGGAGAGTTCAAGATCCAATAAGAAGCTAGAGAACAAAAAATAAAATAAACTTTATTTGTTGTAAATGTTATGTATGGTCCTAGTTTTTCCAGAAAATTAATATTTTGGATCCTCATTGTGTAATTTCTTTATGCTATTTTTCACTAAAATAAAGTAAAATTAATGTAAGAAAAGTAGTTTCGTTGTAGAGTAATAGTACAAAACTGGAAGCAAAGGGGAACAAATACAATACCAATGAAAGACAAGTAAAATCTCCTAATGTCGTTCTCTAACTAACCCTGGATGTATGGTATGTGAAGGGGTGCCACCTAAAACTATATATGTATGCCTCATATGTCGGATGTCACTAGGCCCCGCCTAGTTGCGGACCACCAAGGTCATTGTCATAGCATCTTCTATATTCACAACACACAACATGTGTTAGTGAAGATTGTGTAGGGGTGAGTAACATAAGTCTCAGTAAATATCCCTAAACCCAAAGGTAAAATCACAAGGGAATGTATGCACAAAGTGTTTTCATCTCATGTATGTATAATCTAAAGTATGTAAAGCATGACTGTTAGTCGTAAACACTAAACAAATTGTACTACTCAAGAACTCATCCCTTATGACTCAATTAGGCATTCGGGATCACCTAGTCCTTCTCATCATTTAGGCATGATGGGTCACTGAGACTTGATTGTTACATAGGCATGCTGGGTCACCTAGACTCGCTAATCACTTTTTCCTACTAGGTCACCTAATCCTGCTCATCACATAGGCCCACTAGGTGACCTAGGCCTACTAATAACTTTTTTATTGATGAGTCACCTAGACTCTCTAATCTCTTTTCCATGCTAGTTTACCTATACTTGATCATCACAGTCCTCTCGTCACATCCAGCTACTGGATTCTCGTTCGTAGCGCACTTGATTCTGGGAGAATATCCTCCTCAAGCCATCAGTCATATCTCAACCTACATGAAAAATAATTTATAGTATATCAAAAGGACAACCTCATCACTGTAGTCCCAATGACATAAACAGCTCGTTAATTGGATATATATTTTATAATTTATTGGTGTTTTAGAGAAAATAGGGATGGTTGGGTCTAGACTCTGTCCAACCTAGTCGAAATGACCCGACCGAACCCATTTCAGCTGACCTGACCCAACCCAGCTGGGTCTAAGCGGACCTGGTCCTGCTTGGACTGAGGTCCAGGCCCATTAGACTTACTGGACCAAGCTCATTGGGTCGTGGTTCCAACCCGTCGGACTGCCCAACGGCCTGGTCACCGTCTGTCCAGGCCTGTGCTAGCTAGCCAGTTTTCACCCAGCTAGATCAATTAGTGGCTCGATCCCCCTTTAGCCTGGCCTGCACAAGTATGCTGGTTTTTTCAATCGTGGACACATTGAGTTCCACATCCTTTTGGGCCATGCGGGCCACCACGTAACCACACCACCAAAAACCCGTGGGTCCTATGATGGGCCACTCTGCAATAATCATTTGAGTCAGTGACCCTCATGGGAGTGAACTTCCATAATTGTTGTGGCGCACATAGGTGTGGCCCTCCACCACCAACATCTCCCTTGCTGGTGGTTATTTTCCGAATGTTTCCATCTCCCATGGCCTCCTGTTGTGGCATGATATGCCTCTATAGTCCTGTATGGACCGTGGTTTTCATCACGTCACAAATAAGGGAAAGGAAAAAAGTTATTGGAGAAGAACACACTATGAATATACCACAACAAATTTTTGTGATTAAACGATTCATCCTTTGTTCGAAGAAATAAGGAAGGATTAAATCAATACATGGATCTAACATACCATAAATCCTAGAAAGAATAACCCATCCCAAAATCGTTGTTATAGGTCACAAATTTGGACATATACCAATGGTTTTCCCAAAAACATTCTTATAGGGGAGACCTGTACCAATGTTTTTGGTATAGGTCACTTATATAGACCTATACCAACAGTGTTCCCAAAACCGTTCATATAGGGTCTCAATTATGGACGTATGCCAATGGTTTTGGCCAAACCGTTGGTATAGGTCCATAATAGAGACCCTATACCAACTATTTTGGAAAAACTATTGTCATAGGTCCCCTATACTAATGGTTTGTCCAAAACCATTAGTATATATCCCAAAATCAAAGAATCTATACCAACGGTTCTGAAAACCATTGGTATAGGTCTATACCAACAGTTTTGAGAACTGTTGGTATAGTGACATGTATTTTGTTGGAATCTTCTTACAGAAAACATTAAATAACTAAAAATTTAAAATATTTATGATAATAAATATTTATATTTATGAAATTATGTTCACAAAAGTCTTGTTAGGTTAGTGGTCAAGTCATTCAATCATAAACTACAGGTACTAGGATCAAAACCAACAGAATGATTCTTTTTTGAAATACATATACCAATGGTTTTATAGAACCATTGGTATAGATTTTTCATATTACCTATACCAATGGTTTTGAAACCCACTGGTATAGACCTATCCTCACGGTTCACTAGCCAGCAGCTCTTCAAGCTGTTGGTATAGGATATACCAATGGTTTGGAGGCCTATACCAATAGTTTCAAACCATTGGTATAGGGTATTTTTCTAGTAGTGATGCATGGGCCACCACACCAACACTGGACTCCATGAGTGTAAAAGTAGAACTCGAAACATTCAACATTGTTTCCCCAAAAAATCCATAGACCCTCGGTCTTTAAGGTAGATTTGGCCACCTATGAGGAAACTTTGTCATGGATAGTCCCTCATGCGACATGTTGTGACTACCCCAATCCCAACTCCCAATGTCTGGGGGATGGCGACTATCGCCCAAGGAATTACATGCAAGTCTGAGGTATTTTCTGAAATATATGTATGTATGCACACACACATCCCCAACCCACAATGATGAAAAATAAACTTGCATGCCACTAAGAAAACCACATATATTTACAAGAAAAAACTGAATTTTAAGGGGCCAAAATACAGGCCCAATGAAATACAACTGAATGGTCTTAAATTCTGTCTGCGGTAAACCCTACCTGAAGGGTAGGTGAAGGTGTTCTTCATGAGGCCCTAAAAGTATGCCTCGTCTGTTGAATCTCACTGGGCACCACCTTGTCCCAGACCACCAAGGTGTCTATTGTTTGGTTTTTAATCTTCACAAGACACGACACATGTAGGTGGAGCCCGTACAGGGGTGGGTAACACAATACTCAATAAGGACCCCCTAACAAAATGGTAAACCCGTAATGGAAAGTATACACAAAGGGTTGTCAGATCATTCTTGTATAATATAAAGTATGTAATAAAACACTATTAGTTGTAAACACTCAAAAACTTGTACTATAGAGGAATTTATCCTCGATGAGTCACTTACGCCCACTGGGCCACCTAGACCGACTCATCATTTATGCATGCTGGGCTACCTAGACATTCTCTTCACATAGGCATGTTGGGTCACCTAGACCCACTCGTCCCTTTGTCCTGCTGAGCCACGTAGCCACGCTCATCAATTTTTCATGCTAGTTCATCTAGGCCCACTCGTCACTTTGGCATGTTGGGTCACCAAGACCCTCTCATCACTTAGGTATATTAGGCCACTTAGACCTGCTTGTCACATTAGCATGTTGGGTCACCTAGGACTGCTCGGGACATTGACCTTCTGGGTCACCTTGGATAGCTTGTCAAATTTTCCTACTAGGCCACCTAGAAAAAATCCTCACTTTGGCATGTTGGGTCTCTTAAACCCACTCATCATAGTCTTCTCATCACATCAAGTCATAGCATTTCCACTTGTAGCTCACTTGATTATGAGAGAATATACTTCTCAAGACAATGATCAAATCTAAAATTCCTAAAAACCAAATTTATTGTATATCCAAAGGACCTCCTCATCACAAGAGTCCCAAGTCCACAAACATCTCATCTATCAGACATATAGTTTATATGATATGGATGTTTTAGTGAAGAGGGAGCTGGTTGGGTCTGAACATAGTCTGACCCTGTCAAACCGACCTGATGCACTCAGTTATGGGCTAACCCAGTCTGGACTAACCCATTGTCCAAGCCCATTGGGCCATTGTTCTTACCCACCAGGCCACCCAACTTCCTTGTCTTTGTCCAGACCCACCAACACTGGTGGGACAGTTTTCACCAAACTCGGTTTCCCAATAGCCTGATCCCCATTCAGCCCAGCCCACACTTGAGGGCTCGTCTGTTCCATCTAGAATGTAGTGAACACTGCATCTATCCAAGCCATGCAGTCCACTGCGTAACCACCCTATAGTCTATTTGTACCAAGGCCGTCCACCATGTCTGGTGACCCATGTCCACTGCCTCTGGCTGTTGACATGGGACACTTCACCAGATATCATTAGGCCTAAACCCTCCTCCACCATCGTCTCCCATGCCACAAGTCATTCACCTAACACTATCATCCCTCGCAGCATCCTGCTACGAGTTTATCTCCCACTGCAGTCATGCTTGGACTGCAGTTTCTATCACATCGTGGAGAACAAAAATGAAAAAGGTGGAGGAGAAGAATGCAAAATGAACACACCAAATACGAACCATTACCTTTGTTTGTTTCATCCTGATTTCTTTTTTGTCACACGGATTAGAAAATGATATACTCAATATCCATTAAATCCCCATAGTAAAAACCCATCCCCAAAATACGATCGATCCGTATGTCAACCCATTCGTGGGTTGATCTGCATTTTTCGATCAAACCAAAAATAGGAAAGAAAGAATTCTGATAGAATTAAACCCCTTATATGGATATTGGATTGGTTGTCGAATGAAAGAGTATGTCACTGGTGGTAATCCATCTGTGAAGGTCCTCAATCCATCATCTTGGGAAATATATTACCAAAAGTATGGATATTTCTTGATTTTGTTGGAAATTTTTCATTCTTCGTTTGCCGACGCAAATCCTCCAAAGCCTTAGAGGGATTCTAGAATCCTAACAATGATATCATATCCCTATAAAACTATTACACAAATGAAATATGTTTCAACATTTCTCTTATACTGAGTCATCAAGTCGTTATGGTATTTCATTTATGAAAGGAAATAGTCGTCTTGATGATGCGTCGTAGTGAAACATACATTGAATAAAATAAACTTTCTTAATTTAATTTTATTTTTATTTTGAACGCTCAAAAATATAATTTTACCCTCAACCCACACAATTTAATGTTAGGTCATTCTATAGGTAATGAAAACATTCTAGACGCAATGTTTCCCTCACATTTTTAATTCAGGATTCCATTTAGAAGTTTCCAAAATAGCACAGATGTGCTATTTTAATTAACTAAAAAAGTTCAAACATTTATTTTTGGCTCATCGGGCATCATAATCATGGTCCATCTCAGTGGCTGGTCTCAAAATAATCCCATATAATATAATAAATTACATGAATTTATGATACATTACATAATATCATCAATTTTTTCCTTATATGGAACAAATTCTGGTTTTAGGGTTCCATCAACCAAATTTTCTTTTTAGAAATGAAATTTTTTCACTGTGTTCAAACCTAGTGCATTAAACTATAATTTTTTAAATATTGATGGAAATATGATTATACAATATTGTTTTTAGCGAATATTTTTCTATAATATTAAAATACAAAATTTGTGTCCTAATCCATTCTATCTACATAGCCTCCTATGCTACTACTATATATTCAAATTTAGTTGAGTTCAATGTAACTGGTATTCTCTTCGATGGATCAAAAGAAAAAAACTTATACTAATAAAAAATTCTCCACCATATTTTTATATCATATCATTCACCGCACCTTCCAAATAATCATCAATAAACCCTTTAAAATCCTACTCGCCTTTATTTTCTTACCTAAACAAATAATTGAGTATATTTATGATCTACCAAAAAAATCCTCTTTTCTACAAAAAAATATGGGATTGGTTACTTTGATTCATATATTTATCATAAAAACTAGAAATTTTTACAAGGTAAATACAAGATGTTATCAGATACATGAGGCTCCCAATTAAACCATAGAATTTCCTCTCATTAGTGGTTTCCATTCATCATCCATACTCAATTTTATTCCCAAAATAATAGTTTTGGGAACTACTCAATATTCAAGTGAATTAGTGTTGTTTAAGATCTATTTGGAATATTTTTTATGAGATAAAAATACAATCAAATTCATTGTTATTCTATGAACCTAATTAAAATATATTTTCTCTAAGAATTTACATTTCAAATTATTCATTTATGTTCATTGTGATTTACTTAGACATCTTATCTTCATTTATGGAAAAAATAATTTCATTAATATTAACAGTAAAAAAAATGTCTTATACTCTTTATTAACATAAAATTTATTTTACACATTCCCTTTCTAGAGTTCCATGCTCTTGGGCTGTTAATCACGCATAAATTTTCAATATCATATGTAATTTTTCAGATCAACTAGAGAATTTTTTATCTTACACACTATGATAACATTTGAGTATATTATGAAACTGTTTATTTAATGTATATTTTTTTATAAAGAACACTAGGAAAACAAGGAAACATATCATAAATTTAGAATACTTTTAATACTTTCCAAGCCACAATATCTATAACGATATTTATGGACTATATTCTGGAACCATGAAAAAATGTTTCATCAAATACAACCCTTTAATTTTTGAATATCCTTTACATACCATCTTATCCATATTTCTAGGCAACTCAACTTATTCCACCAAATAATTCCTCAAAACCAACTTTTCTCCAGTCACATTATTTTCATTTCATGACTCCTAAATACCACTATAGTAATGAATTAAATTTTTCTTTCCATAACCTAATTCACTTAGAGTCCCAAAAAATCGATTAGAAAATTGGAATTTTAGAGGTTTTTTTGTTTCACAGTATAGCTACACATTTATTTGTTACCATGTGGGACCCATATAGAGGGTAACATAAAGGATATAGTGAGGCTTTTTACAGTCAATTTATTTATTTTTAAACCATTTAGTGCTTCCAAGAAATTGTGCTCATTATTTTGTGTGAATTGGTACCCACACTCTATTTAGTAAATTGTGCGGCCAAACCATGAATCCTTCCCAGAATCACTGAAAATTATATTTCCAAAATTACCCTTTAAAATATGGAATGAATTATCCCTTATACACTATTTAATATCTTTAAAAAATTTAATCCTTTAATCATTGGGACACCTATGGGTGTTATCTAGTTGTTCAAAGTTAAATTCCTCCTCCTTTTTCTTTTATTCTTCTTTATTCCACATATCTGTGGTTTCCAGCTTCTCCTATATCCTTAATTGAATTTTTAATTTAGTAATTGTTCTATTGATGGTTCTAACTAATTTTTTTTCCACTTTTGTATTTTTTAGGAGTTATTCATTCTTATTTAGGTTTTCTCTATTGAAGGATCCATATTTCAACTTTATTAGCATCTTCGAACTAGGGGTTTCTTTTAAATTATTTAATTTTGGTTTTTAAAGTGTGATTGATCTTTATGAATATATTGTTAATTAATTTATTCATATATGTTTATCAATGGGATATTTTGAAATCACAACTATTAAGTTTGATCTTGGTATACATTGTTTTTATCATTTGAATTCCATGTTATTGGGTTTGAAATGGAATGTTTCTAAATGGTAAGAGTTTCTAAAATGAATCTAAGGACTTATTTAATTTGTTTGTGTGGATTTTGTTAGATATTGGTCCAGTTTCACTTTCTAGAGAATGAAGCCTTGTTTGTGAAGATATATTATTTAGAACGATGTTTCAACCTTGAAATGATTTTAAATGAGGTTATTTTTTCAATTTAAAATGTTTATTTTAATTGGATTATTGTTGTTCCCCTTTCTAAATTTTCATAAAATACATTTCAAAATATTTTTGGTGAAAATGAAAGGCATTAGAGAAGATTTTGGATTTAAAAGGTGAACAACCATGTTTTAAAGGGTGAAATTAAAATGAAATTGGTGTATATGGTTTCAATGGATTTTTAAAGGATGATTTAAGTGGTTATTTTTGAAATGGTAATGGAATGGAATTATAAGCCCCATATTATGGTAAGGGACCAGTTAGAATTCTATAAAGAGCGTATGCAATGCCTATAATCCCCAATTAATTATTCTCTATTGTTTATTTCCCATTGTGTGGGTTGTATTTCATATGATTATTATTATTTGTCCCTTTATATGGAAACTAATTTATTTATACAGTTGATTTATGATATATAAAATGTGTTTTTTTATAAAAGGATGATGTATGTGATAGATATATATTTATTATGCCTTGTGTGTTGTTTCTAGATTCTATTTTTAGTCACCACACTTTTCTATTTATTATGGTATCCTAGGTACTTTGTGTAGTTGTATTATTGTGTTAAACTAGTTATTTCGCTTGTTACTAGTGTCCCTCAAATCAATATAGTATTTAGGGAAAAGATGGGGTTTTATTTTAATGAGACTTATGTTTTCTAGTTGGAAGAATTGTGTTTTGGACACAACATATGTCTGTAGTTAGTATGTAAGAAAATTAATAGAGTTATATATTTCCCACATTATCTTTCTAGGGTCTACCCCATGACACAATCATTTGTAGATTGCTAGTTTATGTAAAATATTAACATCATTAAATATATTTACTAATTCGATGACTTAAATCATTGAAGAACCCATGCCTTGGATATCTATATTGTTAATATTTTGATTTTTGTTCCCACTTTTTGTATTTTATGACCATTATGTTGGGGTAATTTCTTTTTAAACTATTCAAATATATTTTTTTGTTGAATTTAAAGGAACATGCATGCTTTTTTATGTGGATTTCAAAATGGGTGTTTTGATTCTAAAATAACTTAGGCTAGGGAAATTTATTCAACGTGTTTGATTTCATTTTAGGAAAACAAGATGAATTTTTTTTGAAATTATATAATGTGATTGAATTTTTTAAAGATTTTATGTTTAAAATTCCAAATTACAAGTAATTTTATCAAAATATCAATTATAAATTTCCATAAAAAGTGAATTACAATGTCTCTATGTGTGAATAGCTACTTGGATATTATCCTCGTGCTAATATATAATCTTGGTTCATGTTTTCTTTCTATTGGGAATAGTTTAAGTGCTAATAGTCAATGTTGGCTGACTCGGGATTTGGTAAAAACTAGAGGTTTAATGGAGCGGGCCACAGGCTTGGTTGGGATTTTTATTATTTATTATTTTTATTTTATTTTCTGAGATGGCCATCTTTAAATCTTTTTAGATATTTTTTTTATGTTTATAATTATGAAATGATGAACCATTTTCTATTATGATTTTTTAATAAATGAAAATTTATTTAATTAGTATACTTGGTAATGTCCCATTTGTTTGCATAAAAATTTAATTTTTTACTGCTATTAGATATTTCATGGATGAACAATAGAGGGATTGCTCACATTAGACTTAGAAATATTCTCGTAAAATTTAGCTGACCTGTAGGGTTGAGATCACTCCCAATGGTGATTCCTATGTTTCTCAAGACCTTGTTTTCTACTCATAGAGATTGGGAATTTAAATTAGGACAAGTGGAAGACTAAGCCAAGTGAAATGTAAAGTCATACGTGGACGGTTTACTATATAGTTTTTTTAGAGGCTATGTTCTTTTGTGAGAGCCTAAGTTTTAGAAGTATACATCCTGGTATCTGTGGAAGTCACTTTATAAATGTGATTAAAGTTGTTTTGGATAGATATTTATGGGTGGGGAAAGTCGTGGAATCTACTTCTTACAATAATCCTCAAGCTACTTGGGAAATTAGGATATCCAATTGTGATCCCAAGTTTTCTTTTAGTTAATTCTAATGGATATTTTAGTGGAATACGTTTTTAATCACATTTAAATATATAAGTGATTTCAATGATCATTCTTTGTTTTGTGTTTCAAAATAGAGGAGAACTTCAGTAGCATGTTTAAATGCCTAGAAAATCAGGTTTGGTTTTAATAATGTTTTTGTTTCTTTACTAATGTTTTGTCATAATGCTTTTTTGTAATGGGGGGATTTTATGAATTTATTAATTTCACAAAAAAAATGGTTTTAAACAATAATTATAAATCTCCCCATTTTCCATGTTTTTGTAAAAAAAAATTATTTCTGTTATGGTAATTTCGATAATGTTTCAAAAGGTTAAAGAGTATTTTTCAATTTTTTCTTTTTAGTTTTTTCAATGGTACTGTATTTTAATTTGAAATTTTAAAAGTGATTCAGTTTTAAAAAGAAGTCTCAATGAGATGTATAAATATTTTAAAATGATAGTTTTTTAATATTCCTTATTGTAGAGTTGTGTGTTCCACCGGGGTTCTATTGTTTTTCAATTATTTTATCTTTTTTAAACATATGCCTTGGTAGAGTTTGTTTTCATAATTTCTTGTCATATTTTTTATAATTTGGAAAGTGAATGATTTTTTCTTGATTTGTTATTGATTTTATTTATAAATATTATCCTTTAATTTTGAATTTTATCTTATAATGGGATTGTTTGATTGATATTTGATATAAGAATAAATTTTGTTCATTTTTTAAGTTTCTCATTTTTTTCCTCCTAAAATTTTCAAACATAAAAGTAAATGTATTTTTATTAAGTGTGGACTACTTTTTGAATCTTCCGGTCTCTTGGAAGAGGTTACTTAAATTCTAGAACTGAATCCAACTCTGAGTAGAGTTATGGAATTGGAAAAACATTTTCTCTCATACCTTATTACTGAATTACATGATCATTATTTTCCTTCTATTTAATATTATCATTATTTTATGGAAGTGATAAGGTTTATGGAATTTATTTGGGTGGTCGTTAATTATCTTGGGACACATAAATTTTCAATGGTTGTATCTACAGTGATCTATTTTTCATATTTAGTCTAGCATAGATATATTCCATGGAGCCTCATTTTCTATGTTGGGGAATTTCATGGGAGGTTCTTAAGAAAGTGTTTATTTAGTATTTTTATCTAGTGTATGTGACAGTAGACAGAGCTCTCAAACTTTTAATCCTTTGAAGATCCCAGATTATTGTGGAATCATTGAGAGTGGGTGGGGTGAATCAGTGATCCCTTTAAATTTTTACAAATAGATTCTTTTCAATTAAACCACTATTACTAGTTAAATCCTTGATCCACTCTTCTTGTGTCTGTCATCCTTACCTCTAATGATGATATAAATATAAAGGCACTAAACACAAGGATATACAAGGTTTGGGTCAAATACTAACTCCTTGTTTTGTTAGATATTATCCCCAACAAAGATTCTCCACAATAATTGGATGAACAATTACAATGGTCAATATAGAGTCACACTGCATCACTTTTATGTCCCATATGAGGTTCTTTATAGTTCAACTCATAATGTTACTATAGTTTCATAGGTATACTCCAGAGTCTCATTGAAGTCTTCTACTCTTCAGCCTCACATGATACTCCTTGATTCAGAGTAACATGAGAGTCTACCTCTTTGAAGGTCTTGATTCATTATAGATTTATCTTATGATCTTCCCCCAGGAGTTTACTAAATCTATCATGATGGTGTATCTGTTCAAGAATCTTTAATAGCTTTAGGAACGGTATTTTTTCTGTTCTCAATGACACTAATCAATTCTACATATTAGTTGCCTTAGTAAAACAATTCTTAGTCAATTATTTCTTTTTCTAATGAAGACCCGGCCTCACATAGATGTGTTAAAATAGTGCACAAAACTTCTTCAAGAATGTAAATATGCAAGAATTATTTTTCAAAATATCAACACAGTTTGTCTTCTTGAATTTCTAAACACTGTCAACTTGGATAAGATCATCTATATATCTACCCGAATTTAGTGAAAATTGAATTACACTTAGTACATGGGTTGTATGGAATCCAATAATCTTGTAGTTTGGTATCTCACTTAATTTTGCTTAATGCATGATTTCCATGGCATTAAAAACTTTTTTCCTTGTATTTCTCAATTACTTATCACATGTTCATGTGATTATCAATGATTTCATGCATGTATAATTTGTTGTTTATCGACCCAAACACTCACTATTTTATTGTATCAATAGTTTTGGTTTAATGTGATTATCTCATGCATTGTACATTTAGTTACATCACTCAATATGCACACACAAAATTCCTTTTTCAATTTTATATGTCATGTATGTGTTTATGCATGTTTATTCTTCAAACCCGAATGTGTCTATTAATTTGTGAATTTGGAATCCTCTTCCCTTCATCCAATACAATCATTCACAACCTCAGCTCCTTCAAATAGTCCTCATGCATGCATGCATGTACACACCACATTTTCTTCATGAAACCGGAGGATTCATGGCTCTTATTTATGTAAGGTATGCATGGGTATTCCGCACACAACGGATGTGTGATCCTTTTTCATACAACCAGGGTGGTTAACGGTTATGTCTTCTCTATGCACAACTAGGGTGTGGTTGCACCAATTGAGTACCAGCAGGAACACCTTTACGAGGCACTGTGAGGGTTTGAGATAACTTGTCACATGCTCAAGGTTTATTATTTGCATAGAGGGTGTGGTTATCATTCCTCCCAAGACTCTTCAAGAATGCATAGAATTTTTTAAAGGCATGTGGGAATCGGCTTTTTTCGTAGAGATATGAATATGGTGTGCTCTGTTTTTATTTTGATACACAGACACCTGAAGAGATGCGAATTCCAGTAGCATTCCAAAGCTCAAGGATAGTCTTTTTAAGGTGAATATGAGATATTTTTCATTTTTAAATCCATAATTATATGTCATGAGGATCAATTATTTGAATGCTCATGATCTATGGAATTTTAAAAAAACTCTACTCTGCTAGTAGAAGATAATTTGAGAATGGTGGGATATTTTCTACTGAATGAATACTTCTTATTTGTGGTGTAATACTCACATTCATGCGTTTTTTAATGCATGAAAATCATCCCCCTAAATGAATAAA
The DNA here is from genome assembly GCA_963277665.1 of Viscum album. Lineage (NCBI taxonomy): Eukaryota > Viridiplantae > Streptophyta > Magnoliopsida > Santalales > Viscaceae > Viscum > Viscum album. Next base: position 202,733,840 of record OY728136.1, on the reverse strand, counting down.
TGATGATCGTGGACTCAAAAACTCTATTTGATCTTGACCAATGTGAGATCTTAGTGTTATATTGCATGCATACAAATTTAATTGAATGACTGATCGCATTAAGTCCATAAAACCCTCATAAAGTCAGCTCTATCATCAAAGTTTCCTGGAGTTTGATCAAGGAGGCTTGGATTCATCTCCAAAATGCTAGTTTACATCGGGTTATTGGAGGTTCAAGATGATGGTATGGCCTCTCATCAACCATTGTATCATCTCAAATCAGATACAGATGTCATAGATTTGGTTTTTTGATGTGGGGAGAGACGTACGATTAAGATCTCACACGGGATCCGAAGGACGACCACGATTGCCCCTGTGTTTTAAAAAATCTTTCCCACATCAAAACTTCACATGGATTCTCCACACTTTATTTTACTCAACGCTCCGTACTCGGAATAGAATTATCCTCCTCCCTCCATGGCACCACCCCATATTGTGTTCTCTGCAGGCATACTCTAAGCCCACCCTTCACTGTCCTTTTCCCACACTATGCACTGGCTTATACCCATGCACTCTGACGAGCTTACACATGACCCATGCTTGCCTCTAACAGGCCGACTCGGCTAGCCTCCCTTGGGCACGATCAACATTATGTCCTGCATGTGCCTTATGGTTGTGGCACCTAGTCGACTTTCATTGTTGGCCTATATTATTTAAGTAATCCAATTAAAAATTCACTAGGTGTGAAAAAAAAATGTGCAATACAATATCAAGTGCAAGGCCATATTTCAAATAGAACATATCAAACCCTTGAATACTTTCTTTTTTCCTCTTATTCTATCCATTTCAAAACAAGAATTCCAAATAACTTTACCCATCTGCCTTCATCAAACCATTGATGGAGCTCTTCTTCAACTCCCCATGCATTAAAACACAATGCATGTGAACAATATAGTAAATAATGTGTTCTCCATAACACATTTATTTGTCCTTTAATATCATCCCAACCAAGAATCTGATTTTTTCACCAACTTCGTCCGATTAGAAGATATTGGATGCATCTTCCAAATTAACCATGAAATCATGTATTCAATTTCAATCTTCAAATATTGTAACAAAGTTTAATTAATTGAAACATGTCTTGGAACATAGGATCTGTTCAATAATTTTTTAAATTACTTATGGATAATGTACAATCATGATATCCAATTTCATTTCATGTGTCCATAACAATTCACCAAGTAGTTGTGAGATACACCTATCTCATTGATCACCATTTCTAAATGCCAGACATAATCAAAGTGAGTTCTTCACTAAGACATTGACATTACTTTAAGCAACTCCACTTCAATCATCATCCAAACTTTAATCCTTACCTTTCCATACACATATTGACACATTATACACAAAAAAAGAAACACTAATCTCAATAATCACCCCTTTGTATTTTTTTGCCAATATCTTTTAATTACACATTATAAGAGTCAATATGTATACCAATATTTTATCCCCCTTATTAGAAATAAAATTAGAAAATATAAGTGGGTACTATTCAAAAATATTATCCTCCCTTTAAATAATATCTTCATGAATATTTTCTATGAGAGGGATGATGTCACATGGTTCACTTAAAAAATAGCCTTTAGTTAATCAGAACTATATCTATATAGGATAACCTAGTATATAAAACAAGAGATATATGACCAAGGTTTTAAATGTTATCCATAAACAAACATGTATGTTAAATCATGTTCAGAATGTATCAATTCGTATCCAATGGGTTGGAAATAATCAGATTAATCAATGAATTTATAAATCATGATCATACCTAAACAAAAAAATTAAAGAGTTAAAATGTAATGATAAAGCTCTACTTTCATCCCATCCTATCATCAATCAATCACTCTGTCTTAATTGAAAGATAAAAAAATTTAGAACAATGGTTGAAAGTGTGACTGGAATACCTCATGTTTCAAATTCTAGATATGATATGAATTTCAATTTCTTTTGAAATAATACTTGATATCATCTTCTTCATATTTTCTCCCCCTCAAGGGTTGAAATCCCTTTGATTTAAAATGGTGAGAAATATCATCAGATAATCTTCTAGATATTCATGTTGACAATCTTCTATTATGGAACATTGTTATTAATTATCAAATCAGGAATAATTAGTCCAACATATCACTCTCCACATTAGTCATTCAATTCTAATTTTGAGAATTACCTTCACCTTCAGTTCCATGCAATGTAAGTACACATATACAACAAAATTATAATGGAATAAGATGGAACACAATTGAGCTTCTTAATAAGAGAAATAAAGATGCAAATTTCCTCCCAACCCAGGAAATCTTTCCTAGAAGCTATAATGTGTCTGGTACTCTTCATGCTAGTGTATCCTTTCCCTATAACATTTTGATCTTTCATTGTCATCATGGAACCTTTAATTTCATTTACCACAAACTTGTCCGGTTTTTTCATCCATACTTATACCAATAGTGAGTTAGCATCCATTGGTTCATTTTTTTGATTTTCAACATGTCCATTTGAGATGGTAAAATAATAATAAATTTGATTTCATTATATCCATCTTACTTGAACCTTCCACACAGTACATGTGAGACACTATAATTTTCTTGTGTTGAAAACCTCTCATGAAACTTGAATTCCTCTTCATGTGAAATTATATGTTTCCCTTTTACCTTACCTTTAGTTAGTAATTCATCTTCATCTCCTTTTAGTTCTCTATAAACATTCAATTGATAAGGTCGGATAATGAAACACTCTTTAACATATTCTGGTTTGGATCTTCTACATGGCTTCTACCGTGATTTCAAGTTACCTTTTATAAGAATCTTATTAAAATCTTCTTCATTAATTTCTTTAATCACTCATATATTCTCCTAGATTGATTCTATTTTTAATTTGAGCTTTATTCCATTATTTTCCATGGCTTATTTTCAGTGATATACGGTATTAACTATCATTATATAGTAGAATAATCTTTTCTTTGTTGAGATGACATTCTTTGAATCTAACTTAAACTTATTCTTGGTAATAGTTTCTTTCACAATTTTCTTGACATCATTGTTTTTCATATTCCCAGTGGTATACTATTCAACATTTGTTCCATTCTTCTGATTTGGTTGGGGAATTTAATTCTTATCAACATATACATGATGCATGGTTTGAATAGACCAGAACACATAAAAATTGTGAAAACTTCTGTTCTAATTACCACAAATGTCATCAAGATATTCAAATCAATTATTGAGAGACAGATTTTTCATCATATTTGTATTCTTATTTAGATTTAGAGGATTCTTCATTCATTAACATCTAATTTCTCAAAATGTTGGCCTTCCATAGTATTTATATGCTGACACGTTATTCCAACAAATGTTGGCCTGATTCCCAAACGTCTAACTACACCAAAAGTAGCCAATAAATCTATTTGTTTTTCCTATACTATTAGTCTGGATATATTTAGTTCATTAGTGTTTCTAGAATTGTCTTTATATATTTGGAGAAACCATTAGGGTGTTATTCTTATTAATTATTCGAGTAAAAATCCTCAATGTTTGGAAATATGTATCTTTATTTTTTTCAATCCATATCTTTATAGCTCTTAGCTTTGAACGTGTACTTGTAGATGAAACTGCATTAATAGAAATAGAAATCATTGGGTTAGGGATACCTTCTTCATAGAGGATGTTTCCATTGGCTTAAAAGATGATCTAATAATCCTTTTGGAATCATATCTCTCAATTGAACATTGAGTAGCAACATCTCCTATTACAGCTATTTGGGATGTCCCAGCTTGGGGTGATTGTTGATTCTTCAATTTCACCTCTACCTCTAAACACATCATGTTGAGAGAGTTATTCTCATTCTCAACTAATCTCAACATTATTTTCCAAATACTCATTCAAAATTATTATTTGTTATCTGTGCACATTTCTTAGTTCATGCAAGGAAATTTTAGAATCCTTTACCATGTTATATTTGTCTTCCAGTTGAGAACCTTTGACAACCATAGAAACTTTGTGAAAATTTTCAAGTGCATGGAATTATTCTAAAAATAAAATCTCAAAGAATTATTTCTCACAAATAATTCCATGGAATTATTCAGTAACTTAAACAAATATTTCATTTCAAAGATAAATTTTTTCTTCCTTTTCATTCACATGTTTTTCGAGAGTCTTGGACATTCCAACCCCTTTAACCAATGCTTCTTCCACTGAATAAGCTTCTTTATTTCAGATGTTATTTTTCATCTTGAAAAACATTTATTCCTGTAGAAATATGTTTTTACACTTCTCTGTGGATATTCCTTAGATTGTATTTGAGTTCAGACCGAATATCACTATCATAATCACAGCTTATACATCATTCATTAGAAGAGTAATAATAAAAATAATTATTACATGTTGTACCTTCCAGATTACCTTCACTTGAAGGTGTCTCTCCGTTATTAGTAATATTATTCTTCATCTTCCTTGCCTATTTCATCTTTCTATTCTTTTGTGTCTTGGAAGATATATACATTTGAGTTTTCCCACTCATTTCGTTAAATATTCACTTAATAATCACTCACTTGTATATTTTAGAGGTTACCTTCACTCTGATACCAATAGAGGTTCCCAGATCGGTGTGGAATTATTGAGAGGGGGAGGGGTGAATAAGTGACCCCTTTAACCATTATACAAAATTTATTATTATCAATTTAACCACTATGGACGATTAAATTATATATCTTCTCTTCTTGTGTCTCTTAGTATTACCTCGAATGATAATGTAAATATAAAGGCACTGAGCACAAGGATTTACAAGGTTTGTTTCAAAGACCCAATCCTTGTTGTGTTGGTTATTCTCCCCAAATCAAATACTTCACAATAATTAGATTAAAATTTATGATTTTCAATACATAGTCACATTGTATCTCTTCTGATTCTCACAATAAGTTCGTTATACTACATCTCACAATGTTACTATAGTCTCACTAGCCTTCTCTAGAGTCTCACTGAAGTCTTTGACTCATAAGTCTCATTGGATACTCTTTTATCACATGTCACAAGAGAGTCTAACTATTTGAAGCTCTTTATTCACTATATATTTATCTTATTCTATTCACCCACAAGCTTTATAAATAAAACTTTCATGTGTATCTATTCAAGAATCTTAAATATCCTAATGTAAGATCTATTGGCCTTTCCCAAAGATACCGATCAATTTTAATGATTAGTTTCATCAGTAAAAAAATCCTCAAGAAATTCTGTCTTATTCTGATGAAAACCCTACTTTACATAGATGTGTGAATGTAACACCCCACAATTTTATAGTATGTTATTTCTTCAATTAAATTCAATAACTTGCAATACATTCAACACCGAGTTCAAGTGCACAATGACATACCAAACTAGCCATTCAAAAGTGGTTATGAATAGTATTAACTGAATTTTAAACTTTATATAATCCTTATAATTTAAAATCCATATTAGAGGTTTTTTAGACAAAATTTATGAACAAATTCATTTTTTTCAGATAAAAGAAGTATTTTTCAAAAAATGCAATTTTACAGCCTTTTAATAGAGAACCCTTTTTAAATCCAATATTTGACACTTTTATATATTCAATTTGACAAAATAAACTTCTTCTTTATAATTGAGAAATAAAAATTTATTTTGGATAAATCTTTGGTTCTTTTTTGATAATTTTCATATTTTAATGTATAGTGAAAATTACAAAATATTAATTAAAAAAAACTTTTTAATCAAAATAATTAATAGTGATAAATTTTTAATTTTAATGTTGTAGAAGTATTATTTGATTATATTTTTATCTGTTAATAAAATTTAGGTCATTATAAGTGATTTCACATTAAAATTTGACATAAGAAAGTGTCAATCTTTTGACAGTTATTATTTCATAAAATGTAGGTCATTACCCTAAAACATATCCTAACCCTATTGGATCATACATTTCCAACCATGGAAATCCTTGGGTCAATTTTGGGACCCCATGGAGCCACATGAGATTGATAATGACATTTTATATTAAATAATCTAATGTAAAGACAAAAATAACAAAAGGAAATATCTTTTAGTAAACAAATTTTTATATGAGGCTATATAATTTATCTATTTGACAATAAATTTTCATTAGAAATATAAAAATCTTTCCTACATCCGGATATTTTATTTATAATTTTTAGACATAAAATAAATATATTTATATATGACACAATAATGATGCAGTATTTTTTTATTAATGAAACAATCAAATAAATGATATTATAAATACTAAAATAAATATAATTTGAAAATTTTTATTCGATAAAAAAATTTTATAGGTGACTATGATATGTTATGGTTTATTAAATATATTTAGTTCGAATTAATGATGTCTTTAGGACTTTAATAAAAATACATTATTAAATAATGTCAAAATTGACATAAAATAGTTTTTAAAACACATATTATATTATTAATTGATATTATATTTCTAAAAATCTATGGTTTGGTCAAATTTCTTAAATACTATTATATATGTCATTAATGAACCACTTGGGGTTCCATTGGAAGTTTATTATAAGGTTATTAACCATATCATATAAAAATACAAAGAGACATGGTAAATGTCAAGCCATTTAACTAAGAGCTAAATCTAAATAATAATGCTTATATAGCCACAAAAACCTATTATATGAGTTTTTTCCTATCCATAACCACCATATCCTTTAAATAATTCATTTTTTTCCACTTGAAACTGAAAATGATTTTATTATAAAATAATATTTCAATCTTTTCCTAAAGTGCCCCTCAACCCTTTTATAAAAGGGCACTTCCCCTTCTCTCAAATTCACAACCCCAATGCCATTTTTCTCAGACAACCCCTACCCAAATATCCTCTCACCTATCCTAAATTCATACTAGAGTCATTCCTTTGGTCAAAAAGCCAACTTAAGGATCCCTTTTGATCAAATCAAAAGGAAGAACCCGAAAAAGAGGTAATGAGTTACCACCCTCGTTCAAGTTCTTCTCTTCATCCACTTACTATTTATCTGTTATTACCATACCAAAATAATAAATATAGTACCTTATATATACTATTATGTTATAATAAATATGTCAAACCATATTCATTATTCTATCCATCCTATTAATGACAATTTCACAAGGTGTGCATGCGTGCAGCTTACCGTCTCCACGCCGTGGTGTAATTTGTTATTCAACACTATGTTATTTTAATGGATATAATGATGAGTAATATGTATATTAATAATGGAAATAACATGATAATGTCTCTGTAAAATAAATATACCATCCAATTCAACACATTTAAGTAAATGATATTTTCGCTCATCTGTACGTATGGATTATCGTCTTCACGACGTGATGAGATTCATTTCCATGTTCTCCATTCATCGACGATTATAAAAATATATATAAATAATAAGTATGTAATATGTGACATAATAATTATACTGGAGATATATATATACATATGTATTTATTTATGAACTTACATATATTTTATTTACTTAATTCTGTTCAATACGATATGAAAACAGAAATATCATTTATGCGTACATACGGCCTACCATCTCCATAAACGGTGTTTTCCATTCCATATAACTATATATTATAAATAATTATATTATAAATATATATTATATATAAATCAAGGTTTATTTTCTATAATTATTTAAATCATGATCTAAATGATACTATTAATAATAACAAGTTAACAAATGTATGATAAAGAGAGAGATTATTACCTAATATGTTAATTTAACATGGAAAGTATTAATATATGGGTAGTATAATGTCATAAATGAACCATGTATGATATCATAAATATTAATATGGTTCTTGTATAATTTAATAACATACTACAGTCTTTATATAGGAGTTTAAACATACCCTTGACTAAAGGAAAGTATAAGCTAAGGGTTAATTTCACAATCTCTTTATTATCCGAGGTTGTTTTTACGTATGTATCTACTGGGAAATATTTATTATTTGTGTCTATGATTCATAAAAGAGTTTTCAAAGGGATTATTCTTAAGGTACTTTTTTACTAAAACATTATTTTAAATTATTTAAATATTTATTCTTCAAAATCATTCTCATTAATGTATATGTTTTCGAAATAGTTTTTAAGGATTTATTTATATGAACATGAATGTTTTTTAAATGTTAATTAATTTAAAAAGTTTTAAAGTGGTATGGGACACTTTGATTCAAAAATGTCATTAAATGTCATCCTTTCTAAATAGTGTGACTTTTAAATGTTTTTATGAAAAAGTGATATTTCTCACAAAGAGTTTTACAAATCATTTTCATATATATAAACATCATTTGATGGATTGTAAACTTGTTTGATGTTGATTTATTATGATAAAAATCTTCCTTATTGTGTTGAAGGTTTTGTGATATGTTTGACTATGGATGTGTTATTTTTGTACCATTCATGGTTTATGGATAAATTATTGACATTTTGTATGCAAGTTTTAATACAAATGTTTATGTTATGTTTAACTGTTTTCATTTGAGGAATGAATTAGACTTAGTAAGTGACGGGTGGTGCCAGCTATAGCTCATCGATGCATCGGTAGGTCTCATGAGACAAACTGGTGTCTTGGAACAAGGTCTTCACAAAATCTTATTTGTAGTCTTGTTACAAGGCCCTGACTATGTGGTTATGAAGTCTGGTATTATGCATTCCATCATTATGAAAGTGGTTATTGATATTTTATGTGACTGTTCGACTAGAATAATATCCATTTGAATAAGTAAATGGAATTATTTTATTTTATATTTGTCATATTATGCTGAAGTTAAATTTTAAATGGCTTATTTTTTAGTTTTATACATTTCCTTAAATGTTTATTCTTATTTATGAAATATTATTCTATATTTTTATCCTTAATGAGCATCTGAGCTCACCCCTTTTTATGTCATATTTTTCTTAGGATTCAAAAAAGTTTATTTTGATTGAGATGCATGGTTAAAATAATGGAATAATGGAATTCATAAAGGATTATTTATGTTTTTTTTATGTTATAAAGTATAATGTAACATTCATGTATGTAATATATTTTCCAAGACTGCTAAACTGATCGCTCCTTCAGGACTTGATTCCTTATAATCATGCCAATGTATTGAAATAATACACCAACTTTGGGTAACTAGGGTTGGGGCATTACAGTGAAAATGGTGCACATAACTTCTTCAAGAACATTAATATGCAATAAGAATACTGCACAATATCAGTACTATTTATCTTCTTGGATTCTCAAACACTTTCAACTCAGATATGATCTTCAATAAATCTACTCAGATTCAGTACCAATTGAACTCCACTTCATACATGGGTCTCATGGTAACTAAACTTTTTGACTTCGAGTATCTCACTTAATTATGATTCATTCATGAGTTTCATGGCATTCAAAACATCTTGCATTGGATATATCAATTACATCTCACACATTCATGTGATTATCCTTAATTAAATGCATGTATAATATGTTTCTTTTAAACCTAAACACTCAATATTATATTTTATTAATAGTTTAGGTTCATTGTGTTTTTCTCATGAATTGTCCACTTAGTTTATTCACTCAATATGAACACACACAATTACTTTTTCAATTTTATGTGTCATGTATGTGTTTATGTATGTATGTTTTAAAACCCTAATGGGTGTAGACTTTTGTACACACGACATTCCCTTGTCTTCTTCTCTCAGAATCAAGCACAGACTGAGCTCTTTCAAACAGTGCTCATTCGTGCATTCGTGTACACACAACCTTTTATTTGGGAAATCAAAGGAGTCACGGCTCTTCCATGTGAAAGGGATGCACAAGTATTCTAGGAACAAGGGAAGTGTGATCCTTCTTCTTGCAACCAGGGTGGTTCATGGTTCTATCTTTGTAAAGAACAACAAGGTTACAGTTTCATGAATTGAGTACCAGCAGGAACACCATCACGAGAAACAACGAGGGTTTGATAAAACCTGTCATGTTATCTAGGTTACGTCTTCGTACTGAGGGTGGAGTTATCCTACTTCTCAAGACTCTTCAAGAGTGTATAGAACCAGTTGAAGGCATGCATGACTCTACTTATTTTCATATAGATATGAATTTGGCATGCTCGGTTATTATTTTTAAATACGAACACCCGAAGAGATGTGAACGGTTGCAGTGTTCCTCGGCATGAGGCTTCTCTCTTTATTGGTCAATATGAGGTCTTTAGTGAATTAAAATCCAACGTGAAATGATGTGAAGATAAAAAATTACAATGCCTAAGATCATTATCATTTCTGAAACTCTAATTCATGGGTAGAAGATAAGCCATGAATCGTGGGGTATTTTCTTTTGAATATGATCTTCTTATGTATGGTGTAATAATAACGAGCATGTATTTATTAATGCATGAAAATAGTCTCTACAAATGGAATAATGATGATTTCAGCGCCAAAAAATCTGTTTTATCTCAGATGACATGAGTTCTTTGTGTTATATTACATGCATGAAAATGAAATTTCATGCATGATCTTGTTTAGTCCATAAGACCCTCGTGATTTTAGTTCTATCATCAAATGTTGTCAATGTTTGATCAAGGAGGCTTGGATTCATCTCCAGCCTACTATTTTTCATCATGTGATTAGATTTAGATGATGAAGGAGTGGCCTCTCATCAGCCTTTGGATGAACTCAAATTGAATATGGAGAGCGTGGATTAGATCATGTGATGCAGGATGAGATGTATGATCAAGATTTTATGTCAGATCTGATGGACAGAAGTGATTACATCAGTGATTTTAAAAATCCATCCCACATCAAAACCAATTGAAGATTATATGGGATTTATAATAATCAATGCATTGTAATCAGATCTGAATTCTACTCCCTCCACAGCATCACCCCGTATCTTATTCTCTGCAGGCACGCTATGCGACCACCCTTCCTGGCCCTTGGCCGGAACAATGCACTAGATTACCCATGTTTGATCCAGGGAGTTGACACATGTCCCCTATCATGCCTCATGTTCAATGACTCTAATTTCCTCCCTTGGGCGTGGTCGAACTAGTGTCTTATATGTGCCTTGTGGTTTAGGCTACTAGTCAGCATGCATGTTTGGCCCATATTTTTTAAGTAATCCAATTAAAATTTCACTTTTTAAAATCCAAATGTGCATTAAAATATCAAATGAAGGTGTATATTTCACTTAGTAATTCCGAAAACAAAAGCATGATATCTCTTTTCATCTTCTCTGATTCCTTTCAGTACATGAATTCCATGTCACTTTATTCATCTTCCTTCATCCAACCATGGATGGAGGTCTTCTTCAACTCCTCGTGTATTGAAACATAGTGCATGGAAATACTATATTATACAATTTTTTCTCTTTAACAAATGTATGGGTCCTTGAATATTAGTAGAACCAATCATCTGATTTTTTTCACCAACTTCATTCATTTTTAAGCTATTATAAGGATCTTTCAAATTCATAATGAATTCAATTATTTCATGGTCTTATTAAAATATTATTACAAAGATTAAATCATTGACACATGTCTTGTGACTTAGAATCTTTTAAAAATCATCTAAATTACTTATAGATAATGTTCAAGCATGAAATCCAATGTAATTTCATGAGTCCATAACAATTATCCAAGTATTAATGTGATACTCTTATCTCATAGATCACCATTTCCAAATGATAGTCATAATAAAATTGGTTTCTTCACGAAGTCATTAACATTTATTTAAGAATAACCACATCAATCATCAGTACAACTTCAATAATTTCATTTCCATACACATATTAGCACATTTTTTTTACAACAAATGCAATCTGATGCTCTACAGCCTTCATTGGAGTAAGTGATCTATGAAGTAGTACATCATTCACTTTTATAGGTTATTCACCTTAACTCCAAGGATGGATTTCAATGATTCTGTTAAATCTTTTTCATTAACATAGTACATAATGTTTCTAATATACTATCTTTGGGATTAAAATAAAACATTTTTGATTGTAATAATATGGATATATTTCAAACATTAAAATGAATTTTAGAAAATATGTTTTATAATATTTCAAGAAGTTATATATAAAACTAATTTAGTCATTTATATAAGATTAAAATAATAGATGCAATTTTATTTTAACATTCAATGACAGAAAAATTATCATATAGTTAATTTTTAGTAATTTTATAAAATAATTGACGTTTAGATGGATACTGAAAATTACAGTTTTTTCCAAACAGGGAATTATATTACATTATCATCATATAATGAAGACATAGAGTTTTATAAAAAAATTAATTGTTAATATTTTTATTTATGTAATTATTTTATTCATCTTAATGGTATTTTTTATATTTATAAATCCTATGATTAGCTTTTTAAAATAAAAGTAATAATTTATTTATAATAAAAATAGTTTTTGGCCTTTAAATTTATTTACACATTTTGTTGATAAATTTTGAAATTGACTTTATCTTAAATACACATATCAATTAGTGTTTTTATAAACAATATTATTGGTATAAAATAAAAAACATTGATAATCGTATCTCATAGATAAACTTTAATCATAAAATGAACTTTTTCTAAGAAATGGGTTTTACTCGTTATGTGCGCTGATACTAATATTAATTTCACTATTAATTGTGAATTTTACTTTAAAAAATTATTAATGTATTTAAAATCATTATTTAGGAAGTATTAATTTATATCATTTTTAATCTATTCGATTAAAATTAGTTACAAATGATTAAAGTGGAGTTACCACGGTAATGGTAAATTAGGGGGAAATTGTTTAAGCCTTGTACAAGAAGATATAAGTTGTTTGATAAATGTATAATATTTTATTGAAGAGGAATGAATATATTTATCACTTTCCAAATGAATAATATTTTTATTTTTAGAGACCTTGCCTTTGAATAATGGTGTAATATTGTTGAGGAATAATGTTTTTTTACAAAGATAACTTTTTATCACTTATAAAAAGACATTACTTCCCTTTGTCCCAACCCATTACAAGGCCTTGAATCACCAAATAATATTACCTACTATAACTTAATCATCCTTAGAATTACTTTGGATCATTTTCTATCTAAAATAGCAATCTAAGGATTCATAAAATGATACCCAAGGGAGAATATGTGCGGGAAATGTTATAATCTCTACCCAGCGTTTGTAAATTATTTTCTTCATCTACTCTCTTCAAGACCCCTATATCCAAAAAGGTATGACAACACATATATTTTTAGTATTATTATTTTATTATAAAAATTAAATATCCCTCTTTTACATTCTTCTAAAACCATTAAGAAAAATAAAAATGTCATTATTTGTGTGTACGGACTACCACCTCAATCATTTACTAGTTTTTTTAAGAATAACGAACATGGATGACGTTAAAATATATTTATTATGTAAAAAAATATTTTTGACACTATTATTTTCAATTATAATATATGAAATTATATATGTAATTAAAAAAATATGTGGATAAGTTAAATTTAAGCTCTTTAAATAGACTTATCAAGTAACCATTCTTAATTTGGTTAATTTTTGGATGATATTTATAACTAAATTTGTATTTTCATAATGTAATAATAAATTTACTAAACCTACACAATTTTATATATAATAATGTTATTTCTAATCCCCTTTGATCACGTTCAACAAACAAAATGTGTTATGAATAAATTAACCAAACAACCTTAAGTTACCAACATAAATGAAGAAAATATTAAGAATCAATAGAAAAAAGCTAATAAATAGACGATTAAAAATAATATATAGGGGATTATTGATATTTGGTATTTATTTAAAACACATAATTTAGTTATTTAATATGTTATGTGAATGTGAATATCACATTCAGATATAATGTACAGGATCCTTTGAACCGCTCTCATTGCCTTTTAGTTACACATTCTCTTTATTTTTATTCTATTTCTATAATATTATTCTCAATTATATATTATATATTGTATATTTATATTCTATTAACATATATAAAAAGTTTTATTTTCCTTTCATTATTGAGGATGGAATATTTTTTAAGTTCCCTTTAAAAAAATTTCTTTTAAGTGATCCAGATTTTAGGGAACTTCCTGATGTATAATTTCATATCAAGTATCAACCCATCATATGTTCCTTTAATTTATATTTTATAAAATTAGTCATGAAGTTTTGGAAATTTTTTTTTTAAAATTATTGTTTTTAAAATAAAATAATATGTCTCTAGAGATCATTTTCTTATCTTGAAAGGCTTCACCTTAGTGGCACGTTTTTGTTCTTACTATGTGGTTTTTATTATAAATTTTTTATTCCATGGAACTCTAGGTTCAATTACAATGTTTCATTTATAAATTGAAATATTGAAATTATTTATTTATTTATTTTATTAGGAATATATATAATATACCCTTTATATATTTCATAAAACAAGATTGTGAACCCCACTACTTATTATGGTATATATCTTCCATATGATTAATGTAAGGATTATTTTTATCAGAACTCACACATAGGAATGTAAATATTGTGATATTATAATTGGGTTTTTATAGTCTTATAATAAATTGGGTAATGAAAATTTAACATTAGATATTGTGTATGGTGAGTGAATGGTAATCCTAAGAACAATATATTATGATGGCGGTTAGATAGAGCATATGATTTTATACATGGAATCTAGTCAAAGTTATAATTTCTCAGAGGATAAGCATAACATATAGTTATGATTTTTCTCTTTATAATTTTTCAATGTGCTCATGATTCAATTATATTATTCTTTCATTTCATTTTTCCTTGTTTTCATAATTATCATCATTCACTTTATGATACCTCATTAAGCCTCTGGACTCTCATGTTATGCTTTCTTGCATTGTTTGTTACATTACTAGGATTTTTAGCTCTCTCTTTACTTGAATTAATTTCCCCGTGATATCCCATGCAGTTTTATAGGACCTTGGGGGTAGGAGAACCATTAATAGTCTTATACAAATACATTACATTTATGTCGAACATATTTTATTTCTGTCTGTAATAATTTAAATACACAATACCTCTAGATACTCCGATTTTAATTTTTGGAAACTTAAAATTTATGAAATAAAAAATAATTAAGGCATGGGACATTATAGTTTTAATTAAAGGAAGGTGTTGTTATTTTTTCAGATTATGACTTTAGAAAAATACTAAAAACACTAAGGATGATCATAATAATAGGAAAATATTCTAGTGTTTGGGTAAAGTAGAGGTTGTTTGGTTTTCCTAGAAAATTAATCCTTGTCCGGTTAGTGTCAAGTGGATATAGGATATGTCATAGTTTTAACTAAGGGTAATAACCTAGAAAATTGTGTTTTGGTATTAAATCAACTATAACCCAGTGTACAAAAAATGTCATAACTATACACATAGATAGACTCTCCCTAGGGATATCATTTTTATTATTCACATGTTTCTTAAGAACATGAATATAGGATTTGAATTTATTATAAAATAAATTAATTATTAGAGTAAGATATGAATGTTAATATGGATAACATATATTTAAGATTAAAAATTTATGAGTTACGGTTTTTACAATAATTTTGAAATATTTCATCAATGTATATTATTTAACCATACATTACTATTAGTCTGATGATTCTATCCCAAAATGTACCTTTATTATACAAAATGGATAGAAATTAGAGGAATTGTGTCCACAAAATATGTGATTTTCAATTAAATGACTTCATTCATAAAATTATTAAAATTGTTTGATCAAGAGTTGAGAACATCGTGGTCATACTTGCACTACATACTCACGTTATGGGTAATAAATTAAATCATTTGTGACTCCCTCCTAATCTTATGAGACAATAGGTTATATCATAATATATTATGAATTAAAGTCCTCTTACATTTAGTGCATCATATTAATCCTTAGTCATGTTGTAATGGATTTTCAATATTCATAAGATATTCACTATCCCCCAATGCTCTGAGATATTGAAAGTAACGTTGGAAATTGTTTTCTTGATGGAGATGCTAATATGTGAGGGATATTGAACAATAATACAAATAATGTGTAAAAATTGAATCTATGGAATGGATATTATTTAGGATGATATTTTTTAAAAAATATTTTCTAACACAGTTCTATGTAATTTCCAAAAAGAAGTCATTGAACTAGAGAAAAATGAATGATAAATTTTGGGTTCATTTGAGGAAATTTTTCAAATCTTTCTAGACATGCCTCTGTTTTTTCATTAATACCAGATTTGAAATTGAACCCTTATTAAGGGTTTATAGTGGAATATTTGGGAATCTTGGATAGTTTTTGGAATTTGATAGTAATTATTATGTTATTAGATGTGATATCATATTTGATATATAGATAGTGGATAAGAATTGAAAATAGAGTTTATCTCGGTTGGATCATTAAATATATCTTAGGATGGAAAGAAAATATATATACCAAAATTTTATAATTTTTTGGGAAGAATAAATATAGAAACTTCCTCAAGGGGGAGAGAAATTGATTCATGTATTGAGGTGAATGACATAAAGATAATAAATAATAATATTACATGAAAATTTCTTGAATTAAAAGGTTGAAAATTAGAATATATTTCATCCTTAGATGATGGTATAATCATTCAATTTTATGAAACATTTATATAATGAAAACCACTACCCTAATCCAATGGATCTCAAATAGAATAAATGGAAATAACCTCTTATGATGGGAGAGTATGGAAGGTCTTATGATATCACTACCACTAAGGTTGACATTAAAGATGGTGTGGTGACATGTATACCAGTTATTCATTCAATAATAGTGTATGTATTATTTTATTATTAATCTACATATTATTTTTTATCGTCAGAATTTAATATAAAATTTCAAACCTCACCACAAAATAAGGAGATTAATTTATCAGAGAATATTACTAATTGGGAAATTATGTGTATCCCAATAACACAAGTCTTCCTTGGTTTTTATGGGTTGGATTAATCTCTTAGAAAACTTATTCATACTTTAAATAGTAAAATTTGATTTTATATTGGGTGTGGATCAGTTGTATTTATTTAGAACCTATATCATCTATTAGGAGAAGGAAATCACTTTATATGTTTTGAATAATAATTTTATTATATACATGTTTAAAGAGGATAAATATGCATCCCATTTGAATTTTTCATCAAAATCATGGATATTATTTTCCTACGAGCATTCATATATATCTCACATGATTAAAAATATGGGGAATATGGCTCCGAATGAAATTCTAAATGTAATAGAAGATGAGGATATATTTACTAAAGGGTTTAATATCCACCCCCCTAAATGAGAGTTAGAGATGTCAAATGATCTTATACATAGGTCCTAGTTGATATCCAAGGATCCTTACAGAATTTATCTCACGTACTGGAATAATTAAAGAAGGAACTCAGAGGGAATCTTTACAAGGGCATCATCAAACCAAGGGATTCACCATATTGTGAAATCATTATATTTTAAAGTATAAGTATAGATGTATGTGTATGTACATCAATTATCATGATATTAACAAAATCATAGTCCAGAAAAAGTATTCATTTCAATATATTGATGAATTGTTTGATCAGTTGTGTGACGATCAGTACTTCTTTAATGTTGGCCTTTAGTCAGGGTTTCACGGATTAAAGGTGACGAAGGAGGAAATTTCCATGATCATCTTTCATATAAGGTATAATAACTATGATATTATAGTTATTCCATTAAATTAAAAAAATGATACATCGATATTAATTAGCATAATGAATAGAGTCTTTATAGTTTACCATGATAAATTTGTACTAGTCTTTATCAAGGATATTCTTATATAACCCAAACTCTAGGTGTAAGATGTAGAGAATATGAATATTTTACTAAATACATAACATATGTATAAGTTATATGAATATTATTGTAAATGTGAGTTTTGGATAGATAATGTTTCATTATTGGGGAAAGTTATCACAAATTAATGGATATCTATAGATCCTTTAAAGATGAATGTAATTGGGTAATAGATAATCAAAACATATTTTATAGAAATATGTTTTTTTAATTGTTTATATAGGTATTATATGTGATTTGTAAATAATTTATCACAATTTTTGAACTCATTGACCAAGATAACTCTGATGGGAGTGAAGTATAATTGGAATGAAAATTGGGAGTAAAACTTAAATGAGTCGAATAATTTGATTATTACAACACCTTTACTCACAGTATCATTAAGTGGGTTTCATGAACAAGCCCAGATACCCTCGTACCCTGATACCTATGTTGACACTGACATGTACAAAATGGAATTCCTGATCCCCATGGGTTAGTGACTCGTACCTTGCATCATAAAATATTAAAATAGTATAATGTTATAAGAACTAGTTAATGATAAAAGTGTATGAGTCTATATATTGAACACTCTAATAGTAGAATGTTCTAGAATCCAAATATTTATAACAAAAACCAAAGTTTTGTATCATTAATGTGATCAAGATCTTATCTGAAATAACTCAAACATCCAATGTATCAAGTGGATCACTTCACCACTTGTAACCTCCATAACTCTAAGCCCAATGGATTAATAACATCCTCAAACAAAAAGTGTCACTTTCTAATTTCTTGGAAAAGGATTTAAAAAATAAAAAATGCTCACTAGAAAACATAGTGTCTATGATATAAATCACAGTAAGGAATCACCAAGAGTTCAATAATAGATTCCATAATAATAAACCAAATCATTATTTTAATTTAAATATATTAATACATGTAAATATATATCATTTTAAAATTTATAACAAACCATGATTTCTTTTCAATATGTGGAAAACATTTCAAACATTAATTAAATTAACATTTTATATAAAATAATTTATGTCAATTATCTCACATAAGTAAAACAGCTCTATAATCAATGGAATATATAATCAAAACATACAAAAAAACACCATGGTCATCTTCCCTAAAGTATATTAGTTTATCACTAGAGGATCTTTACACTTCTCAAAATAGATATCAAGGATAAAAATGTGTGTAAACATCCCATGATCTTAGCCTGAATAGGACTAATCAACATCTCATCAAGGATAATCATTTCGAACAAGGATTTTGTTAAATTTATCATCGTCATATCATTTTTATACCATCAATGTACTAGCATATATGTAAATAATAACCCACTAATTTACTAGCCTAGAATGTGCTCAATCTATCAATAAGTAATGAGAAAATTATATCATTTCAAATTATACATCATTTAAAATTCAATTGCCTAGTTTTTAGTTTCAATATTCCAATTCAATTTCAAATCCAAAACATGGGTCTCTCATCATTTCATACCTTTTCTATAAAAATAAAATAATATGTTTTCATCATTTCAATATAAAACTTTATTTAAAAAAATCTCAACTTATTTCAACAATTTCATCATTTTTAACATATATCCTTCCATTAAAATTCAATTAGAATTAAGGTTTTTCTGAAAATCCATTCAATTTAAAATATTATCAAAACATGGTTTTATAAATCAATTGAAATTTATTTCAAAAACTGTGTTAAATACAAGATTTCAAATACATGGCATGTCTCAAATGGAACCTCATACCTTTAATCACAGAATCAAATGTTCACTACCCTCAACAAGAACGCCAATGAAAATCGAAGGAGATGAAGTTCTAAAAATCAGATATAGAATCAGGAACTAACTAGAAAATGATTATATCCATAAAAACTAGAGTTCGGATCACTCAAAGCCATGCTTTTATAATACACTCTTAGAAGGATAGAAAGTGATATCATAATACCTACATGAGAGAGGATCCACTTTTTCAAAGGAGATCAGATGAGATCGATGTCACGTAAATCCATTAAGGAAAGGGTTTGGAGGAGCCCAACTCACCACTTGTGAGCCTCCAATTAATAATATCATATTTTAGGTATGAATGGAATTTTTTAACACTAAAACTAGGGGTTTTTTATTTTAAAATTAAATTTTGGGTCTTAAAAATTATACATGTCTGTTCTGCTAGAGAGGGGGCACACCGTTATCCGAAATTCTGCACTTTTCAATCACCCTTGTTGTATGTGATGCAAAATTTCCCCTTTTTTGATTCATGGTTGAAGATATTTTGAACTAATCATGAAGTCATCACTATCTAGGGTGTTCATGGTTTGGGAAAACTATTTTCCAAACATGCACAGCCTAAAAATCTCCATGAAATATAAAAAAATAACTTGAATCTCCTTGTAATAGGACATAACAAATGGGATAGAAAATTATGGTCAAGTAGTGCCTAAAAAATAACAGGATGTTACCACCTCCTCATCATAAAAACTTTTTTTAAATAAATATACTATGAAGTACTTTCCATATCAATGATATAATTCCATTTTTCTCTCATGAGTTCCTCCCTCTCAAAAGTATCATGAGAATCAGAACCATGTATCCATATAACATAGAAAAAAGGTATCATATTCCCATAAAGTAGATTTCTCGCATAATCAACTATCCTCATTGGATGGTCAGTGACAGGGAAATCAGGCTCAACCACATGATCCTACTTTCTCAAAAGATGAGATGTGTCTGAATGAAACTTATGAAGTTGTTATACATAGAAAACAATATGTATAAATATCATCTATAGTGGATTTTCTAAGAATCAATCCACTTTTATCACCTACAAAACAACCAAAATGACCCAATAACTAGGTAGAAAGCTTCCCTTACCACATAAGGCATTGGTTACCCAACAGTGGTCAAACACTGAAGAACACATGGTCACTAAAAGAAACCTCCAATAGCTTCCTACTATGGTCATCATAAAACATTCATAGAATCAGTTTCGTCAAAAATATCTAATTAATCAATTGGAATATTATTGTAATTTCTTAGACAAATCTTGGTCCAACAAAATAACTTTAACCAATCACTGACAAACACAATGGAAATTTTCAAGGCCATCTATATAAGGCCTCAAAAGGATCCATCAAAATTTTAGTCCAGTTATTTTTTTTATAATAAAACTCCACTATTCCAAAATGAACATACCAAGATCCACCAAAATCTAGGACTCATGCACGAATAATATAATCAAAAATCTATATATCCCTCCATTTCAATCCATATTTATGGAGACAGTATGATGTATTAAAAATAAACCTGAGATCTTATCACGTCATAGTGGTCTCACGAAGAAAGAGAAGTAAAATGGGAACTTCTATTAGAGACTATAGAAGGTGTAACTCCATGAAAATTAATTGTTTCATTGACATAGATATTTCCCAGCACATCAACATAGGTTATACCTAAAATGGGTAAGAATTAAGATAATTTTGTAATATAATTGTTTATAACCCATATCCCATTCTTTCTTAAAGGGTTATGTGGAAACCCAACCACATAATCTTTTTAAATCTCATCCAAATATAATGATAGTACAAGAAGAGTTCGGAGAAAACTTAATGTTTTAATGTGCTCAGCCTTTTCCTTTTGAATTGTAAACAGTATAATAAAATTATACATGCCTCATTCATACCTAGCCCCCAAAATAGTCACTGAATATCATAGAACATAATAATGGTGCCTTAGTGCTTTGCCCAATAATAATTGTGGAAATCCCCCATTGTATATTTTCTCATTGGTAAATGTAAATACAAATGTTTTTCAAAACATATAATGCCCACTATGGAGAATGACCACTCGGCAATAGTCTTCTAACCAAAATAAGATTCTGAAATGTTATGGAACTCGTCATCAGGTTAGTGGTCTTGAATAATCATCTCGAGAAGAGTGTAGTTCAACTAAACTATTTCTAATATATCCTAGGCCTCTTTGTCCAAGAATCTTAAAGTCAACTGCATTAAATGGTCCATCAATTTCAACTCATTGGATGATTCTTTCATGAAATTAGTTATAATTTTCCTTCTCAATGTATCTAAAATGGCATTATCCTTACCCATGGTATAAGATTTGTTGAAATCAAATAACAGTATTTACTCCACCCAACACCTTATATGAATATTCAATTATTTTTGGGAAAAATATATAAATTAGGATTTGGTGATTAGAAGAGATAGTAAACATTTCTCTAAAAAGGTAGTGACTTTATCATTTAACATCATGAATACCATATATATGTTTCAGATCATGGGTTATATAATTTTTCACCTATGTACAATGAATTCTAGATCCATAGGGGATGTTGTGATCAACCTGAATAAAAACACTACCCAAACCAAAAACTGATGTGTAAAAAAAATATCCATTTCTAGACTCAGGAAGAGTGAATAACAGTACAAAAGTCAAAATAAATATTATATCAATAACATAAATATATTATTAATCATTCCCAAAAATATTACTCCAATATAGGTGATAGAGATAATCGATAAAGATAATGTCGAAAAATCATTTTTGAACATGAAATTATACCCTACTAGACCCAAAATTCTCAAAATTGTGAAAATATTAGTTTGGTTTTTCCAAGTCATAAAAAAATTTAATTTTTCATGATCAACTGAGATACCATGTTTTGAGACCAAGTGACATAAAAACATAACTACATAAATCAATTAATAACATTTTGAAAGCTTCTCATAGAGTTTGTGATTTCTCAAAATTTCAAAAACTACTCTTAGATAATGTACAGGGTTATCCTCAAACTGAGAGTAAATTAGGATGTTATACACAATTACCACCACTAATGCATCAATATACTCATGGAATATCCTATTCATCAAATCTGTAAAGACTTTAGGAGCATTAGATAGGCTGTATTGAATGACACTATAATTATAATGGGAATACCTTATCTAGAAGTCATTTTTTAAAATGTTATAATCATTTATTCTCAACTAGTGATAACCAGATTCTATATCAAAATTCTTGAACAAATTTTCCCCTTTCATATTTTGAAATATATCATCAATTTGTGGTAATGGATACTTTTTTTTACAAAAAAGACAATTGAGTTTCTAATAATCAACATAGACTTGAAGGGTTTTATCATCTTTCATTTAAAAGAGAAGATGTTCCACCTAATGTGACACACTTAGTATTATGAATCCCTTCTATAAGAGGTATTTCAATATGGTATTAAACTATTTGATTTCAACTAGTTCCATACGGTATGAAGGAATCGACATTTAATGAGTACCACTAATTATATCAATAAGAAATAGTCACACTATTTATATGGACCTATCCATAAAAATTACATTATCGAGTTAATTAGACTACAATAAAATTTTTAATTTCTAAAATATCTTTTAGTATTAGAGTTTTAGAAAATTATTTGAAAAAAACCCACATGAAAAAAATAGATACCACTAAAATAGTATCAATTTCATCAAAAATACCAATTTTTTTAATAAACCATGAATTCTTCACAACATTTATCTTTTATTCTTATTTTCTATTTCCCATAATTAAAAGTCATCAAAAAACATTTTCATGATTTTTATGAGAACAATAAGATCAGTAAAAAACATATAAAAAGGAAAGAAACTATTAGTCCACGAATACATATAAATGTATGAAAACATTTTATCAAAGGTATACTTCTCACCCATTAGTATCATAATGTTACTTTTTTGAAAATGATATATTTCCATAAAATATAGAATACATAAATTAAACATATGGGTGGCTTAGGGAATTACTTATATAATATTATAACCCTTATAGGTACCATATGATTTGTAATCCTCATGGATACCTTATGATGTAATGATCATGGATACAATATGATATGACCCTCGTGACTACCTTATACTGTAACCATCATAGTTACACTTGGAGTAACCATATGGTCGACCTCTAATATAAATAAACCCAATGAATTGGAGGGATAAATAGGTCCCACCCTTCATCATAAACATTGAACAAGAAGAATGAATTAACTAGAAAACATTAATACTAGCAGCATTAAAACATTTCTATTTAAATTATGTAAAAAGTGACTTAAATTTGGATTTTAAAATGAAGTTCCTTCACCGCATGTTCATATTACAGCAAACATGTTCAAACCTATTGTGTAGTGGTTTAAAGAGTGTTATTAATATATTTTATAACCATATTAATATTTATAATTTTTATATTATATTTTTATGAAAAAAATCCACCATTTTATTAATAATATGTTTATATTTTCACTATTTCAGGTGCATTTATTTCATGTTTTCCATGGTTGGTTCATTTTGAATTTTCTTGTTAGAAGGGAGAAAAATTACCGAATTGATTAAAAAAACTCAGGATAAACTTGATTTATTTTATTAAAATTATAGTGTTTAAAATTATATTATATATTTTAATTTAAAATGGGTGAGAAATTTGGAAGTTTTCCTAAATCAGGATTTCTTATCAAGAATAATTGAGAAGATTATTTTTTTCCCTAACATGAATTTCCCATCAAATAAAGAATAAATTATCAAAATAAATGAGTTTTTAAATATATAAATAGAATTTATAATATATACACAAAAATATAGAAGCATTAAATTATATTAAAGATAGATAAAGGGTAACCTGAATGAAAATTGGGAGTTCGTTTAGAATCCCTTAACTTATGTCTGAAAGTGTTCTGCACTGGAACTCAATTTCCTCGATAATTAATTTAAATAATTTAATTAATTAATTAATAACCTTTTATACATATATTTTATTTATTATAATCTTATTAAATCCATTTATACCCTGTTTGATGAGTTATAAGATACAATTTTACCATTTGGGAGTGTTTGTTTCATTGTTTTTCA
The DNA here is from genome assembly GCA_963277665.1 of Viscum album. Taxonomy (NCBI): domain Eukaryota; kingdom Viridiplantae; phylum Streptophyta; class Magnoliopsida; order Santalales; family Viscaceae; genus Viscum; species Viscum album. The sequence goes on along the minus strand of OY728136.1, from coordinate 202,709,050 downwards.
TGATTGGTTAACTTGTATACATGTATAAAAAATCATGTAATATGAGAATTGTTGTCTATGATTTATATTAAATGTTATTAATGAACTTATATAACATAAAATGTTATTATATATCATTTTGGTTATATGTTATGTGAAAAAATCATTATATAAAACAATAATGATGAACATTAGATTATTTTCGTGAATTTTTATCATTATGAACCACTTTTTTTTTATTAATTAATATTATTCATAAAAACTACTTACAAAACATAATAAAATATATAATATGTATAAAAAAATTTTATTTAACCATAATAGTTTTTTTATAACCTGACATTAAGTTGGTAAAAGAAAATTAAAACACATCATTCATGATATAGGTAAATCAACACATCATGGATGATGTTTTTATTTTCAGAAAAAACGGAAAGGAGAAGAAGATTGATGCTGAATTATTTTCTATAAATATGATAAAATTATAATATATATATATATATATATAATGTTATAGAGTTTCCATTTTACTTGTATAATAGGAGGTTAGGAGTGAATAATAAAATAAAACAAATTGAAAATAAAATAAAGGAAAAAGAAAGATGATTTTACATCTTGAATTATCCCCCTTGAAAATCTCTTTAAGGCACTTAGTTATGGACTTTTGGTGAGACCAGAATCTTCTAGATGAGGGTAAGTGGCTTGGTAATTTAATTGTGTTGAAATAAAAAAATCTACAACGATTCTAACTGTGAATGGGAAGAAGTGGTATGGGGTGGTATTTATAGTGGAGGATAGGGGTGTTTTTTCATTATTATATTCATAACATTATAATTTTAGCTCAGTAATTTGAATAGATTGAGAATTATCACTAAATATATTAAAATAACAAATGATACTTAGGTATTCTGTGCTTATATTTTCCTAACATCACTTATGAATCAATAATTAATGAATATGTCAAATTCCAAAAAAAAAATTGTATTTCACTATACAACAAAAATTCAACTATTTTTGAGAAATTAAATTATTTATAAAAAACTCTAAAAATATACCCCATCCATTTTTCAAAACATATAACTCAAAAATAAACTCAATTTTATGAAAATATTTTTTTTGAATATGAAAAAATAAATATCTAATTAAAATGATAATTTCTTCAAAAAATAAATATTTTAAAACTATATTTTATTTCATAATGCATTGAAAAATTAATCAATGTCTCATAAAGTTATCTTAAATTCCTAATATAAAAAAATATTAATTTATTAATCTATTTTATGAGAATAAATTTTCTTTTAAATCATTATATTAATTATAAAATTGTGAATAAACATTTATGTTTCCAAAATATACCAACACTTAATTTTCATTTTCAAAACATTTATTTACTATTCTAAAATATAAATATATCAAATTTTCACTTTTAAGATACATGGATTTTATTTATACATTAATAGGTAATTTAACTATTCTATTTGTATAGATTCGTTAATTTCTATAAATATCAATTATTTTCTTATAAATTTATAAATAATTTTACTATTTAATTCTAGAATGAAAACAAATTATTTAACGAGTATCTGGATCATTTTATTCTCCCCACCTTCTAAGAATTTCCTCATAAAATTTTTTATTTAGATAAAAAAAAGTTAATATACCATTACATCATTGCATTTTTTGATTCTCATGTTTTTGTTTCAACCATATCGTTTCTCTAAAAAACCTTAACCTGGTGAATTACAATAACATCCCTTCTTTTTATTACACACTTAAACATGATTTATTACATAAAATTCACATGATAAAACATAGAATATCAAAAGTTATTGTGTATTTGGGTATTAGGAACATTAAATAAAAACTTAGAACATAAAACACCAAACATCGTTATTGAAAACATCCTTTACATGACCACTACATTCCCTCATACTTAGCATTGCATGAGATAACCTGAGGACACACATAAGAAAAGGGTGAGCTATAAATCCCAGTAAGGGAATAAACATGGAATTACATAAATAATAAAATTAATGTTATTCAATAGGTATATCAATGGATCCCAAGATAAACATGAACATAAAGTCATGATAAATCATGATAATCATAACTTGGAGATGTGGAAACAACACTTAACATGGAAATATCATGAGTCAGGGCTCATTGTACATGGTGCATGAATAAACCCTCATTTCACATGAAGCATGTGTAAACCCTTGTTGAACTTGAATTAGCAGGATTAAACACCCATATCACGTGAATTTTCATGATACTATACTTTACCCAATGCATTGGAGCGCTATCAGGGCGCACCCTTCTTAAACATTTCATTTCATGCATAAGTGTGCCACATGGAAAATAAAACATACATTAATTAAAGATGATAATTTATTCCAAGATAAAGGAATATGGAATTTATACATGAAACTATATAATCAATATTTAAATTTTCATAAAGGTGAATACTCTTGACTGAGAAATGGGCATGGTATTCACTACACAATGACTTTGGCTTGGAAAAACGTTGTATAATTTTGGCAGCATAACGGTGTGACATAAGAATTCATTAAAAATTGTTGATGAGAGAGAAATGTGTGTCTCAACATATGTACATAAAATTTACAATATGTGGGTCATATACATACATGTCCCAAAAAACTTAATTAAATTTAGTTACGTAATGCATTAGAATTTCCTAAATGTAAATGAGAAGAGAGAAATTCTTTACGGAATTTTTTCATTGTAACAAGTGTACACGGGAGGCATTAATGAGAGAGAAAAGGGAAATCTCATTATTAAAACAGGAATAGGGAATTATGGGGGAGGATCTAAATCATAAACCAACATTTATAATTGAAAATAAAATGGCATAACAATATTAAGAAACATGGAGAAAAAGATAATGGTGGGAATACCTTACAAGGAAGTGTGATCCCAAAGGATAGAGAGCGGCTTGAGAGAGGCTTATGGGAAACATGGGGAACCATGGGAAGATTATAGAGATAGTTGGTCATAGTTTGGTACAACTCCAAGGTCTTTGAGTGAAGAGGAAGTGGGATCTTGGGTGGATTTATATAGAAAATGAGAAGGAATTCTTTATTGTTTAGGTTTGGGACACCTCACATTATACTAATCAAAACCACATTCCAAGCCACGATTTTTTCCAATGTTTTATTTCAAAGGGGAGTGGAAGGTAATATTTTATAAGTCCAATTGACTAAAATTCTATAATTAATAGGTTTTCTTTTGTGGAGATGAGTCACACTCTCAAGGAGAACAAATTAAAATGAAAAAATGTTTTATAAGACTTGAAGGGTCCACTAAACCATAGTAAAATAAATAAATACAACCTAAAATCACATTATTTTAATGGTAAAACATATATTGTCCGAAAATAATGTTTATAGTAATTTATTACATATCTATTGGGTCATTATGATGTCATTAAACACATTATATATTTAAACATTATTTAATTTTTACCCAAAAATTCGATTATCTTAGAAAATTATGAAAAAATCACCATTGGATAATTTCAACATCTTGATTCCGAAAATAATATTCATTTTATCTAAATAATTTTCTAAATAAGTGATTTTTTACTTTAAATATGAAAAAAATACATTTATCAAAAATTCATTGGCTTTGACAAAAGCCGCATTCAAACATTAATAAAAATTACGATTGAATTCATAAAATTATATGATAATTTATATTTTAAAAAAATTAGTATAATAATATTATTATTATTTTAAAAAAATAATATTTATTTCTAAAATCCCTTAATTCCTTCAAATAGATGTCTTCGTTGAATATTAACTAAAATACTATTTTCACTTTAAAAACTATTTATAAAGTAACAATAATAAAATAAATGTATATTTATTATTATATACAAATATAATGAACATAATCATAGTGCAATGGTATTGTTAAATAACCCATTATAAATAACACCTTAGGGTACGGTGTGCGATGGTGACAGACTCTTTGGGTGGCATAGATAACATTGCTTGAGTAGTAATCTCTATCAAATTCCACTTCTCTCATATGCAGTTCTGCTCGAGCTTAATGTATTCAACCTCAGATAGGGATTTCTCAATAGTGAATCCAAATGACCCCACCTCATTTCGGAGCTCCATGAAATGGGCTTCATTTGGGGAAAGTCTACTGGATGATTCCATCACTTCCTTTTTCTGAGTAAATTGGATTTGTTAAAGCCTTATATTTATTCTAATCTTGTTATCACTGTTCAATGTCTATATTATCAACTGTCAGAATTTATAATGTTATTTTAAAATCAAAAACATATAACCAAATAAGTACATACGTTTTACATAACCATAAGAAGACATTTAAATAAACCAAGATAAATTTTCATTAATGAATTTTGGGGTTGTTACAATCTTACCCCCTTAAGAAATTTTGCACTCAAAATTTTGTTTCACATTCTAAGCCATAAAAAAGTGCAGGTACTTTTCTTTCCTTGCCTCGACAATGTCTTCATTCTTTCCTATTATCCTTTCCTTCATGTATAAAGGGTTCATGCATCACAATGGTACCTCATGATATTTTCAAAACCATCTACTTATGTTTCACAGAAACACCTAAGGAATCTTCGTTTATATCTATTGAATCGTCGATAAGTCATTAAAAAGGTATTTATTATATTTAATTTTGAAATATCTCACTAAAAACGTTTTTAATAAAAAAAAATTTACTGATTCATCTTCAAATATTTCAAAATAGAATTTTGGTAAATCTATTTTTCTAATTCCCCAAAGACAAAATTCTATAATTTGATACATATAGGCTACTCGGAGGTCTCCCTATTTTGTAGAACCATGAAAATATTTTATTACTTCATAATTATCAAATAAGGGGAATTATTTGAAATGTCCATGATGGTACTTACCACACATAGCATGGTAAGAAAGTTGAGAGCTGAAAATTCCCCAATATACTATACTTGATCCTTGAAATAATCATGCAATGGAAGAGGTATTAGATGCATCATAAAGTCATTGGTTGGTAAGTTGGATATTTGAAAAAGTTTCAAAGTCATCTGAGTATGACTTCTGGATGATCTTTTGAAGTAGTTCTTCAAAAAGAGATAGAGTAGTTTTTCGTGGTCTTGCACCTTCCATATTTTAACTAAGAAAAAGGAAATACAACTAGGGGGTTTGAAAACTTCTCTATTAAGCATAAAATGTAACCATTGAACATAAAAGGATGAACTTGTAAAGGTGAAGTATATCATAACGTGTGACTCTATAGGATTAAATATAGGTTATCATAGATCTTTTTCTTAACATATATCTTTCTGCACTTTTTTTCCATTGATAATGGTTCATAATAAGTTTGTAAATTTACTAAAGAATGTCCCACGGGATAGACATAACCAATAGTACAGTAAGGTTCATTATCATGTACCAGGATACCCCAGGTCAAGACTGAAACTCCTAGTTAGAGTTTTCACTCCTAGGTATATCTTTTCTAGAAATAATATTAATTTTATAAAATAATTTTATAAATATGTGATTTTTTACTTTTAAAATAAAAATAGTCATTTATTGAAATTTCCTGGGTTTTAACAAAAATGACTTTCAAACCATAATAAAAATTACAATTGCATTCATAAAATTATACGATCATTTATATTTAATTAAAAGTAACTTAATAATAAGAATAATTTAATAAAAAATTATTTAATTCAAAAATCTATCAATTCATCAAAATTTATTTCATTGTTGAATATTAACTAAAAATACTATTTTCTATTTTGAAAACTATTAACAAAGTAAAAATAATAAAATGAATGTATATTCATTATTAAATTAAAAAATAATTCTCATAATCATAGTGTTATGGCCATGTTACATAACCCTTTATAACACCTGTATAAGACCTTAGGGTAAGGTGTGTGATGTTTAAAGACTCTTGGGGTGGCTTGAATAACATTGCTTGAGTGGTAATCTTTAACAACTTCTACTTCTCTTGTTCGCAGTTTTGCTCGAGCTTACCTTATTCATGGTCATCTTGGGATTGTTCAAGAGAAAATACCAATGACGCCACCTCCTTTCTGAGCTCTGAAAAATGGGCTTTTATGGGGAAGTCTACTAGATGAGGCCATCGCTTCCTTTTTTCGAGTAAATTGGATTTTTTAAAGCTCTATATTTAAACTAATCATTTGATCACTCTTCAATGGCTATATTAGTAATAGTCACAATTCTTAACGGTATTTTAAAATACAAAACATAGAACCAACTAAGTGCATACGTTTTATAAAACCATAAGAAGACATTTAAATATACCAAGAAACATTTTCATTAATGAATTTTTTGGTCCTTAAATTACCTTATTTAGAAATACATTCTCTTAATATGAATAGTTTTTTCTTCACAAGGGAGGTTCTCTTCCAGCTAAAATACTTTTGGCCTCAAAATGTGAGATGAATTTGGCACATACTTTCCTAACATCAAAACATCAAAAACATAGTGTACCTAAGATAAACTCAGAATCAAAGCTACTCTGTAGAAAAATAGTTTATCATTTTCCAAGTTTTCATATAACCCAATAAACCACAGAATTTGATTTCATTTCTTACCAAAATTCATAAGAATTTTCTAACAAGAGGTTTAAATGAAAACATGATAACCTACCTAAATTCATTCTCTCTCTTACTTGTATAAAATTTTTATTTGCATTGGACTTTCCTTGTGTGTTGGTGGATCATATTAAATTTCTCAGCCATATCCTCTAATAAATATAGTACCACTAAATTTATATTCATTACTTCATACCAAAATTATGTATTTACACACCGCTTTCAATGTAATGCCTCAAATTGTACCATCTATATAATAAAATGAAAAATATTATTATAAGAAAACTCAACTAAAAAATTATGTTAATACCAAAATACCTAATAATTCAATGAACTAACTCACTAAATATCCTCAAATGTATGAATTATTTTTTCTAACTATCTATATAATTTTTTATGAAAGGTTGTGTTGAAATATAATTCAGTTTCCAGATACCTTTAAAGGCCTTTAAAAATTTTAGATGTAAACCTCAGATCATGTTTGAATAAAATAGTGAGAGGAACTCCATGTAACCCAAAAATAAATTTTAGTTTCAGTAGAGAAATCTAATCCAAAGACATAGTATCTTGAATAGGAAAGAAATTTTCATATTCAGTTATTCAGTCAACAATAACCCAAATCATATAGTTACCTTGATATGTCATTCGTAGTTCCACCATAAACTCAACCAATATATTTTCTCGTTTCTACTCTAGCACAGATAAAGGCTAAAGTATCCCCTTTGGTAGTTTTCACTCAACTTTAACCTATTGAAAAGTCCAAAATATCATTATAAAATAAAAAATATATCTTTTCATTCCATTTCACATGTAATAATCTCAAAGATCTCTATACATCTTAGTGTTTCCATGATGATATAAAAATTGTGAACTATGGAATTCACTAAAAAAAATTTTCATCCGTTTTGGATCATAAGGCACACATAATCATTTTGAAAATACAAAAACACAATCTTAATAAAATATATATTCTGAAAACATACTCTTGAACCAATTACACCTTTTTATACAACTCATAGACTTCTTTCTATCCTAGCTTAATTTTTCCTAACCGAGATGATTTCATTGACACCTCATGAAAAATAGATAAATTCTCCATAGAAATGGCTTCCAAGACAAAATTCATCAAATCATTAATGAAGGGGTCATGATCCAAATGTGACATGGTAAATTTGGCTTGATGTTTTTTGAATCAAGGAATCTTCCACTTTGTACTCTTTTCCTGGATGATAATTGATTGTGAAATCATAATATTTTATTAGTTCCATCCAACTTTTTTGTCTCATCTTCAATTCCTTATATGTAAATATATAATTAATACTTTTATAGTCAGCATATATTCTAAATTTTTCTCCATATAAATGATATCTCTAAATTTTCAAGTTGAAATCCATAGCTATAAATTCCAAATCATTTGTAGAAGAATTTAACTCATGAGATATCAATTGTTTAGCGACATAAAAAATTATATGCCCATTTTAAATCAGAATACAACCAATTCTATTCAAATAAAATGAATGTAGATGAAACAATCACTAATTCTGGATGGCAGAGTGAGACTTGAGCACTCACCAATTTTTTTTAGTTCCTGAAAACAAAAACAATAATGACCCAAACTTTTATGAATAAAATTTCCATTTTATTTTAATTAAATTTATTATGGAAAACACATTCACTTATATTGTATTATTATATCAAATAGTTTTTAACTAATCGTAAAGTATCATTATTGTTGATAATATTGTCATTGAACAGTGATCACATGACTACTTTAAATATAGGGTTTTAATAAATCTTTTTTGCGTAGATAAAAGAAGTGATATCCTCAACCAATAGGATTGTACCCAAAGAAACCTATCTATACTAGCTTTTAAGAGAGATATATTTTTTTGAGATTTTCCCTAGACTAAGCCTAAGATGAGATCAAACAACTTAAGCATGAGTGAAACAACTTAAAGTAAAAGTTCTAGATCATCAAGATCATAACCCAGTCCATGTTCAGCGAACGACCTTGTAAAATCCCCATTATTGTGCACCTTACTCTTTGGATGTATACTGGTGAAATAAAGGGATGTGTATAGATACCCTAGTAATAGTAATATGTAAATTTTTCATAGAATAATGAATATATTTTCTTCCTATTATTGTTACTTTGTATATGATTTTTATAAAAAGAATAATACTTTTGGTTAATATTCAAATTCAATTAAAAATCTTATTTTGACGAATAAATAGATTTTTGAAACAAATAATATTTTAATAAAATAATATTATTAAATTAATTTTTTAAAATATAAATGATAATTTAATTTTATTGATGTCTAATATAAATTTTATTAGTGTTTGAAAACTGTTATTGAAAAATAAACTCATGACGTTCAATAAATGTTAGTTTTTATTTTAAAAGTGAATATTCTCATATTTTGAAAATTATTCAAATAAAATGAATATCATTTTTTGAATCAATGAATCAAAATTATCCAATGGTTAATTTTTTATAATTTTTTGAGATATTCAAGTGTTTAAATAAAAATTAATTACTATATGATTATACAGTGGGTTTTATGACATCATAATAGGCTAATAGTGATGTAATAAATACATCAAACGGAATACTCTGCAAAATATATGTTTTGAAAAAGATATAATGTTATTTAAATTTCATTTGATTTATTTTATAAATCCTTAGTGAATCCTCTGATACTTATAAAATATATTTTGATTTTAAAACCATTTATTTGAAAGTGTGACTCACCTCCACATAAGCAAGGGAAATATATTATTATCTTCAGCCTATTTAATTATAAAATAATTTATTCCACTCCCCTTTGGAAGAAACCATGGGAGAAAACCATGGGTTGGATTGAGGTTTTGAATTTTTTATTATGTAGTGTCCAAACCCAAAATTAAAAAAATCCCCCTCCTTTACTATATAAACACACCTAATATCCCATTTCTCTTCACTCAAACTCTTTGAACCTCTTCTATACTATTACTTCTACTCCCTATAGTCCTCCCATGAATCCTCTCCATGGTCTTTTAAGTCTCACATCCATGTAAGGGATTATCTCTCTCAACTTTTTTTCAAGCACTTCATTTATGATATTCCCTTTGGATTTCCATTTTCCTTTGTTGGGATGCATTCTTACCTATCCCCCTACTACCCATTTTAGGTTTAAATTAATTGATCCCTTTCACTATTATTTATCCTTATTATTAACTCTTATGTGCACCCATTACTATAATGATATTTTCTAAGGAATCTCACACCATCCTCTTTTATCAAAAATTATTTATATGTTATATCATATAAATTAATTTTTCTTATGTTGGTATATGTTCATAATTAACCCTATTACTATCCATTTAAGGTATAAATTATGAGATACCATTTTTTCTCTTGTCAACCAATTTTATAAAATTTAATATGACAATATTATGCTGCTAAAATTTCACTACAATTTTCCATGCCAAAATCATCCTCTACTGAATACCATATCCATTTCTCTTTAAAGGATATTTACCTTGAATAAAATATAATTATTTATTGGGGAATTTCATGCGTGTATTCCACACTCCTTGTTCAAGTAATAAATTTTTATTTAGAATGAATCCCTGTTATATGAATGATATGGAACACTTAATCATGAGAATAAAATGATTATGAAGGGTGTGCCCTGATAGTGATCCAATATATTGGGTAATGTTTAGTATCCTGATACATAATTTTGGGACTAAGGGTTTACCTAATTCCTTTATGGGACATTTTTTTCCATTGTTTCTTGGAATTTTTATCCTTGAATTGTGTTTATGATGCAGTGTTTTAAGTTATTTCCACATTTTCCATGTTATTATTATCATGCTATATTATTCCTTGTTTTTCCTTCTTATTTGTGCATTAGTGATATGCCTTGTCTAACATGTATTATTATCTCATGTTCTGAAATTTTTATTACCTTACTGGGCTTTATATATCACCCCTTTCTTAAGTATTTCTTCAGGTTATCTCATGTAGTGCTACGTAAGGAGGAACGTTTTGGTTATGCTAAAAAAGTTTTCCATAAAGATGTTGATTTTCATGTTTTAAGTTGTTATGTAATGTACCTAATTTCCTAAATACACCATACCTCTTGATCATCTGAGTTGTATTAAGTTAAATTTTTTGTAATAAATAATGTTTAAAAATTTAATAAAGTGTTGGCATGTAATAAAAAACATAGTATTCTGGCCAAATAAATATAACCCCTTTTTTGTTAACTTATCTAGTAGGCTGGATAACCACACAATGTTTTTAAAACTCATTAGAATTAGTTGTCTATTCCAAGAAAATAACCAATCTATGTATAATTTTTAGGACTTTTACATTCATCAACCACTTTTGTTTTTTCATGATCAAATTGTATCTCATATTTATTTACAATTATTTTAGGAATAGAAATCTATTACAAACAAAAATCACATTTTTTAAATTTACCGTATAAGTTATTTTATTTGAATGTTTTTAGGAAAATCCTACATTTTTTAATAATATTCATAAATTTTTTAAATCACAAAAATATCATCAATAAAAACAACAAAAAACTTATCCAAATATTCACATAAAATTCTATTCATAAGACCCATAAATACAGAAGGGTAATTTTTTAAACCCAAGGGCATAACAATAAACTCATAATACCCATATCTAGTATGGAATGTGGTTTTTCAAATTTCATCCTCCTTTACCTTTATATAATGGTACCATTATCTCAATTTATTCTTAGAAAAATACTAATCTCCTTCCATCTGATCAAACATATTATCTATATGATGCTGTGGACACTTATTCTTAATAGTAATTTTATTCAATGATCTATAATCACTGTAAATCCTCATTGAACCATATTTATTTTTAAAAATTAAAATAGTAGCATTACATAATGAAGTTCTAGGTTGAATGAATCCTTTATTAGGAAACTCCAACAACCTCTTCTTCAATTATATTATTTCTACATGATCTATTCGATAATGAGGTTTTAAAAATGTACTACCATAAAAAACTAAATAAATGGTAAATTCAACTTTGTGATCAAGTATAACATTGAGTAATGCATCTGTAAAAACAACCAGGTAGTCATTTAACACTAGAACACCACTAATATGAGTAGTTCCCTTGTTTTCAACAATATGTTCAAGAAAAATTTCATTTACATATTTTAATAGTTTCTGATATTCCTGACATGTTATGAATGGTATGGGTTCATTATTGTATAAAAACTTAAACCCTTTATGAAAAAAAACTTCTTTAGCTCAATAATAAATCATAGCATGATAAAAATAAATCTAACCTATACCCATAATAACATCAAACACTATTATGGGAAGAAAAAAATGTTTGCAAGTAAGGTATCTCCATATAAAATAATAGGAATATTACTATATTATTATTTTACCATAAAATTTCCCTAGTGTTATAACCGTGAGTTCTTGTTTCATTTCTTAGGGTGAATTTTCCTATTTACTAGAAAATTTCTCATAAATAATGGAATGTCTAGACTCTGTATCAAACAAAAAATTAGAAAAATATGAGTAAAAAAAAGTATACGATACCACTTTAATGGATGGCCTGAAATCTACTAATGTCATCTCAAAACATATCACTTGACCTTTTTACTTATAATATAATTCCTTTTTATTATTTAGTTCTTTCTTTGGGAAGGTATTTACATAATTCCACATATCACCACATTAAAAAAACATTATAGTTTTCATATTAAAATTAATATTAAGACCATTTTCATTGAAATTTGGAGGCATATATCTTATCATAACACATTGAAAACACTTACTAGTTTTTCTGAATTATTCCCAATGGTTCTTTTAACCACACCTTTCACACACTGTAAACTGGACGTTCTTGCCCTGATATTTCATTGATTGATTCTTATACATTTCCTTCCACATGTACCTTTTCGTTTGAAAGTTTTCAAAGTGTAAGGGTTAATTAGAAAAATCTATTTATACCCTCTCAACACATTTAAAAATTTTCTCATAACTTTTTAATTCAGTGGAACACAATTCCCTTCGAAATCCTAGATTTAATCTTGATTAAAAATGATTGATTTTATTATCAAGATCTCAAATAAGATTTGGAGCATACCTTGTGAATCTGCTGACGTTTTCTATATATGTGGCCACTAGTGTTTTTCCTTTTTTTCAATTTAAGGAATTTATTTTCTTATACTTTGTTGAACCACTTTATAAAAATATTTTCCAATGAAATTATTATTAAATTCATCCCCTTCCAAGGTAGTGGTCACAACGTTATCCAAGATATTCTTGACCATTGAACACTACTAGTCAGCTTCACCTTTAAAACTATAAATATAAATACAAAAATTTATATTATCCAAAAACCTCATAACATAAAAAATATTTTCAAGTGATTTAATCCACACTTCATCCACCACTGGGTTAGAATATTCATTGAAAGATGGAGTGTGTTAACACATAAATGATTTTTTGTCATCATATTTCTTTGTGGTAGTTTTTTTGTTCTATTTAATGGAGACAACATTAAATTATATAATGATTCATATTTTACATTACTGTAACACCCCAAGCTTCCATGGTACATTTCCCTTTGAATAATATAATAGATTGCGTTATACCTAACTTCGAGATTCTAACAAAACGTGACCAATCAAACTATCCGTTATGAATAGTAATACCCACTTTTTGAAATTTTTTAAAAAAAATTCCTTTCAAAATGGAAATAATTATTGGATTCATAATATCCAAATTAGCTTAGCGTGAAGTTTTGATATTTTTCTGAAAACATTTAATTTTTGATGAATAGTGAAAAACACTAAGTTCTAGTTTAAAAAAAATTTCATTTAAATAATTATTTATTTTAGTTAAATTTATTTTAGGTCAAAATAGATACATAATACCCATATATGTTCAATTTAATTCATTGGACTCAGTTTATAACAATTTTAGATATATAAAATGTTTATTGAACTTCTTAACCTTCTTTTACCCACCTACTAGGAGAATTTCTAAATTCACATAAAACATAATTTTACCGCATTTTTTAGTAGAATTTCAAAATATTGATAGACATGGTTGATATCAGTATGTAAAATATGCTCCAATAAGATAAATTTTTTTGGTGAATAGAAACTTTTGACTTTTATTTACCACGGTTAAAAGTAAATAGGGTACTTAAAGGTAAAATGACATTATTATTACACTAAAACATGTCCTAATTATATTGGATAAGTGTAATTCGATAAAAAAAAACTTAGGGATAAAATATGATCCCATAAGTCCACTTGGATTAGATTAGGACACTTATTATTATTTTATGCAAAGAAGAGTTAAAAGAGCTAAAATTTATGTTTAACAACTAAAACATTTTTAATATAGGGTTTCACGTAAGATAAATTCAACTATAAATATTCATTAGAAAGATAAAAATATTTCATACATAGTGGTATTTTATTTATATTCTTATGAAATTAAATAATTTAATTTATTTATGACACAATGATGATGCAGTAATTACATAATTAATGAAATTTTAAAATAATTGATTTTATAAATATCCAAATAAATTTAATTTGGGAATTTTTATGAATTCCACTAATTATATAGGTTAATATGACATTATGGTTGGTTATAAGTATTTTTTAGATGTAATAATGCTTTTATGAATTTAACAAAAACAAAATACCAAATAGTGTCAAAATTGACATAAAAGAGTTTTTAAAACAATAATTTTATTATTAATTGATATTATATTCGTAAAAATATAAGGTTCGAAAAAAAAAGACTTATATAATGATAGGTGTATCATTAATGAACCACTTTGGGTTTTCATTTAAGTATATAGTAATTTTATTAACCATATAATATAAAAATACAAAGAGACATGGTAAATAACAAACTATTTAACGAAGAGTTAAATCTAAAAGATAAAGTTAATATATTGACCCAAACCTATATAAAACATATTTGTTGAGTGGTTTTTGAACCATACCCACCTTAGACTTTAAATAATCTATTTTGGAGCCATTAAACCCAAAAAAGATTTTATTATTAAATAATATTTCTTGCCTTTCCAAAGGTTCCCCTCACCCCTCTTATAAAAGGATATTCTCCCTTCTCTCTAATTCACACCTTAAAAGCCATTTTTCAAGGAAAACCTCTACCCAATACCCTCTGAACTATCCAAAATTAATACTATAGGCCTTCCTTTAGTCGGAAATCCATCCTAACGAGCCCTTTTGATCATATCAAAAGGAAGAACCCGAAGAAGAGGTAAATATTTAATCACCTCTTTCAAGTTCCTTTCTTCTTCCACTTACTCTTTCTTTGTTACATAAATTATAAAATAATAAATCTCGTATCATCTATATACTATGATGTTATTATAAATATAGTATAGCCATATTCATTATTCTACCCCTCTTTTGAATGTCATGTCACCATACGTGCGTACGTACAGCTTACTGTCTCCACATCGTGGTGTAATTGTTATTCAATACATTATTATTTGGATGGGTATAATTATGATGTGTAATTAATTTAAATAATAAATATAACATGATAATTATTTTTTATATATGATATAACATCAAATTATATTTTATTTTTATATCAAAATAATGATATTGTCGCTCGTGCGTACGTACGAATTACTGTCTCCACGAACGTGATGAGATTCATTCCCCATCGTATCCATTCAAGAATAATTTTCATTTTTTGATTATAAATAATGTTTAGAGACTTGATATAATTCTGTATATGAATAAAATACATCCCATCCATAACAAATATGACTCACATAACAAGGAATATAAATGAAAATGAATCAGTTAACACTCGAAACGACGATAATACTAAGATATTATAAACAAAACAATGTTAAAAGATAATATATGATATCATATTAATTTATATGATACATGTATAATTTATTAACAATTATTTCACTAGTATACATGAATTTAACCAAACATCCACCAAGGAAAAGTACAAAGGGGTTTCTTATCTCACTTTTAATTCTCTGAGATTTCCATTGTTCGCCACTTATTTATTGCATGTGGTGTATTGTGTACTTCAATTTGATATATATTATTATGATTCTCTTTATATTCATGGTATTCTGTGATTAATTTTATGGTTATTAACTTTTGGTCATATGAATCGAGTAATTACAACGTGGTACGGAGTTTTTATCTCACTTCTTATTTCCCTAAGATTAATACTATATTGGACATTGTTTCCTTTTGTGGTGTGTATGTACTTCCCATGATTGTATTCTTGGTGTAATATACTTTAATTTATGGGTATTTACATCTTCAATATATGATACTTATCTTTTGGGGTGTATGTTTTATAAGTTACCAAATCGGCATGGGAGTTTCAAATTTCAATTTGTACTCATTCGGTTTTACACAAACATCATTGAATACTTTACTCCAAGATTATGTGTGAAATCACTATTTATTTACTTATGTAGTAATTTACACTCCCCTTTCTATAATATACTTTTGAGATGCATAATCACTCCATTGATAAA
Source organism: Viscum album (assembly GCA_963277665.1). Taxonomy (NCBI): domain Eukaryota; kingdom Viridiplantae; phylum Streptophyta; class Magnoliopsida; order Santalales; family Viscaceae; genus Viscum; species Viscum album. Next base: position 202,692,896 of record OY728136.1, on the reverse strand, counting down.
TCCTCAAGTCGTCAATATGATCATGATAAGAGTAATTTTAACTCAATCTCCATTCATTGAGTTAAACATCCAATTCATTGGTTTCGTTTTTACAAGAATACAAGCGAATGTCCACTAATTGATTTACACTATACATCCAATAATATTTACTGTATTTATATTTGTCACACATAATTATGACATTGATTTATCCTTAACCTAAGGATAAAATCTTTATAAGGAATTTATTCTCAATTTACGTTCCATTGAGTCTTCTTTGTTGTTATGCGCCAACTCACTTTTGTTTGGTGTATATATACTGTACCTTAACATAGTATATCATGAATATCTTTATTCTCAATATATTATAATGTTTTAAATACCTCAATTATTTTTATTCAAGTGACTTTCTTTTGGTTATTAACTCTAACTAAAATATCATTTTAAATATTCTAACGATTTATTACTCTAAATCTTCCTCCTTAATCGCCATGTTTTAAAAATGGTTTTAGGGATTTATTTATATGGACATTAAAGTTTTAAAAATAAAATTCCTTTTCAATTTTTCAAAGTGGTATGGGACACTTTGATTCAAATATATTTTTTTAAATATCTTCTTGAAAAATAGTGTGACATTTAAATATTTTAAGAAAAGGGAGGATATTTCTCTCAAATAGTTTTCATGATTATTTTCATCTATGTTAGCATCCTTCATTATTTTCGATTGAGGTTAATCTGTTACAATACAATCTTCCATATTGTATTGAATGAGTTATGTTTGACTGTGGATGTGCTATTTTTTATTCATTTCCTAGTTTCTGGATAAAGTATTGACATTTTGTATGCTAGTTTTAATACGAATGTTTATGTTATGTTTCAAACTTTTCATATGAGTAATGCATTGGACTTAATGACTGACGAGTGGAGCCAACTATAGCTCATTGATGCATCGGTAGGTCTCAAGAGACAAACTAGTGTCTTGTCACAAGTCCATGAAAAAATCTCATTTTTAGTCTTGGAACGAGGCCTTGACTATATGGTTATGAATTCTGGAATTATGCATTTCATCATTATGAAAGTGGATATTGATATTTCATGTGATTATTTGACTAGTAGAATATCCATGTGAATAAGTAAATGGAACTATTTGATTTTATCTTTTCCATATTATGTTGAAGTTCAAGTTCAAAAGGATTTTGTTTTAGTATAATACATTTCCTTAAATTTTTTTTATTTATGAAAGATTCCGCTATATTTTTATCCTTAATGAGCATCTGATCTCACCCATTTCGTTGTTTTATTTTTTCGATGATGCGAAAAAGTATATTATGTCTGACTTGTAGGGATATTCTATGGAATCACAGTGTTTTCTATGGAAACAATTTTGTTGTAGTTTTCCATTTTATGATGTAATGTAAAACTTAGGAATATATCTAGAACTTACAAGGATACTAAACTAGTCGGTCTTTCGAGACTTGATCTTTTGTGATCATGCCAATTATTCATAAAAATGCACTGAATTTGGGCTTCTGGGGTTGGGGCGTTACAGTTGGTATCAGGGGAAGTTTAGTACAAACCTCCGAAACTAGATTTAGCTAAACTCATATTAGAGCATGTAGACCTAAGATAGAATTTGAGGATTACTATAGAAGAACTTCCTAAAATTTTGGTATTGTAGAGATTTTTTCAGTTTTCCAAGAAACATCTCCCTATCTGGATACGAGCAGGTAGAGGAGACTCTGGCACAGATGTACCTAGGGGAAAAACCCGAAAACACTACTTTGTATCAGACATGAATGGGAACAGGTGCATGACAATGAACCTTGCTGAACTCTTGGCTACGACACTCTCGGGGTATATTCTTAGGATAATTACATTTAATTTACAAACCGATTTTAAGGATGTTAATATAAGATGAGAATAAATGACCTTGGTTAATCTTAAGGTGTATAAAATTGAAAATATAGTGTCATGATATTCTTTAAATGATTTTATGACTAATGTTACTAACACAATGCTTTCTTGTTTTATTCTATTGATGGATTCCAAGGAAGTCATAGTAGCATTGATCATGATGTAAAAGGTGGGAACGGTGGTGAAAATGAGCAACAAAATGGAATGTTGATAGGCATAAAATATATTGCGTTCTTTCCAAATCAGTTTTCCAACAATATGATCAATAACATATATATTAACCAACTCCCAAACTCAACAAAGAAGAGAAGGGTGATGAATGATAAGAGCTCCAGCAGTGGAGACCATTGAAAAAATAATCCTCAATTTCAATCATGCAGGAAATGTGGAAGGAGACACCCATGAAAGTGTCTCAATAGAACAAATAACTGCTTTACGTGTGGGAAAGAAAGACATAAAGTAAATAACAGTTGAGGAAAAATGAAGCGTTCTATGGAAGAAAATACAAATGGTCTCAAGAATCCATTTATAGTTATTTGTCGTAAATGTAGGAGACCTGGCCATTACTCGAGTGAGTTCTCAATTCTATAGAATATTTTCTTGGTCAAAGTAGAAGCTATGTGGAAATAAATGGTTAGAGAAATGTTTAAAAGTATTAGTGCTCCTTATTGATGGGATTACATTGGAATAATTTTCTATTGTATTTGTAACCCCACAGTTTGTCATGTGAAAATGATATTTGAGGAATAATTATCTTTTTTCATGTATATATAGCTATAAAAAACCATTTGGTTTTATATGATCATTGGGTTTTATGCAATTACAAGTTATTATATTTTGGAATGAAAATACAAGATATGAGAAAACATTTGTTGTTAAATTATGTTATGGTTATTTTGAGGAATTTATCTCATTTTTCTAAGGTTATAAAATATATTATTTGAAAAAGGACAACACGCAGACCGTGTGACAAGCCGTCACATTGGACAAAGCTGTGGGAATCGAACACAGAACCAAAGTACGGTTGGGATTTATCACCTACCACTGGACTACGTGAAGTCCCATTCTAGTGTGACTAATTGTTTTCAATTAAATAATTTTATTGATCAATAATAAGTTGATTTGGGATATTATGTCTTATCAAATGAATACCCATAGTATAGAAAAATGATTTTGTGATTAAGTGATAAATGTTATTTTGGAAGACGTTTGTTCTGTTGGGAACACTATATGCCTAAGGAAAATAGAATACTATTAGATTTCATTTTAGGAGTTATGGTGGATTTCTATCTATGTTTTTATTATAGATTTATAGTTATTTTGGTTATTTATGGAAATGATTACCGTATAATAGAGAATATGTGATTAGGTTAGTTGGTTTTAAGTATGTGACATTAAGAGTAGTCGATTTCATTAGGAGATATAATTTAACGTGGAAGACTACATAACCAAATTTTTCTATGTTTTGGGATTAAATATTAGTTTGAATTATATTGAAGGATTTTTAGGACAGTTTTTTTAATGGTATTTATTTATCTTTAGGTTATTGTTGGTTTAATTTTAGAAATTAAGATTAGTGTTTCTTTCTCTAAAGGAATATCCTTTAGAGGGATCATTTGATCTTGTACTAATCATTTTTTTATTAATCTCTATAGACAAGGTAAATATATAATTTATCCTTTGTGGATCATGTGATTCTCAAGAAGTTGATTCTAGATCTTCCAGTGAGACCAAGTCATCATGAATACTCATCGTTTAATAAATGAGTTAGTAGTAGAAATTTATCAAAGAATTAAACTCTACTTAAAAATTATGTATATCTCTTTATGTTCTTAGTCAATCTCATAAATAAATTCCTCATCTTTATGAAATGAATCTTAAAACAAAAAAACTTTGTCCATTTACTTTTCCTTCTGGGAAACTAATGACTGTTTGTCCCATCATAATTTTGTGGTTTTCTTGTTGTTAAATTTCTCCAGGTCATGTTATTTATCCCTCTGTATTAGAACATGATACTAAGTTTAACGTTTATATCCATGTTTTTTACATGGAATCCTAGTATTGGATATCTTGGGTGACCATTTTACGTCTCCATATTCCTTTTAAATTGATAGTTTTATTGATTTTTTTCTGATGTGGGACTTTAAATTATGTTCCCATACTCAATTTCAAAAATTGTGAGGACTAGATTCCCAAATGGGGGGAAGAATTTAACACCATAATCTTCCAAAGTTTGTTTCCCTTTGAATAATGTAATAGCTTGCATTGTACCCAACTTTGAGATTCTAACACACCGCGACCTATCGAACTAGCTGTTATGAATAGTAATACCCACTTTTTGAAATTTTTTAAATTTTATCTTTCAAAATGGACTTCATTTTTGGATTCGGAATTTCGAAATTAGATTAGGGTGAATTTTTTGTATTTTTCTAAAAACATTCAATTTTTGATGAATATTGAAAAACACTGAGTTATAGTTTAAAAAATATTTAAATAATTATTTATTTTATTTAAATTTATTTTAGGTAAAAATAGATACATAATAGCTATATAATTTCAATGTAATTTATTGGAGTCGGTTTATAATAATTTTAGATATATAAAAAATTTATTGAACTTTTTAACCTTCTTTTACCCACCTCCTAGGAGAATTTTCAAATTCACATAAAACATAATTTTACCACTTTTGTGAGTGGAATTTCAAAAATATGAGAGACATGGTTGATATCACAAAGTAAAATTTGGTCAATAGGATAAAAATAAATTTTAGTGAATAGAAAATTTTGACTTTTATTTACCACGGTTAAAAGTAAATATGGTAATTAAGGGTAAAAATGATATTATTATTACCCTAACAATTTCCAAACTCTATTGGATAAGTGTAATTCGGCCAAAAAAAACCTTCGGAAAAAAATATGATCCTTTAGTTCCACATGGATTAGATTATGACACTTATTATTATTTTATTTAAAGAAGAGTCAAAAGAGATAAAATCAAAGTTCAATAAATAAATCATTTTTAACAAAGGGTTATACACAAAAAAAAAGTTACTATAAATATTAACTAGAAAGATAAAAATATTTCCCACATAATCTAATTTTATTTTTATTTTTTTGAAATAATATAATTTAATTTATTTATAACACAATGATGATACAGTAATTACCTAATTAATGAAATATTAAAATAATTGGTATTATCAATATCCAAATAAATTTAATTTGAGACTTTTTATGATTTAAACTAATTATATGGGTTAATATTACATATTAGGTTTGGTTAGAAGAATTTATTTTTAAGTAATAATGCTGTTATGAATTTAGAAAAAACAAATTACCAAATAGTGTCAAACTTGACATAAAAGAGTTTTTATTACAAATATGGTATTATTAATAGAAATTCTATTTCTAAAAATCTAAAGATCTGAAAAAAACTTATATAATGATAGGTGTGTCATTAATGAGCCACTTTGGGCTGAATTGTATGTATATAGTATGATTATTAACCATGTAATATAAAAATTCAAAGAGTCATGGTAAATGTCAAACTATTTAACTAAGAGTTAAATCTAAAAGATAAAGTAAATATAGTGACCCAAACATATCTAAAACCAATTGGTTGAGTGTTTTTAGTCCCATCCCCACCTTATCCTTTAAATAATCTATTTTTGAGCCATTAGAAACCGAAAATTATTTTATTATAAATTAATATTTCTAGCCTTTCCTAAGGTGCCCCTCACCACTATAATAAAAGGTCACTCCCCCTTCTCTCTAATTCACACCATAAAATCCATTTGTCTCATACAAACTCTACCCAAATACCCTCTCAACTGTCCTCCCTTCATCCTATAGTCCTTCCTTTAGTCAGTGTAATGCCCCGACCCCAGCTACCCAGAGTCGGTGCATTACTTCGTAACATTGGCATGATCACAAAAGATCAAGTCTCGAAAGACCGATTAGTTTAGTAGCCTTGGAAACACTAGATACATTCGTAAACGTTACATTATATCATAAAGTGAAAAACTACAATAACAAAGTCTCCATAGTCCACACTCATATCCTCTTCTGACTATCCCTGCAGGTCATTCATAGAATACTTCTTCACATCCTGGAAAATATTAAAACATTGAAAGGGGTGAGCTCAGATGCTCGGTAAGGGTAACGATAATGCGGAAGCTTTCATAAATAAACATTAACATTTAAGGCAATGTATAACTAAAACAAAATCCTTTTAAACATGAACTTCAACATAATATGGCAAAAGTAAAATGAGATAATTCCATTTACTTATTCACATGGATATTCTACTGGTCGAATAATCACATGCAATATCAATAACCACTTTCATAATGATGGAATGCATAATGTAAGACTATCATAACCACGTAGCCAACGCCTCGTGCCAAGACCACAAATAAGATTTTGTCAAGGCCTCGTGCCAAGACACTATATTGTCTCATGAGACCTGCCGATGCATCGAGGAGCTATAGCGGGCTCCACCCGTCACTTATTAAGTCCAATGCATTCCTCATATTAATAGGTTTAAACATATCATAAACCATAACATAATCGTATCACATAAAACATGCATAAAGGAAACATAACATTTCCACATTTCAATCACAAGATATCAATACAACACATTGATATAATAAAAATTCTTTCAAAACCACTTTCAATAAAATAAAAGAAAGTTAAAACTTTGTATTTATTTTTCATTAAAAAAATGATGGCTTGTAGAGGAAGCCGAAACTCAAATAATGGTCACGGCGGCGGAGAAGTCGTTGTCACCGCATAAGTACAGAAAGAAAAACATTCCCTTTTTGTCTTTTAGTAAAACACTTCGTATAAAAAAGATTCCTTTTGAATAAACGTAAAAGTCAAATGGGTTTATACACCGTATAAAAGAAAGTTTTGTATAAAACCAAATATGCCTCAATGAAAGGGGATTGAGACGAAGTCCTTAAAAATATCATTTTTTAAATAAAGTACATCTATAATGTGTATTCACTATAATTACACATAAATAATGTACAAATACAATATAAGACATAATAATATCATGACATAATTTGAAAGTAGGAGATTAACCCAAAGAGTGAAAATTGGGTTAAGAAGTTCCCTTACCTCGTGTCTGACTTGACTCAACCATTCTTTAACCTCCAGAATAATAAACTAGAGTTAATATATACCTTATTAAGAACCATTTTCAATTTCATTATCATTATTATATCACTTATTACAATGATATGAACATTATGTAATTATTTAAGTTAATAACGGTCGTTTTGTCGATCTTTGGTACTTGAGTCAATAATAAACTTCTTATAATTACAAGTTGTTTATGTGGTAGAATATCCATTATCTCCAGAATTATATTCATGATTTAGATGTCATATATATCTTATATATCCAGTATATACATTCATTTATAATATTACGTAACATTTAGAGGTAAGAAATGAAATGCACCGTTCATGGAGACGGTAAGCCGTACGTACGCATGAACGCTACTTTCATTTCAATTTCATCTTTAATGGAACGAAATCATAATGATATAAATTTATAATATAATTAAATAATAATATAGTGTATAATACCAGTTAATCCATCCTTTATACATCCCACATATGGCATTAACGATTCAAATCACTTTGAGGGGGCGGTAGTCCGCACTTCCTAAAATGAAATTATCGCGTTTTATCCATAATAGAAATCATAAAGTATGACATAAATGAGAAATACAGAAGCATAAGTAAAACATAAACATATTTTATATCATATATAAATATAGTGACATCTTAATGGCCACCTTTGAAGGTGTTATATGAGTGTTGAACAATCATCGTTTCGTGAGGAAGAAATTCACCATCCACAGAAACCGTATGTTCTTTAACCATTAGATGTAGGTGTGTGTAAGTGTAGCTCTAATACATATTATAACAACATCCTAGTATATTTAGGATACTGGTGTTGTTACAAAAGAAATGAATAAAAAGAGTTTAGGGGGTTGGAGAAGAAAAATAAAACAAAACAACATTAGAGAAGACATTACCTCAAAATCGGGTAACTCTTTTTGATTTGAGCCAAAGGCTACCTTGAGAAGAGTTCTGCCCAAAGTGAGGATTCTAGGAGTAAGAGGGGGAATTTGGGAGAGTATTTGGGCAGAGGTTGGCCGAGCCAAATGGCTTGATGGTGTGAATAAGGTGGGAGAGTTGGGGGCCTTTTATAAGTGGAGAGGAGGGGCTCTTTTGGAAAGATTGAAATGTTACATTATTACACAATGCTTTTCGGATTCTAAAGGTCCCACGCTTATTTAATTCGTGGATAAGGTGATAAGGGTTTTAAATATACCCATCCAATAGTCTTTTGACAAGTGTAAGACTTGTATTTTACATTATCTTTTCATTTTTTTAAATTCTTTAAATAATGAGGTCATCGCTGCATCATAATGATGTCATAAATAATTTAACTTATTTAATGTTTAAAAATTATAAAAAAAATTACTATGATGTAGGAAATCTTTTTAGCTTTCGAATGAATATTTATAGTCAAAATTTGGACTTGTGTAACCCCACTTAAAAACTGTTTTAGTAAAATAACTCATGTTTGTGTCAATTTAATTTTAACATTAAATAAATATATATTAATGTCATTTTCCAACTAAAGTGGCTCCATGGGGTCCCAAAGTTGACTCATTGGTTTTCTTGGTCGGCCATGACTCATAAAATAGGAGTAGGACAAGTGTCATGCTCATCTCATATTATTAAAACATTATTTGTACATTAAACTACACTAATTACCTCTAATCACGATTAAGAACTTAAAAGTTACTATTCACCAAAAAATTATTTTAATCTCATTGAACCAAATTTTACTTCTTAATGACAACCATGTATGTCGGATTTTTGAAAATCAAATCACAGAAGTGGTAATATTTCATTTAAACGAAAAATCAGTTATTTAACTACCACTTAGTGGTTTCACTATTCATCAAAAAATGGAGTTTTTCAGAACAAGGCCAAAATTTTACCCTAAGCTATAATTGATATTCCAAATTCAAAAATGATGTATATTTTACAAAATTCCAAACATATAAGTTTCATTAATTATGTTTATAATTAATTCCCGCTGTTACGACAAATAGCGTGTTTTTAAAAAACAATTTATATAAAAAGATTGGCAATTGTTTATGTCCAATTTCAATGTTAAATTAATTCTAATGACCACCATTGGATAAAATGGTAAAAATATATTCTAATTATACCTTAAACCCACTAAATAGCATAATTTATCACAATAAATTATTTTTATTAAAAATTTGTTTTAATTATTTTTCACTATTCATAAAAAATTAGAAGTTCTCAAAAAAATACCAAAAATTCAACATAGGCTAATTTCGATATTCCGAATCCAAAAATGAAGTCCATTTTGAAATATAAAATTTCTATAATTTTAAAAAGTGGTTATTACTATTCATAACGGCTACTTTGATTAGTCACGGTGTTTTAGAACTCGAAGTTGCGTACAATGAAAGCTATTGCATTATTGAATGAGAAGCGTATCATGGAAGCTCGGGGTGTTACATTATCCCCTCCTTCAATAAATTGCGTCCTCGCAATTTGAAATTTTTCTTTGAAAATAAAAGGTTGAAAAGAAAAAAATACCTTTGAGGAAAACCCACATCGGAAATAAGATTAATAAAATTTAGCCTTAATAAGAGGGAAAGGGAAATGAAAGAGTCACCACCCAATTATGATCTCGATTAGGAGAAAATTGGTGGCAATTAAAGACATATAATTGGAGGAAAAACGTAAATATTTGTAGGGAGTGATTGAGGTCATCAATCACAATCAACTGTCAAATTGAGGGCCCCAAAGCCTTCAATCTATGTTGATTTAAAGTATCATCAGTTCAACAAGACATAAGGTATTAGGATAACACATTTTTTTGTTTTAATATCCCTTTACTAAAGTTTAAGAATTAATTTATTCATTGAATAAGAGATAGGTATATATATTTTTATGCTTGACAATTAGAGTTTCAACCATCAACTCATCTTTCACTCAAAAAGATAATAAAACTCAAAAATATTATATTTATCCTAATTGTATAAGGTTCCAAATGTTAACACATACCATTTAGATTAGTAAAATTATTTTGTAAAAACCAGGGACTTCCTGTAGGCTAGTGGTAGGAAATAAAGGCCTGTCGTACTATGGTTGTGGGTTCGATTCTTGCAGCTTTGTCCGACGCGACGGGTTATGCCCCACCCTGCAGGTTGTCCTTTTCCTAAAACTATAGTATTATAATATTCCAAAAATAATCTTCAGAAATGCTTTAACCTTAAACAATACTATCCATGGTTCAACTTAATCCACTCCAACCTTTATAGTTATCCAAAATAACTCTATCCATACATTCTCTAAAAGGTCTCTTAATTCCAAAATCAATTTATCAGATTCCCGAAACAAAGTAAAGTTTCTCTTATTGTCACATACTAAAAATATAATTACCTTCATCATATTAAAACCTTACTGAAATCAACAAGTACAGTAGTACAATCCTTATATATATATATCACATTATTCTAATAACCAGTATATAATCCATGAGTCCAAAAGCACCAATACATTAGTTATTCTGGTTCAACTGTAGTAACAGCATAAGATTGTCCTTGATCCCCTGGCCTTTTCTGAGGTAAGTTTCCCTGACGCTTAGGACATTCATTTGCATAATGACCCATTTCTCTACAATTGTAGCATTCAACTTTGACAGCCTCTTTCTTTCCCTTGCAATCACGAGCCTAGTGACCCTTTTCTCCACATTTATAACAAACTCTCATTCCTTTTAGGCACGTTCCAGGGTGATTCTTCCCACAATTATCACATAATGTAAAATACTTCTTTCCCTTTTTCCCTTTATCTGTCTCTTGTTCCACCGTTCTCTTCTTCTCTTGCTTTACTTTGTTGTCATAAGACTTAGAGAATTCCTTTTCCGTCTTGATAGCACACGATACAATATCTTCGTATGATGAGAAGGATTGTGATACTAAAGCTCGACGGAGAAATGGTTTTAACCCATCAAATAAACGATCAATCTTACTCCTTGGGTTACGTATATAATCGGCAGCATGCCTCGCTAACCTTGTAAAGTTAGCCTCATACTTTGCGACATTCTCATCCTCCTTCTGCCTCAGACTCAGAAATTGTCTTTCCATATCTGCTCGATCGTCACGAGGAAAGTATTTTTCTAAGAAAAGCTCTTTGAACTCCCTCCATTCCATATTCGATACGTCGTCATCTTCCTTTGTGTTTTGAATCAGCGACCACCACTGATCGGCATCTCCAGTGAGGCGGTAAACTGCCATGACAACCTTCTCCCTTTCACTACTCCCCAAGGCATGGTATATTTTATCTAAGGAATTTATCCATTGCTCAGCTACTATAGGATTTGTACTCCCATTGAAGGTTGGTGGTTGTTGTCTCATGAAGCGGTCTAACATTGATCCTCCACGTTGCGGATCAGGGTGCTCCATACGAGTAAGGTTATTATTCATAACCTGCGTGAGTTATCCCAGTACGGTGAGAAGCTGATCAGCACCAGTTGTATCACTAGCTCCACCATAATTATCTTGAGCAGGAGGGCAATCCCTACATGGAGTGCGTGCATTGATACGGTTTCCATTTCTTCCACTAGGCCCCATTTCTAAACAATGGCATAAACTAGATCAGTTTCTGAATCAAAATACATAATCCCATACTTATAAAACACTTAACATAAATTGAACTATTTATGGATATAATCCATAATCATAAAAATGTTTTCTTTGAGGAAGTATATACTCATAAACCATTCATAATGATTTGTAAAGAAAATGAGATTTATCCTAAGCATATCCCCCGGGAGTGTCGTAACCAAGAGTGCAGTAAGGCCCGTTGTCGTGCACCAGTTTACGTTCGAGTCTAGCTCAAAGCGGTGTTTTCGGGTTTTACCCCTAGGTACATCTGTTCCAGAGCCGCCTCTACTTGATCGTATCCAGACAGGGATGTATTGCTCGGAAAACTCACAAAATCTCTACAATAACAAAATTCTAGGAAGTTCTTCTATACAAATCCTCAAAGTCTATCTTTGGGCTATGTGCTCTAATCAGAGTTTACATAAATCTGGCTTCCAAGGTTAGTACTAAACTGCCTCTGATACCAACTGTAACGCCCCGACCCCAGCTACCCAGAGTCGGTGCATTACTTTGTAACATTGGCATGATCACAAAAGATCAAGTCTCGAAAGACCGATTAGTTTAGTAGCCTTGGAAACACTAGATACATTCGTAAACGTTACATTACATCATAAAGTGAAAAACTACAATAACAAAGTATCCATAGTCCACACTCATATCCTCTTCTGACTATCCCTACAGGTCATTCATAGAATACTTCTTCACATCCTGGAAAATATTAAAACATTGAAAGGGGTGAGCTCAGATGCTCAGTAAGGATAACGATAATGCAGAAGCTTTCATAAATAAACATTAACATTTAAGGCAATGTATAACTAAAACAAAAGCCTTTTAAACATGAACTTCAACATAATATGGCAAAAGTAAAATGAGATAATGTCATTTACTTATTCACATTGATATTCTACTGGTTGAATAATCACATGCAATATCAATAACCACTTTCATAATGATGGAATGCATAATGCCAGACTATCATAACCACGTAGCCAAGGCCTCGTGCCAAGACCACAAATAAGATTTTGTCAAGGCCTCGTGCCAAGACACTATATTGTCTCATGAGACCTGTCGATGCATCGAGGAGCTATAGTGGGCTCCACCCGTCACTTATTAAGTCCAATGCATTCCTCATATGAATAGGTTTAAACATATCATAAACCATAACATAATCGTATCACATAAAACATGCATAAAGGAAACATAACATTTCCACATTTCAATCACAAGATATCAATACAACACATTGATATAATAAAAATTCTTTCAAAACCACTTTCAATAAAATAAAAGAAAGTTAAAACTTTGTATTTATTTTTCATTAAAAAATGATGGCTTGTAGAGGAAGCCGAAACTCAAATAATGGACACGGCGGCGGAGAAGTCATTGTCGCCGCATAAGTACGGAAAGAAAAACATTCCCTTTTTGTCTTTTAGTAAAATGCTTCGTATAAAAAAGATTCCTTTTGAATAAACGTAAAAGTCAAATGGGTTTATACATCGTATAAAAGAAATTTTTGTATAAAACCAAATATGCCTCAATGAAAGGGGATTGAGACGAAGTCCTTAAAAATATCATTTTTTAAATAAAGTACATCTATAATTTGTATTCACTATAAGTACACATAAATAATGTACAAATACAATATAGGACATAATAATATCATGATATAATTTGAAAGTAGGAGATTAACCCAAAGAGTGAAAATTGGGTTAAGAAGTTCTCTTACCTCGTGTCTGACTTGACTCAACCGTTCTTTAACCTCCTGAATAATAAACTAGAGTTAATATATACCTTATTAAGAACCATTTTCAATTTCATTATCATTATTATATCACTTATTACAATGATATGAACATTATGTAATTATTTAAGTTAATAACGGTCGTTTTGTCGATCTTTGGTACTTGAGTCAACAATAAACTTCTTATAATTACAAGTTTTTTATGTGGTAGAATATCCATTATCTCCAGAATTATATTCATGATTTATATGTCATATATATCTTATATATCCATTATATACATTCATTTATAATATTACGTAACATTTAGAGGTAAGAAATGAAATGCACCGTTCATGGAGACGGTAAGCCGTACGTACGCATGAACGCTACTTTCATTTCAATTTCATATTTAATGGAACGAAATCATAATGATATAAATTTATAATATAATTACAGTATAATATAGTGTATAATACCATTTAATCCATCCTTTATACATCCCACATATGGAATTAACGATTCAAATCACTTTGAGGGGGCAGTAGTCCGCACTTCCTAAAATGAAATTATCGCGTTTTATCCATAATAGAAATCATAAAGTATGACATAAATGAGAAATACAGAAGAATAAGTAAAACATAAACATATTTTATATCATATATAAATATAGTGAAATCTTAATGGCCACCTTTGAAGGTGTTATATGAGTGTTGAACAATCATCGTTTCGTGAGGCAGAAATTCACCATCCACAGAAACCGTATGTTCTTTAACCATTATATGTAGGTGTCTGTAAGTGTAGATCGAATCCTTCTTATAAAAACATCCTAGTATATTGAGGATACTGGTGTTGTTACAAAAGAAATTAATAAAAAGAGTTTAGGGGGTTGGAGAAGAAAAATAAAACAAAACAACATTAGAGAAGACATTACCTCAAAATCGGGTAACTCTTTTTGATTTGATCCAAAGGCTTCCTTGAGAAGAGTTATGCCCAAAGTGAGGCTTCTAGGAGTAAGAGGGGGAAGTTGGGAGAGTATTTGGGCAGATGTTGGCCGATCCAAATGGCTTGAAGGTGTGAATAAGGTCGGAGAGTTGGGGGCCTTTTATAAGTGGAGAGGAGGGTCTCTTTTGGAAAGGTTGAAATGTTACATTATTATACAATGTTATTCGGATTCTAAAGGTCCCACACTTATATAATTCGTGGATAAGGTGATTAGGGTTCTAAATCTACCCATCCAATAGTCTTTGGACAAGTTAACCCTTGGATTTTACATTATCTTTTCATTTTATTAAAATCGTTAAATAATGAGGTCATCGCTGCATCATAGTGATGTCATAAATAATTTAATTTATTTAATGTCTAAAAATTATAAAAAAAGTAATATGATGTAGGAAATCTTTTTATCTTTCTAATGAATATTTATAGTCAAAATTTGGACTTGTTTAACCCCACTTAAAAACTGTTTTAGTAAAATAACTCATGTTTGTGTCAATTTAATTTTAACATTAAATAAATATATATTAATGTCATTTTCCAACTAAAGTGGCTCCATGGGGTCCCCAAGTTTACCCATGCGTTGTCTTGGTCGGCCCTGACTCATCAAATAGGAGTAGAACAAGTGTCATGCTCATCTCATATTATTAAAACATTATTTGTACCTTAAACTACACTAATTACCTCTAATCGCGATTAAGAACTTAAAAGTTACTATTCACCAAAAAATTATTTTAATCTCATTGAACCACATTTTACTTCTTAATGACAACCATGTATGTCGGATTTTTGAAAATCAAATCACATAAGTGGTAATATTTCATTTAAACGAAAAATCAGTTATTTAACTACCACTTAGTGGTTTCACTATTCATCAAAAATTGAAGTTTTTCAGAACAAGGCCAAAATTTCACCCTAAGCTATAATTGATATTCCGAATTCAAAAATGATGTCTATTTTAAAAAATTCCAAACATATAAGTTGCATTAATTAATTTTATAATTAATTCCCGCTATTATGACAAATAGCGTGTTTTTAAGAAACAATTTATATCAAAAGATTGGCAATTGTTTATGTCAAATTTCAATGTTAAATTAATTCTAATGACCACCATTGGATAAAATGGTAAAAATATAGTCTAATTATACCTTAAAACCACTAAATAGTATAATTTATCACAATAAATTATTTTGATTAAAAAGTTGTTTTAAGTATTTTTCACTATTCATAAAAAATTAGAAGTTCTCAGAAAAATACCAAAAATTCAACATAGGCTAATTTCGATATTCCGAATCCAAAAATGAAGTCCATTTTGAAATATAAAATTTCTATAATTTTAAAAAGTGGTTATTACTATTCATAACGGCTACTTTGATTAGTCGCGGTGTTTTAGAACTCGAATTTGCGTACAATGAAAGCTATTGCATTATTGAATGAGAAGCGTATCATGGAAGCTCGGGGTGTTACAGTCAGAAATCCATCCTAAGGAGCCCTTTTGTTCAAATCAAAAGGAAGAACCTGAAGAAGAGGTAAATATTTCATCACCTCTTTCAAGTTCCTTTCTTCATCCACTTCCTCTTTCTTTGTTATTTCCATTCTAAAATAATAACTCCAATATTTTATATATAACTTGATGTTATTATAAATATGGTACAGCCATATTCATTGTTCTATCCATCCTTTGAATGAGATGTCACCATACGTGTATAGGAACGGCTTACCGTCTCCATGCCATGGTGTAATTGTTATTCAATACATTATTATTTGGAGGGGTATAATAATGATGTCTAATTGATGTAAATAATAAATATAACATTATAATGATTTTTTATATATTATATACCATCCAATTATATATTATTTTAATATCAAAATAATGATATTGTCGCTCAGCCGTACGTACGGATTACCGTCTTCATGAACGTGATTAGATTCATTCCCCATCGTATTCATTAAAGAATAATTTATATTTTATGATTAAAAATAATATTTAGATACTTTATAGAATTCTCGATATGAATAAAATACAGTTCATCCATAACAAATATGACTCACATAACAAAGAATATAAAGGGAAACGAATCTGTTATCACCATAAATGACGATAATACTAAGGTATTGTTAACAAAGAAAACATAAAAGATCATATATGATATCATATTAATGTAAATTATTATTGTATAATTTAATAACAATTATTTTACCATTATAAAGGAGGTTAACCTACCCTCAACCAAGGGAAAGTACAAAGTAAGTGGTTTCTTATCTCACTTTTAATTATGTGATATTTTTATTGTTCGCCACTTATTTATTGCATGTGGTGTATTGTGTACTAAAATATGATATATATTATAATTATTATCATTATATTCATTGTATTCTGTGATTAATTTTATGGTTATTAACTTTTGGTCATACGACTTGATTAATTACAATGTGGTAAGGAGTTTTCATCTCACTTCTTATTTCCGTGAGATTCATGCTATATTGGCCACCATTTCCTTTTCTATGGTGTATGTGCTGTCCAAGATTGTATTTTGGGTGCAATATAATTTAATTTATGGGTATTTACATCTTCATTGTATGATCCATATTTTATGGGGTGTATGTTTTATAAGTTACAAAATCGCTAATGGAATTTCAAATTTCAATTTCCACTCATTCGGTTTTACACAATCTTCATTGATTAGTTTACCCCAGGATTATGTGTGAAATAACTATTTATTTACTTATGTAGTAATTTTAACTCCCCTTTATGTTAATATATATTTGAGACACAAAATCACTCCATTTATAAATCCCCAAGTCATCGACATGAACTTGATAAGAGTAATTTTAACTCAATATCCATTCATTGAGTTAAACATCCAATTCATTGGTGTTGTTTTTACAAGAATATGTGTGAATGTCCTATGATTTATTTACATGGAATATCAAATCATATTTAGAGTATTTATAGTTTTCACACATAATTATTTCATTGATTTATCTTTAACCTAAAGATACAATCTTTATAAGGGATTTCATCTCAACTTACATTCCATTGAGTCTTCTTTGTTGTCATGCGCCAACTCACTTTTTTTGGTGTATATATATTGTACCTTGACATAGTATATCATGAATCTCTTTATTCTCATGATATTATAAATTTTTTATTACCTCAATTATTTATATTCAAGTGTCTCTATTTTTGTTAGGAACTCTAACTAAAATATCATTTTAAATGTTTTAAAGATTTATTACTCTAAATATTCCTCATTAATGTCCATGTTTTAAAAATGTTTTTATGGATTTATTTATATGGAAATTAATGTTTTAAAATTAAAATTACATTTAAATGTTTCAAAGTGGTATGGGAAACATTGATTCAAAAAAAAAATTTTAAATAGCATCTTGACATATTGTGTGACTTTTAAATGTTTTCAAGAAAAAGGGGGATATTTCTCTCAAATAGTTTTTATAATTATTTTCAACTATATCAACATCCTTAATTATTTTTGATTGAGGTTAATCTGTTACAATAAAATCTTCCATATTATATTGAATGAGTAATGTTTGACTGTGGATGTGCTATTTTTTATACCATTCATATTTTTTTGGATAAATTATTGACATTTCATATGTTAGTATTAATACAAATGTATATGTTATGTTTATAAATTTTCATATGAGGAATGCATTGGACTTAATAATTGATGGTTGGAGCCCACTATAGCTCCATGTATCATTGGTAGGTATCATGAGACAATCTAGAGTCTTAGAACAAGGCTGTGGAAAAATCTTATTTGTAGTCTTGGAACAAGGCCTTGACAATGTGGTTATGAAGTCTGGAATTATGAATTCCATCATTATGAAAGTGGCTATTGATATTTTATGTGATTATTCGACCAGTAGAATATCCAGGTGAATAAGTAAATGGAATTATTTGATTTTATCTTTTCCATATTATGATGAATTTCATATTTAAAAGTATTTTTTTAGTCTTATACATTTCCTTAAATGTTTATGCTTATTTATGAAAGTTTATGTTATATTGTTATCCTTACTGAGCATATGATCTCACACCTTTCTTTGTTTTATTTTTCCTAAGATGCAAAGAATTATATATTGACTAACTTTCTCAGATATTCTATGGGATCTCATTGTTTTCTATAGAAACAATTTTTTTGTTGTTTTCCATTTTATGATCTAATGTAAAACGTATTAATGTATCTTGTACATCCAAGGATACTAAACTAATCGGTCTTTCAAGACTTAATCTTCTGTGATCATGCCAATGAGATGTAATAATGAACCCACTCTAGGCTTCTGGGGTCGGAGCATTACAATTACTTTTAAAAATTCATGTCTCCAATCCCATACATTCCATGTTGTGGATTTAGAAAGATATCAACCCATCGGCTCCTTCCAACATTTTCTTCCCTATTTCTTATGTAGAAAGCTACTATGAACAGATATATCATAGATAATACAACTTGATAATCTTCAAATTATATATCATTTAAAAATAAACATAAGTTAAAAATAATTTATGGTATTCCATTAAAATAATTTTATTATTTCCATTTATTGGATTTTTAATGAGTTATAAGATATAGTTTTATCATTTGAGATTGTTTGTTTCCTTGGTTTTCATGATAAGTTTTAATGTATACACGTATGGAAGATCATGTAAAATGAGAATAGTTGTCCAAAATTTAAACTACATGTTATTACTTAAATTATATAATATTAAATTATATAATATGTCATTTTGGTTATATGGTATGATTATGAATCATTGGATAAAAGGTTAGTGATGAACGTTAGTTTGTTTTGGTGAATTTTAATCATTAAGAACCAATTTTGTTTTATTAATTAATATTGCGTATAAATACAGGATCTAGAAAATAATATAACATGTAATTTGTATAATAAAATCATATTTACCCCTATTAATGTTTTTATGGACATCCTTAATATCAGTGAATGAAAATGAAAACACATCAACCATGATGTTGATAAATCGACACTTCACGGATGATGTTTTTATTTTTTGAATAAAATGGAGAGAAGAAGAATTTTCATAAGGAATGTCTTCATTAAACATGATAAAATTAAAGTATATATAATATAATATAATTTTCAATCCTCTTGGATAAGGTTAGATGAGTAGATAATAAGAAAAAAATGAAATTGAAAATAAAATAAAAGAAAAAGAAAGTGGATTTTAACTCTTGAATTGTACTCTTTGAGAATATTTTTAAGGCTCTTGGTTTTGGCCTTTTGGTGATATCATAATGTCTTGGACAGGGGTAAGTATCTTGGGAAGATAATTGGGAAGTAATAAAATAATCTACAAGGAATTTAAGTGTGATGGGAAGGGGTGGTATTTATAGTGGTCAAAAGGGGTCTTTTCTCATTATTATATTCATTAGTTTATTAATTTAGCTCAATCCTATGAATATTTTGGGAATTATCACTTAATTTATTAAAATAACCAATGATAGTTAAATATTTGGGGCCTATATCATCCTTACATCATATATGACTCAATAATTTTTTAATTTGTTAAATATTGTAAATTATTTCATTTCACTATTGACAAAAACGTAAAGTATTTTATAAAAATTAAAAAAATATCATCCCAACAATTTTTCAATGAATAGAATTTAAAAATAAAGTTAATTTTATAAAATTAATTTTATAAATATGTCAAATTAAAATTTTAATTAAAATCATATTTTATTCAAAAAATTACCAATTTTAGAACTATAAATGATTTTATAACACCTTGAAAAATTAATCAAGCTCTAATAAAATTATATTATAACCATTATAGAATAAAATATTAAATTATGAGTCTATTTTATGAAAATAAAATTTCTATTGAATCATTAAAGTTATTATAAAATGTTAAATAAACATTTATATTTCACAATAATATCAAGATTTAATTTATCATTTTTAAAAAAAATTATTTAATTATTCCATGATATAAATATATAACATTCTTTATTTTCAGATAAATGGGTTTTATTTAAAATTTATTAGGTAATGTTTTTATTCTATTCGTATATATTTCATTAATTTCTATAAATATCACTTATTTCATTATAAATTTATAATTAATTTAACTACATAATTCCAGAATGAAAAAAATGTATGTAATTGGGTCATTACACTCATAAAGGAAGAAGACCAGGTAAATCATTTGGAAACACATTGGGAAACACAGTGACAAAAGGATAGAAATCTTCATAAAAATATACTCTCTCCTAGTCAAAATAGAATACTGATATTACCATACCCAAATCTAGAAAAGAATGTCTGGATTTACTCGATCTTCGGTCCCATTCTCTCTAAAAGACACGACACACTCCATCAAGCATTGTAAAGGATACCCACTAAGCATATTAGTCAATTTGGGCTATAATCAAAATGATCCCATCCATCTTAAAAAATGATATCATGAGGATTCATTTCAAGAACCTGAAACTATCAAGTATGATCAATCTAGGATAAGGAAGAGGCATAATAAAGAAAATAGATTCTATTCTCTCACTTCATTCTGAGGGGCATAGTAATATCTATCACATAAGACAAAAGTTTCATAAGATGATTTAGTAGGTCCAGAATATGAGTCAATTTAAGCAAGTGGTATGAACTAGTAGGAAATAAATCATTCATTAAATAAGAATATATATCGATTGTACTTCTCATGGTCACTAGACCTAAATTAGCTCCATCTAGAGACTCCATCATTTTTTAAGAAGCTTCATTCTAGAAGTCTGTGGTAGGAAGCCCTTTGTTCAGGAAGCATCTGATTACACCAAAATACTTCTAGGTGCTAATGACGACATTCAACTATCTGGGTATGAAAATATAAAACATTATTTTTTTAAGTTACATGATCTTCATTAGAAAATATAGATTTTGGGTTCCTTAATGAAAAATCGTTTCAAATTTCTAGGCTTTCCACACTTGAAGCAAGTAAAAGGGTCTCTAACAAGAATTTTAGGGGGTCTACAATATTCATACCATTTATATCCACCATGGGACTCATCACAGTTCTAAATTTTTTTAATGGAACACATATAACTAAAACTTGAATAAAAATGACCTTTCGTCAACCCTGACATACCATCCAGGTCAAGATCATCCACCAATTCCCAATCCAACAGCTCATCATAAATAAATCATTAGTAATAAGACCTATGAATAGATTTCAAGTGGGAGATACATATTGAACTATCTATTCTTAATCTCCTCATTTGATATGATCTTATGTGAAAACTCCACAAGAAAAAATAATTGGTTTGTATACTCTATCATAATCAAGTCAGCCTGATGGTGGTTGAAATTTTCTAGATCCTTACCCATCATCATATATTCTAGATGGAACTCATTAGTGAAAGGAACTATAGATTCCTTCCACTTTAAAAACTCTGGCTTCTTCGTCACCACAATTGTATCCCTCCATCCCTTTATAGGTTAGTCTAGAATGAAGGTGGTGCATATCACCATTATAAAATATAAAATTTACAAGAAATCAAATAGAATCTTTGTCTTTATCAAACAATCCTCAACCTCTTGATTATCATTAGATCTTTAGAAAACTGGTTGCTTTTGGTGAAGGAACTCTTGAGAAAGATTCAAATATTCACCCCTTTGAGGTTCTACAACTGAATCCTAAATGGGAATTGGTACATGCTTCTATCCAGGAGTCTATATAGCACCCACAATAATCTAAATAAGATTTGGGTCCATGGGAGAATTTCCTCACTATAGTTCACTATCAACTTACTCTTGAAGAAAATTCAAAATCATTCTTATAGGAATGATGCAATAAAACATCAATAGAAAACACTGAATTCATTATAAGTTTACTTAGATCAACAAATAAAATTAGTGAAATGGAAAAATCATTCCTATCAGATTAGAAATAAATATTGGTATTTAAACATACCCTAATAAAAATTATTGAGAAGACTAGAATATGAGAAAATTATTCTTTGAGACACTATTCTCCATCCACCTATGGTGACTTAAGTATAAATATGTTAGGTACATCCAGGAACTCTCTCATAAATACCTATTAAGTTTTGAATAGATATCTCAAAACGTAAACTTATATTAAAGAAAGATTCATATCTTGCACCTATGACACCACTTCTTCATATACCGTCCTAGATACCTTGGTACCCTAATACCTAATCCGGCACAAACATGTCATGATTGGAATTACTGATCCCCAGGGGTTGAAAACTAGCACCAAGAATCAATCAATATAAAAGAAGAAAAGAATTGACAAAAAAAATAATATAAGATAACAGAGGAAAATTCAGTATTCTCTACATTCAAAAGAGAGAAAGTTCCAAAAACCAAATTGGTATAATAAAACATAATGTAGTACATCATAAAATTTATAATAATATAAATAGAAAAATATCAAACATCCAATGTAATAGGAGGATCATATATCCACTGGTCACCTCAATTAATCCAAGCCCGAAGGATCCAGAACATTCGCCACCTCTAATTGTTGATTTTCCTTTGATTGGACAAGTCATAAGAGAATATACAAACACCTGAAAAAAAAGATATAGAGTGATCTATAAATCCTAGTAGGTTATCACCATGGGTCCCATAATATATTCCATAATAATAAACAACCAAATTATTTCAATTTAAATAAAATAGGACATTTAATGACTATCGTTCCCATATTTAAATCAAAAAATTATTTATTTTCAATAGATGGAAATAAATTCGAACATGAATTATATAAAAAATCATATAAAATAATTTATATAAATAATTTAGTTTGAGTAGTATTATTTTGTAATAAATGGAATATATAATCATAACATACACAACAAGCACTGTGGTTATCTTTCATAAAGTACATTAGTTTCTGGCTATAGGATCTTCACACATCTCTGGTCAATGATCATGGATAAAAATGTGCTTACACGTCCCTCGTGCTCAGGCCGTATAGGTCTCATATACATCCCATCAGGTATTATCATGCCAAATGAGGTTTTTGTTAGATTTACTATCATAAATCAATTATTAATGGATCTATGTCCAAGCATTATTGTCCAGAAATAATCTACTAACTACCTTGGATGACATGTTCTCAAAAAATAAATATATAATAGGTAAATTATCTCATTTTTAATCTATTTTCATTTCGAATTCAATTTCCCATGTTTCATTTTCAATAAGACAATTAAATTTCAAAACAAAAACATGGGTTTTCATCATTTCAGTCCATTTTAAAAAGCCAATTAATGGATTTAATCATTACAATTTTTCCCATTTTTTTCAAATTGATTCTTAAATCATTATATCAATTCCATCATTTTAAAATTTTATAGACCAATTCAAATTTCATTGGGATTTTGGTTTTTATCAAAATTCATACCATTTAAAATAAAAATTTCAAATTATATCAATTCTGGTTTTCCTAAATTAATTTGAATTTATATCAAACAAATCATGTAATTATAGGATTTAATTACATGGAAATTATCAAATGGAACCCCTACCTTTAATCATAGAAACAAAAAATCAATACATGTAATGGGAATTCCAGTAAAACTTAAAGGTAGAGAAGTGTAAATACCCAAATCATGAAGTACATGGACATTACATTACTTTTGCAGAATACTTAATATATAAAAAAACAGACACCAAAGGACTGTAATAGTTTAGTGTCTTTGGAAATGTGGAACATAATCTTCTAATCTTGGTGAAAGATCTTCAACATCTCTCATAATGATCTTCTCTTTTTTTACCTAAAACCTTTCTTTATATCCGAGGGAAAAATAAAACATATAAAGGGTGAGATCAAATTCTCAGTAAGTGTACGCATGGTGAAAATGAGACAAACCATATGAATTTGAACTTCAAAACATGAACATAAAGTTTAAACATAAAAATCTTGAGTTGTGAAATATATCTTGGTAGAACGTAAGGTATAGACCATAAAAAACATAAATCATGATAAAATAGAATGTGAATAAAACATTTAATTGTGGAAAACTATTAATCACATGATATTATTTCAATAGTAGCCAAGGCAATGATTCTAAGACTATCTTAGTGGACAAAGTCACTTTCTGAATCGAGTTCACTCCTCATTCCAGTCCTGTAACACTGAACCGGATTAACTTACCATTCCATCCATGTATATCTCATGAGATATAAATCTTTACCCAATGCATTGGAGGGAGATATAGTTCCCACCCATCTCATAATGAAATCATTCTTACAAGTGTCACAACATAAACATAAATCATTCATCATAACCCAAAGAGTAAAATGGGTTTCATAATCATCATTCCATCATAACATAATCCATATAAAACAAATGGATATCATTTCATCACAAGAAAAGTGAAAACATGTAAATAATAGATACATTATACTTGAAACATACACATAGGAAATAATTTCATCTTATATGGAAAATGGTTTTGATAAAACACTTGAAATGAATTCTTGAGGAAAATATCCATTTATCTTCAAAATCCTTTTCTTTCACAAAATTCCATTAAATTTTAAAAGAAAATAATTTTGTTGAAAATAATCATTAAATCATGTAGAGTATGATTTATGTAAATAAGGAGTTATGAAACTGTAAAAAACTATTCATGCCGTATAAGTTAAAAAAACATTCTCCTCGTACATTTGACAGAAAAGTCAAAAAGTACCATGTATGATAATCAAAAGAAAGATTCCTTCCATAACACAAAGTAAAAGTCAAATAGTGGTAAAAATGACTTTAAAAATACATGGAGGAATATTAAACACTTTATGAAAAACATTTTTATGGACATGGATGAAAAATAAAACCCCATAAAATACTTACGAATAAACAATCTCGGATAAAAATGAGATTGGAAAAGTTATCCCTTACCTTATGTCTGATATTCTTCGTATGTATTAGAACCTCCTGTATAATGATTTAAATAATGTCATTGACTTATTAAAGAATCATATTAATTCTTATGATATCATATATGGTTCACTTATTACTTTATATTACCCGTTCATTTGTAAATTCCATGTTAAAGCAGTGTTTTCAGTAAAATTGTTTCATTTATCGTACGTGTTTGGTCTTGTTGTTATTTTTATTATTATTACTTATATCATGATTTACTAAATTCCGGAATGTAAAAAATGATTTATATATCATATATATTTAGTATATATATATATATAATATATAGATAAATGAAATGAAACACACCGTTTATGGAGACGGTAGACCGTACATATGCATGAATGTTGTTTTCCTTTCCTTATTGACTTGAATGGAAGTAAGTAAATGAAATATACATAAATACAGTAGAATTATTATGTTATATATACCATTATTATTAATTATATATATTTTATAGTCATTCTTTAGTGGTTAACATGGAGATTGAATCTCATCGCCTCGTGCAGACGGTAATCCGTATGTACGCACGAGCGATGATATCATTCCCATAATTGTTGAATGGAATTGTAGAGGATAATATAATACCTCATAATCATTATGATGTTATAATATCCATTTATATTTATTCCTTACACCATTATACCCATCCAAGTAAGGTGGTGGTGAAAAAAACAGATTACACCACGGCATGGAGACGGTATTCCGTACACACGCGCAGTGATTTCATTTTCTGTAGGACGTATAGAAAGTGAAATAGGGTTGTTTCATATTTATAATGACATATAAGTATATAATTAATACTTATTTTATTACTTTATAATTAAACAACTAAATAATAATAATTTTAAGAAGAAAGAAACTTGAAATAATCGATAGAAGAGATTACCTCTTCTTCGACGCACCTCCTTTAAACTTCTTCTTAGGGCACTAGAGTTGGTATTTTGATAAGACCATAACCTATATGATATAACTATATAGTTTTAGAAGATTAATTTGCAGGGTTTTTCTGAGATTCAAGGCTCAAAAGGTTGTGAAGAGAAGAGGGAAGGGGTTCCCTTTTTATAAGGGAGGAGAGGGGCACCTTTGGAAAAACTTAAAATATTATTTTATAATAAAGTCATATTCGGTTTTTAATAGCTCCAAATTGATTCACTTAGAAGCTAAGGTGGGGATGGTTCGAAATAATCTCAACCAAAATGTTTTAGACAAGTTTAGGTTTCTATTTTAACCTTATAATTTATATTTAACTCTAAGTTAAATAATTTAACTTTTACCATGTCTTCTTTTTTTCTTACATTATGGTTAATAAGCTTACTATAACAAGCCAAAAGGAACCCAAGTGGTTCATTATTAATATATATAACCTTATAAATGTCATTTGGAAGAAACTTATATTTTAATGAATAGAATAACAATAAATAATATAATATTTGTTTTAAAAACTATTTATGGCAATTTTGACACAATTTGGTAATTGATTTTTGTGAAAATCATAAAAATTTGGTTAGTTCGATGAAAATTAATTACATCAATACTAACATGTCATATTAACCTATAAAATTAGTGTAATTCATAAAAAGTCTCAAATTACATTTATTTGGGTATTTATAGCATCAATTATGTTAATATTTCATTAATAAGGTAATTACTACAACATCATTGTGTCATAAATAAATTAAATTATTTAATGTCTAAAAATTATAAATAAAATACCATTATGTAGAAAATCCTTTTATATTTCTAATGAATATTTATAGTCTAATTTATCTTATTTATAACCCTATATTAAAAATGATTTAGTTATTAAACATTGATTTTAACTATTTTAACTCTTCTCTAAATAAAATAATAATAAGTGTCCCAATCTAATCCAAGTGGACCTAAAGGGTAATATTTTATTCCTAAGGTTTTTTTGGGTCTAATTACACTTATCTAGTATAATTAGGACATGTTTTTGGGTAATAATAATATCATTTTTACCCTTAATTACCCTATTTACTTTTTACCGTGGTGAATGAAAGTAAAAAGTTACTATTCACCAAAAATTATTTTTATCTTATTGAACCACATTTTACTCATTGATATTAACCATGTCTCTCGAATTTTTGAAATTCAACTCACAGAAGAGGTAAAATTATGTTTTATGTACAATTTAAAATTCTCCTAGAAGGTGGGTAAAAGACGGTGAAAAGTACAATAAAATTTTTATATATCTAAAATTATTATAAAATGACTCAAATGAATTAAATTGAACTTATATAGGTATTATGTATCAATTTTGACCTAAAATAAATTTAAATAAAATAAAAAGTCCATTTTTAAATAGAAACGCAGTGTTTTCACTATTCATCAAAAATTAAAAGTTTTCAGAAAAATACCAAAATTTCACCCTAGGATAATTTTGATATTCCAAATCCAAAAATGAAGTCCATTTTTAAAGATAAAATTTAAAAAAATTCAAAAAGTGGGTATTACTATTCATAACGGCTAGTTAATATAATATTTTAATAACATATCTTTGTTTAGTGAAACTCGGTATTGCTTACTACACACTCTATCGAGGAACGTCTTGATTGCATGTAATGCAATACAAGTTAGGGATATGTGTCATGAAAGCTCCATTTAGTGTTTCATATAACATAATCAAAACTTATTTCATTTATATATTAAACAAAATCTATACATAATGTTGCATAGAATAATTTCCACAAAACAAACTTCAAATTGTGTATAACACAAGCCAAGAATAGTGTTGTGTATACTGCAAGATAATACGGTGTTTTATATAGTACAAGCTAATTATGTTGTAGTGTATAATAGAAGACATCAAATAAATTAAAAATAATATATCTCATAAAATCTCGGGGTGTTACATTCTTCCCCCCTTAAAATGAATTTCGCCCTTGAAATTCGTCGGGGTTATAAATCATTGAAAACTTGAAAGTTACGTTTTCAAAAACCAACGTCGTCAAAGGAATACTAAAACATAATTTTAAAAAGTAAAGAAATGTAACGGTTACCCAGATTAACTCATCACTGGGTTTCCACATAGAAGAACATAGGTGGAAATATGGATATGGAAGAAAAATCTATCCATCAAGTTCTGATGGAGAGTGGCAGAGGAAATGGCTATGAAAAAGCCAACAATCACAAAGCCATAAATTTGTGATGATTTAAGGTACCATCTGATTCATCAGATATAAAGACACTAGGACAACATTTTTTGTTTTCAAGATCATTTCTCTAAAGTTGAATAATTGTTGAATTAAAATAAATACTTACTTGATTTTGGTACAATCATACTATTGATTATGACTTGAAAAATTTCCACTTCATCTCTTAAAGAAATGAAGTTGAATTTTTATTTTGTGAAGTGTTAGAAGATCATTAGATAGAATGATAGGTTATTCCATCTATCTCAAACTAAAGGATAGAAAAAGTTATTAAATATATATACGTACATATATAGTGAGATTAATCGTATATGGTTCCTAAAATGGACTTATACTTCATATATCATACCACTTAATATAATAAAACTAGTTTTTACTAACTAGGGACTTCCTATAGGCCAGTGGTAGGTGATAAAGGCATGTCGCATTATGGTTGTGGGTTTGATTCCTGCAACCTTGTTCGACGCGACGGGTTGTCGCTTGTTCTGTAGATTGTTCCTTTTCTTAAACTACACTAGTATAACATTCTATCAATAATATCAAAAAAAAATCTATCCTTAAATAATACTAAATTATGTTCAACATAATCCATTCCAATCTTTAGGCTTATCAAAAATAATTCTTTCCAAACTCATAGTATAAAAAGACCGATTACTAAAAAGGTCATATAACAAGAACATTAATACCATCATTTATCCCTCATATATCTTGTTGGTCACATTCCAATCATGTGAATACCTTAATCATGGATTCTCTTGAAAAATGAATACCCATTTAACCTTAGGGAAAACATGAATGCTGTCAAAAGTTAACTCTTTCCACATACCAAAATCCAAAAATTCCATAGACTCAAACCATGATATAACATTGTCCTTATATCATTCATGAGCTCATGAATACTATCAAACATTTAATTTTCTATTTATCCCTTCATTATGCACATATCAACTACTTTCCAAAATATTTGAATCACTTTTCATGGTTACCGGTACCATATAATTATCGAAAACCACAATAAACCATTACATAGATATTCCAATGTTCCATAATACTATAAATGAGATTCCACAACATTATTTTGGAATCCCTTTACATAAACACATAATCATCCAACCACATCATTGTTATACTCAACATTGCTAATAGTGATTGCATGTGACTTCCCTTTTTCCTTTTCCTTAAGAGGTTGCTCACGTTGATCATCCTTAGCCCTTGGATTAGGGTATTGATTAGCATAATGTCCCATTTCCTATCACTTGAAGCATTTAAGTGTTGGTGGTGCGTTCTCTGCAGTCTTTTCTTTATTCACATCATTTACAACCCTTTTTCCATTACTTCGACAATCACCTGCTTGATGACCTTATTTTCCACACTTAAAACATTTTCTAGTCCCCTTTAAACAATCTCCACCATGCTTGTTTCCACACTTTGAGCATAAAGAAACATTTATCTTCTTTTCACCATTATTCTGAGATTTCTTCTTGAACACCATCTTTCGTTTATTGTCAAAACCATGAGATGGATATGAAACACCAACATCCATTTCTACCTTGATAGCACAACACACAATTTCATCATAGATACTGAAGTCTCTTATAGACAATGCCCTTCTAAGACTTGGTTTTAAGCCACTGAATAATCGATCAACTTTACTCTCTGGTTGGATGATAAAGCCAGAGGCATACATTGCAAGCCTTGTAAAATTTTCTTCGTATATACCAACAGATTCATCATACTTTTTCTTAAGCTCAAGGAAATCCTTTTCAATATTTGTTCGAAGAATACGAGGGAAGTACTTATTGAAAATTATGTTCTTGAACTCATCGCATTCCATGGATTCAATTTCATCTCGAAGCCTTGTATTCTTAATTAAAGTCTATCGTTGATATGCTTCACCTTCTATACGGTAAATATCCATAATGAATTTTTCATGTTCCGAACAGCGAAGTACAGAAAATATCTTTTCAATGGTACTGATCCATTGTTCAACAACAAGTGGATCAGAAGACCCACTTAAAGAAGGTGGATGTTGCATCATGAAGGACTCAATAGAATATTGTTCCCTTCTATTCTCATTTGGAATCCATAATGATTCATAGCTTGTGTAAGTATACCAATAAGATTTTGCACTCCATCTCCCATAACGTTGGTTTGTTCAGGAGGACAATCATTGCATCATCCATTACATTGATCAACATGGTTCCTTCGGGTTCCATCCATCATCTAAAACCCAAAAATAATAGTGTCAGAGGAAAAATTCATTCTTGGGAAAACAACATAATTATGGGGGACTACCTTAGATATCTAACATTTTAGGTTTTATTCTAATATCATTACCCTAATTCTATGACTATAACCTGTACTTATAAATAACCTTAGGGATATCCCTAGACATACCTTATAAATATATCAAGGGATCTCACTAAAGTTTTCGCATCCTAGTTTCCAAACGTTAACTAAACCTTTCCTTTGATACCAACTATAGAGACCTAAAGAATTACATAAATGGACATTAAATTACTTCTACATAATACATAATACATAACAAAAACAGACACCAAAGGACCGTAATAGTTTAGTGTCTTTCGAAACTTTGAACATAATCTTCTAATCTTGGTGAAAGATCTTCAACATATCCCATGAAGATCTTCCATTTTTTTACCTAAAACCTTTCATTATATCATGGGGAAAAAGAAAACATATAAAGGGTGAGCTCAAATTCTCAGTAAGGGTATGCATGGAGAAAATGAAACAAACCATATTCATTTGAACTTCAAAACATGAACATAAATTTTCAACATAAAAATATTGAGTTGTGAAATAAATCCTGGAAGAACATAAGGCATAGATCATAAAGGAACATAAATCATGTTAAAATAGCGTGGGAATAAAACATTTAATTATGTTAAACCATTAATCACCTGATATTATTTCTATAGTAGCCAATTCATTGCCTCCAAGACCATCTTAGTGGACAAAGTCCCTTTCTGAATCGAGTTTACTCCTCATTTCAGTCCTGTAACACTTAACCGGATTAACTTACCATTCCGACCATGTCTATATAATGAGATATAAATCATTACCAAATGCATTGGAGGGAGATATATGTCACACCCATATCATAAAGAAATCATTCTTACTTGTGCTACAACATAAACATAAATCATTCATCATAACCTAAATAATAAAATGGGTTTCATAAACATCATTCCATCATAACATAATCCATATAAAATAAATGGAAATAATTTAATCATAAGAAAAGTGAAACCATGTAAATCATAGAGACATTATACTTGAAACATACACATATGAAATAATTTCATCTTATATGGAAAATGGTTTTGATAAAACACTTCAAATGAATTATTGAGGAAAATATCCTTTCATCTTCACAATCATTTTCTTTCACAAAATTCCATTTAATTTTAAAAGAAAAGGATTTTGTTGAAAATAATCATGAAATCATGTAGAGGAATATTTATGTAAATAAGGAGTTATGAAACCGTAAAAATCCATCCATGTCATATAAGTTAAAAACATTCTCCTCGTAATTTTGTCGAAAAATTCTAAAAGTACGACGTATGGTAAACAAAAGAAAGATTCCTTCCATAACACAAATTAAAAGACAAAGAGGGGTAAAAATGAATTTAAAAATACTTGGAAGAATATTAAACACTTTATTAAAAACATTTTTATAGACATGGATGAAAAATATAACCCCAGTAAATACTTATGAATACGCAATCTCGAATAAAAATGAGATTGGAAAAGTTATCCCTTACCTTATGTCTGATATTCTTAGTATGTATCCGAACCTCCTGTATAATGATTTAAATAATGTAATTGACTTATTACAGAATCATATTCATTATAATTATATCATATATGGTTCACTTATGACTTTATATTACCCGTTCTTTAGTAAATTCCATGTTAATGCAGCGTTTTTGGTAAAATTGTTTCATTTATCGTACGTGTTTGGTCTTGTTGTTCTTGATATTATTATTACTTATATCATGATTTACTAACTTCCAGAATGTAAAAAATGATTCATATATCATATATATTTATTATATATATATAATAGATAGATAAATGAAATGAAACACACCGTTTATGGAGATGGTAGGCCGTACGTATGCATGAACACTGTTTTCCTTTACTTATTTACTTTAATGGAATTCAGTAAATAAAATATACATAAATCCAGTAGCATTATTATGTTATATAAACCTTTATTATTCATTATATATATACGTTATAATCATTCTTTAATGGTAAACATGGAGATTGAATCTCATCGCGTCGTGGAGACGGTAATCTGTACGTATGCACGAGCGATGATATCGTTCCCATAATTATTGAATGGTATTGGAGTGGAGAATATAATATCTCATAATCATTATGATGTTATAATATCCATATATAGTTATTCTTTACACCATTATACCCATCCAAGTAAGGTGGGGGTGAAAAACTAGATTACACCAAGGCATAGAGATGGTATTCCATACGCACACGCGATGATTTCGTTTTCTGTAGGATAGATAGAAGGTGAAATAGGGTTGTTTAATATTTATAATAACATATCAGTATATATGTAATACTTATTGTATTACTTTATAATGAAACAACTAATTAAGAATAAGTTTAATAGGAAATAAACTTGAAAGAATCGGTAGAATATATTATCTCTTCTTCGACGCACCTCCTTTAAACTTCTTCTTAGGGCACTAGAGTTGGTATTTTGAGAAGACCAGAAACACTATGATATAACTATAGAGTTTGAGAAGAGGTATTGGCAGGGTTTGTCTGAGCTTCAAGGCTCAAAAGGGTTTTAATAGAAGAGGGAAGGGGTTTCCTTTTTATAAGGGAGGAGAGGGGCACCTTTGGAAAAACATAAAATATTATTTTATAATAAAGTCATATTCGGTTTTTAGTAGCTCGAAAATGATTTATATCGGAGATAAGGTGGTGATGTGTCGAGATAATCTCAACAAATAGGTTTTAGACAAGTTTAGGTTAATATTTTAACCTTATCATTTAGATTTAACTCTAAGTTAAATAATTTAACTTTTACTGTGTCTTCTTGTTTTCTTACACTATATGGTTAATAATCTTACTATAACAAGCCAAAAAAACCCCAAGTGGTTATTTATTAATATATATATCCTTATCTAAGTCATTTGGCCAAAACATACATTTTTTAGAATAGAATAACAATTAATAATATAATATTTGTTTTAAAAACTATTTTATGTCAATTTTGACACTATTTGGTAATTGATTTTTGTAAAAATTATAACAACATGATTTGTAACACCCCAGGTAAATACAGAATATGAAATTTTCATATTTATCCATATTTTTGAATAAAATATTAATATTACTTTAAAGGGGACGCTATGCTCGATGGCGTACCCAACACACAACAACGAATTTCATAGGAATCTTACGTTGCACTCTAATAATAAAATAATATTATTCTAAATGGTAGTTAACATGTAGCCGTTGTATTGGAGTTAATGGATATAAATAACTAAAATATGATTATATATGTTTTTAAATGTTTTTACATTTATCCAATAAAAGATAAAGGCTTACAATACGGAAAGAATTCAATTTGAGGCGTATATGCCCAAATTTTCACTAAAGGTTCACTTATCGCCTTTTGATGGTGAACCATCATTAAATATAGTTTTGTTCACTCTTATAAATTCTATTAGACCAAATAAAACTCTTCTTAAGAATTTTTACATCAAAATTTACTTTGTGTAAATTTTTGGTATCTTTCCGATAAAGTTCATTTTTTACTGAATAGTGTAAAATGTTGTATTTTAATTCAAAACCTCTTTTTAATCTAATTTATTTATATGATTAGATTATATTTTGAATTGGTTTTAAAGTGAAATTATAATATATTTTTACCTATAAATCCAATATTGGTCATTGGAAATAATTTCACTTTGAAATCATACTTAAACTAGTGTCAATCTTTTGATACTTATTGTTTCATAAAAACACGATATTTGTTCTGACAGTGGGAATTAATTATTAAATTAATTAATGTGACTTATATGTTTTGAATTTTTTAAAATATACTTCATTTTTTAATTCGGAATATGAAATATAGCTTAGGGTGAATTTTTGGGATTTTTCTGAAAAACTTCAATTTTGATGAATTGTGAAACCACTAAGTGGTACTTATAAAAACTGATTTTTCCGTTTAAATGAAATTTTTCCATCTTTGTGTTTTTAATTTTTCAAAAATCCAACATACATGGTTGTAATTAGGAAGTAAAATTTGGTCCAATGGGATAAAAATAATTTTTTGGTGAATAGTAACTTATTACGTTTTTAATCGCGATTAGAGGTAATTAGTGTAGTTTATGGTAAGAATAATGTTTTAATAAAATGAAATGACCTATACACATGTCCTACCCTCATTTGATGTGTCATGGCAGACCAATACAATCCATGGGTCATCTTGTGGACTCCATGGAGCCACTATGTTTGGAAAATGACCTAAATATCTTTTTATTTAATGTTAATGTAAAAATGACACAAACATGAGATGTTTTACTAAAACAATTTTTACATGGGGTTATACAAGTCATATTTTTGACTATAAGTAGTAATTGGAAATCTAAAAAGATTTCCTACATCATAGTATTTTTTTATAATTTTTAGACATTAAATAAATTAAATTATTTATGACATCATGATGATGCAGCGATGACCTCATTATTTAACAATTTAAATAAAATGGAAAGATAATGTAATATCTAAGACCTACACATGTCCAAAACCTATTGTATGAGTGGATTTATAACCCTTATCACCTTATCCTCGAAATACATCAATGTGGGACATTTAAAATCCGAAAATATTTTGAAAATAAAGTAACATTTTTTAACATTACAAGAGTGCCCCACCTCTCCTCTGATAAAAGGACCCCACCTATACCTCTTTACCCACACTCCAAAAGCCTTTGGCTCTGCCAAAACCTGCCCATTTTGTCTCTCCACTTCCCTATCTTACTCCTTGAAGCCTCACTTTTGGGCAGAAGTCTTCCCAAGGAATCCTTTGAGCTCAAACCAAAGGGAGTTACCAGATTTTAAGGTAATGTCTTCACTTGTGTCCTTTTATTTTATTTTGCTTCTCCAACCCCATAAACTATTTTTATTAATTTATTTTGTAACAAATACAGTATCTTCAATATACTAGGATGTTTTTATAAGAAGTATTCTAGCTACACTTACACACACCTACATCTAATGGTTAAAGAACATACTGTTTCTATGGATGGTGAATTTCTGCCTCCTGAAACGATGATTGTTCAACATTCTTCTAACACCTTCAAAGGTGGCCATTACGATGACACAATATCTATATATGATATCTAATATGTTTATGTTTTACTTAAACTTATGTATTTTTTATTTATAGGGTACCTTTATGGTTTCCATTATGGGTAAACACGATATCTTCATTTATGGAAGTGTGGACTACCGCCCCCTCAAAGTGATTTGATTCGTTAATACCATATGTGGTATGTATAAAGGATATATTTAATGATATTATATATGATACCATACTGGAATTAAAATTCTATTATGTATCATTATGTTTTAATTCCATTAAATATGAAATAGAAATGGAAGTAGCGTTCATGCGTACGTACGGCTTACCTTCTCCATGAACGGTACATTTCATTTCTTATCTCAAAATGTTTTGTAATATTATAAGTACATATATATAATGGATATATATTTACTATATTACATCTAAATTATGGATATCATTCTGGAATTATAACATATATATATCTCTCTCATTTTGTTTTAATTCCATTTATATGACAAAAAATGAAAGTAGCGTTCATGCGTACGTACGGCCTACCGTCTCCATGAATGGTGCTTTTTGTTTTTTATCTCCAAATGATATGGAATAGTATAAAATGAATATTTACTAGATATATATGATATTTTAATCATTAATACTATTCTATAAATTATTTACTTATAACTACATGGGAAATCTTTTTTCAAACAAGTTCATTTTTGACTCATGTTCCAAACCTCGGCAAAAAAGTCTGATATGAACTAACATTATTAAACAATTATTATAACATTATAATATCTGATATGAACTGAATAATAATCTCTAAATTAGTTACTTAGAAAATTATTAATTGACCAAAGTTTATTATTCAGGAATATAAAGAAACGAACAAGAAAAATTGGACTTGCGGTAAGGGATCCTACTCCTCTCTTTCTTTTTAAGTACACTCATTTATGTCCTTCCTTTTAAGCTCATATTTCTTGTTATTGGGATGTTCTTTTATATAAATCTTACTGTAATTTTTATATTCATATGATTAGAGACCCTATTCTCTCTCATCAATCCATTTTGGAAGTTTTGAGTGCGTCGTTAGGCTGCTGAATTTTCATAAGAGATCTAACCTCTCTCTTTCTTTTTAAGTACTCTCCTTTATGTAACTTCTTTTAAGATCCTATTTTTTATTATGGGGGATGTTATTTTATATTCCTCTTGCTGTAAATTTTATTTTAATATGATGAGAGACCCTATTTTATCTCATCAATCCATTTTTGGAAGTTTTAAGTGGCACCGTTAGGCTACTGAGTTTTCGTAAGGGATTTTTCGTCTCACATTTATTCCCTTGAGATTTATGCTACATTTGCCACAATTTCCTTTGAGTGGTGTATGTACTACCCATTATTTTACTCATTGTGTAATATACTTTCATTTATGAGTATTTACATCAATGTTGTATTGTATTTCTTTCACTAGGTGTTTGTTTCGAAAGATACCCATATCGTTAAGGGAACCTTTCACCCTCCTCTTTTTAAAAGACTTCTTTTGTTGGGTCTTTTAATTTACATATTTTTATGTTGGATATGTTCTCATATATCCTTATTGATGTATATTTTATGTCCAATTGATGAGATACCCTTTTTTTCATCTCTCATCAACTCATTTTGATGTGACGCCATTAGGCTGTCAAGGGAACTTCTTAACCCAATTTCGATTTCTTTGGGTTTAACATGTAGTTATTGAATATGTAATCCTTTGAATATGTGTGAATGACCTTTGATTATTCTACACATAATATCCACTTATATTTGTTGTATTCGTTTGTCACACATAATTATGTAATTCATTTATCCTTAAACCAAGGATATCGTCTTTGTAAGGGACTTCGTCTCAATCTCCTTTAATTGAGGCATATTCTATTTTATACACAACCTTCTTTTATACGGTGTATAAACCCCTTTGACTTTTACGTTTATTCAAAAGGAATATTTTTTATACGAAGTGTTTATTAAATGACAAAAGGGAATGTTTTTGTCGTACGTATGCGGCGACAACGACTTCTCCGCCATCGTGACCATTATTTGAGTTTCGGCTTCCTCTACAAGCCATACCTTCTTTTTAAAAGAAAAATAAATACCATGTTTTACTTTTCTTTTATTTTGGTATTGAAAATGGTTTTCATAATGTTTTTATATCAATGTGTTGTATTGATATCTTGTGATTGAAAGGTGGAAATTTTATGTTTCCTTTATGCATGTTTTACGTGATACGATTATATTGAGGTTCTTGGGAATTATTATGAAGATGGGTGGTTCCGTGATAAACTATGGGCGGGTGAGCCCGATATAGCTCTCCAATGCATTGGGTAATGTGAAGGAGTGAAACGTTAAGGTTTCTCCAAAGAGATTTAGGGAATATATTGTGATGGGTATTCCAAACGTAACCAAGAGGGTTACTCCCTACTTAAGAATGTTATGAATGCCTCAAATTACCTTTTATGTCTTATGATTTCTATTATTTATTCATGATTTGATGATGTATGTTAAAGTGCCTATGTTTTATGGGTAAAGTATGATTTCATTCTTATGTATATATGAACTCATGTTTCCTTTCCATATTTTTATAACCCTTACTGAGCTTTTTATACTCATCCCATGTTTTTGAAATGTTTTTCATAGGTCAAGGTAAAGGTACATGATTTGATGATAGTGTCAAGGATGTTTCATGAAAGAATCCATGTTTTATTTTAAATATGTTTCCGTTGATGGGAAGAATGAATACTATCTTTTATGTAACCACTTTGTTTAAATGTGGAATGTAATGCAAGTTTCATGATCTAATTCTCTAAAACTCTAAACCTGAAAAGATCCTCAATGTGTAATCTTGTAATAAATCAAGATTAAGTAAGGTTTAAGGCTGGGACATTATATTTGGTATCAAAGGTCAGTTTAGATAACTTTAGAAGATAGGGTATTCTTTAAGCATAAGTGGCATTACCATAATGGTTAGGATTTCAGAAAGAGTCCTAGTTTTAGATAAAGTGAATGAGTAAGTATTTCTTAGTGTTTATCTTCCTCATTAGTACATGATGGTTTTTTTGAAAGACTCACACTGACCTCTTTGGTTTTAGTAAATGGCTGGATCTAGTAGGCACCAAAGTAACATTGGATGTGAAGGAAACTGTGACAGTTTTTTGAGAAAGCAACTGAATGATATGGGAGTTTCAATGAGAACTCTTGTGATTATCCTCAACCAACTATCTGGAGTCATGATTGACCACCTAAACCTTGTTGATTTCTCTAAGGCATCATATATGCAAGAAACAAATCCCTACGGAAGTACAGGTGATAATCATAAAGGTAAGTGTGTTCAAAAACCTATGTGTCAAAGATGTGGAAAGAAACACCTAGGAAAATGTTTCAAAGGGACAGAAATATGCTATAGATGTGGAAATGAAGGTCATAAAGCAATAACCTGCCATGGAAAAAGGAAGCATCCAGTTGACTCGAGGAAAGGGAAAGAAGTTCTTTCTGAGGGATCAATTGAATGTTTTAAATGTGGTGTGCATGGTCATTATGCAAACACGTGTCCTATGAAGAAGTTTCGTGAATGGGATCACCAAGAGAGTACAAATTTTCGTTTACCAATACCTAATGCCATTCCGATTGAGGATGAAGAAACTGACAATGACTAATCAAAGGTATGTATTATTTCATGACTATTGTTTTCCTATTTTGGAATCTTAGGATATGATTCATGATTTTGTTTGTAGGAAAGAGGTATTTCGGAATAAGTTGGAAAGGAATGGTTAATGGATCATGAAGAATGTTGAATGAGTAAGATATCAACATATAAGGGATTCAAGATTTATGGTGAAATTCTTAAGAGTATTAAGTCTCTTTTGATGATGGGGTTACATTAGAAGACATTTTATATTATGTGTAACCCTGATGTTTAATATATGAAAATTTTATTCAAGGAATAGTTATCTTTTCTTTTGTGGACATAGTTATAAAGAACCATTTGGGTTTATATGATCCTTACTTTTGAGGTAATTATGGGTTACTATATGTTATGATTGAAGTGAAAGGCATGAGATAAAATTGAGGTTAAATTATGTTATGGTTATTTTTGATGATTTTATCCCTTTTTGGGGAATGATTTTAGAATTATATAGTTTTGGAAAAAGGACAACACGCAGACCGTGTGACTACCCGTCGCGTCGGACAAAGCTGCGGGAATTGAACCCACAACCAAAGTGCGACTCGTATTTATCGCCTACCACTGGACTACGTGAAGTACCTGATTAGTTTGACTGATTCTTTTTAGTTATATGATTTTATGAATTAAGAGTAAGTTTATTTTGGGTTATTTATGAAAATGATTAACCTATCACGGAGGATATGTGATTAGGTTAATTACTTTTCAATACGAGACTTTAGGAGCAACTGATATTGTTTGGAGATAAATGTTACAATTTAACTTGGAAGACTATGTGACTAAATCCTTCAAATATTTGGGTTTCAATCTTAGATTGGTTTACTTTGAATAATTTTATGGATAAATTGTTTATCGGATGTTCCTCGTTGAACTTTGGGTTTTTTTGGACAAATTTTGGAGATTAAGCATAGATTTTCTTTTTAAAGGGTTATCCTTTTCTGGATTATCTAACCTTGTACTAACCTTTTTGGTTTTGGTTTTGGTTAAAGCCTAAAGACATGGGAAGTATATAGTTCTCTTTGGTGGATTAGGTGATTATCTAGAAGTTGATTATTGTACACTTAATGCGAACAAGTCTCCCTAAATACTCGTCTTTTGGAAAAAAATATGTGGTTGATTAAGGAATCTAGTAAAAGTTGAAAGTAAACATGATAAGTGATTATATTTCATTATGAATAAATTACTCAATAAAAAGTAACTTAAAAAAAATTTTGTATTAAATTTTCTTACTGGGGAATCTAATACCATTTAACCCATCACAAGTTTGTGATTTTCTAATGGTTAACTTTCTCCTAGACGTGTTTACTATCACTCTCCCTCAAGAACATGACCCTTTGATTTTTCTTTCATGTCAATGTTTTTTTACATGGAATCCAAGTATGGGTTAACTCGGGTGACCTCAGTACTTATCTTCCTTTATATTAAAGTGATTGTTTTACCGACTCTTGTTCCGATGTGGGACTGTCAAGGATGTTTCCAAGCTCAATTTTAAAAATTGCGAGGACGCAATTCCCAAAAGGGGGGAAGGATGTAACACCCCAGGTAAATAAAGAATATGACATTTTCATATTTATCCATATTTTTGAATAAAATATTAATATGACTTTAAAGGGGACGCTATGCTCGATGGCGTACCCAACACGCAACAACGAGTTACTTGGGAATCTTGCGTTGCACTTTAATAATAAAATAATATTATTTTAAATGGTAGTTAACATGTAGCTGTTGTATTGGCGGGAATGGATAGAAATAACTAAAATATTATTATATATGTTTTTAAATGTTTTTACATTTATCCAATAAAAGATAAAGGCTTAAAATACGGAAGGAATTCAATTTTAGGCGTATATGCCCTAGTTTTCACTAAAGGTTCACTTGTCTCATTTTTATGGAAAACCGTCATTAAATATAGTTTTGTTCACTCTTATACATTATATTAGACCAAATAAAACTCTTCTTAAGAATTGGGACATCAAAATTTACTTTCTGTAAATTTTTGGTATCTTTCCGATAAAGTTCATTTTTTAATGAATAGTGTAAAATGTTGTATTTTAATTCAAATCCTGTTTTTAATCTAATTTATTTATATGATTATATTATCTTTTGAATTGTTTTTAAATTGAAATTAGAATATATTTTTACCATTAAATCCAATAGTGGTCGTTGGAATTAATTTCACTATGAAATCAGACTTAAACTAGTGTCAATCTTTTGATACTTATTGATTTATAAAAACACGTTATTTGCTCTGACAGCGGGAATTAATTATTAAATTAATTAATGTGACTTATATGTTTTGAATTTTGTAAAATAGACTTCATTTTTGAATTCGGAATATCATATATAGCATAGGGTGAATGTTTGGGATTTTTCTGAAAAACATCAATTTTTGATGAATAGTGAAACTACTAAGTGGTACTTATAAAAAACTGATTTTTCCGTTTAAATGAAATTTTTCCATCTTTGTGTTTTGAATTTCAAAAATCCGACATACATGGTTGTCATTAAGAAGTAAAATGTGGTTCAATGGGATAAAAATAATTTTTTGGTGAATAGTAACTTATTAAGTTTTTAATCACGATTAGAGGTAATTAGTGTAGTTTATGGTAAGAATAACGTTTTAATAAAATTAAATGACCTAGACACATGTCCTAACCTCATTGGATGTGTCATGGCCGACCAATAAAATCCATGGGTAAACTTGGGGACCCCATGGAGCCACTTTGGTTGGAAAATGACATAAATATCTTTTTATTTAATGTTAAAGTAAAAATGACACAAACATGAGATGTTTTACTAAACTAATTTTTACATGGGGTTATACAAGTCATATTTTTGACTATAAATATTCATTGGAAAGATAAAAAGCTTTCCTACATCATAGTATTTGTTTTATAATTTTTATACATTAAATAAATTAAATTATTTATGACATCATGATGATGCAGCGATGACCTCATTATTTAACGATTTAAATAAAATGGACGGATAATGTAATATCTAAGAACTAAACATGTAAAAAACCTATTGTATGACTAGATTTCGAACCCTTATCACCTTATCCTAGAAATAAATCAATGTGGGACCTTTAAAATCCGAAAATAGTTTGAAAATAAAGTAACATTTTGTAACTTTACAAGAGTGCCCCTCCTCTCCTCTTATAAAAGGCCATCACATCTACCTCTTTACCCACACTCCCAAAGCCTTTGGCTCGGCCAAACCCTACCCATTTTGTCTCTCCACTTCCATATCTTACTCCTTGAAGCCTCACTTTGGGCAGAAGTCTTCCCAAGGAAGCCTTTGATCTCAAACAAAAGGGAGTTACCCGATTTTAAGATAATGTCGTCACTTGTGTCCTTTTCTTTTATTTTGCTTCTCCAACCCCCTAAACTCTTTTTATTCATTTATTTTGTAACAAATACAGTATATTAAATATACTAGGATTTTGTTATAAGAGTTATTAGAGCTACACTTACGCACACCTACATCTAATGGTTAAAAAACATACAGTTTCCGTGGATGTCGAATTTCTGCCTCCCGAAACGATGATTGTTCAACATTCTTCTAACACCTTCAAAGGTGGCCATTAAGATGACACAATATATATATATATATGATATCTAATACGTTTATGTTTTACTTAAGCTTCTGTATTTTTCATTTATGGTGTACCTTTATGGTTTCCATTATGGGTAAACGCGATATCTTCATTTAAGGAAGTGCGGACTACCGCCCCCTCAAAGTGATTTGATTCGTTAATACCATATGTTGTACGTATAAAGGATATATTTAATGATATTATATATGATACCATACTGGAATTAAAATTCTATTATGTATCATTATGTTTTAATTCCATTAAATATGAAATAAAAATGGAAGTAGCGTTCATGCGTACGTATGGCTTACAGTCTCCATGAACGGTACATTTCATTTCTTATCTCAAAATGTTATGTAATATTATAAGTACATATTTATAATGGATATATATGTAATATATTACATCTAAATTATGTATATAATTCTGGAATTATAACATATATATATCTCTCTCATTTTGTTTTAATTCCATTAATATGACAAAAAATGAAAGTACCGTTCATGCATACGTACGGCCTACCGTCTCCATGAACGGTGCTTTACATTTTTTTATCTCCAAATGATAGGAAATAGTATAAAATGAATATTTACTG
The DNA here is from genome assembly GCA_963277665.1 of Viscum album. Lineage (NCBI taxonomy): Eukaryota > Viridiplantae > Streptophyta > Magnoliopsida > Santalales > Viscaceae > Viscum > Viscum album. Next base: position 202,649,189 of record OY728136.1, on the reverse strand, counting down.
GATATATATGATATTTTAATCATTAATTCTATTCTGTAAATTATTTACTTATAACTACATGGGAAATCTTTTTTCAAACAAGTTCATTTTTGACTCATGGACCAAACATCGGCAAAAACGTCTGATATGAACTAACATTATTAAACAATTATTATAACATTATAATAATTGATATGAAATGAATAATAATATCTAAAGTAGGTACTTAGGCAATTATTAATTGACCAATGTTTATTATTCAGGAATATAATGAAACGAACAAGACAAGTTGGACTTGAGGTAATGGATCCTACTCCTCTATTTCTTTTTAAGTACACTCTTTTATGTCAATCTTTTTAAGCTCATATTTCTTGTGATTGGGATGTTATTTTATATAACTCTTAATATAATTTTTATGTTCATATGATGAGAGACCCTATTCTCTCCCATCAATCCATTTTGGAGGTTTTGAGTGGCGCCATTAGGCTGCCGAAGTTTCGTAAGAGATCTAACCTCTCTCTTTCTTTTTAAGTACTCTCCTTTATGTCACTTATTTTAAAATCCTATTTGTTATGATGGGGGATGTTCTTTTATATTCCTATTGTTTTAAATTTTATTGTAATATGGTGAGAGACCCTATTTTATCTCATCAATCCATTTTTGGATGTTTTAAGTGGCGCCGTTAGGCTGTCGAGTTTTCATAAGGTATTTTTCGTGTCACTTTTATTCCCATGAGATTTATGCTACATTTCACACAATTTCCTTGGAGTGGTGTATGTACAACCCATTATTTTACTCATTGTGTAATATAATTTCATTTGTGAGTATTTACATCAATGTTTTATTGTCTTTCTTTCACGAGGTGTATGTTTCGAATGATACCCATGTCGGTAAGGGAACCTTTCACCCTCCTCTTTTAAAAAGACTTCTTTTCATGGGTCTTTTAATTTACATATTGTTATGTTGGGATATGTTCTAATATATCCTTATTGATGTAAATTTTATGTCCATGTGATGAGATACCCTTTTTTTATCTCTTATCAACTCATTTTGATGTGACGCCGTTAGGCTGTCAAGGGAACTTCTTAACCCAATTTTGATTTCTTTGGGTTCAACATGTAGTTATTGAATATGTCATCCTTTGAATATTTGTGAATGACCTTTGATTATTCTACACTTAATATCCACTTATATTTGGTATATTCGTTTGTCACACATTACTATGTAATTGATTTATCCTTAAACCAAGGATACCGTCTTTGTAAGTGACTTCGTCTCAATCTCCTTTCATTGAGGCATATTCTGTTTTGTACACAACCTTCTGTTATACAGTGTATAAACCCCTTTGACTTTTATGTTTATTCAAAAGGAATATTTTTTATACAAAGTGTTTATTAAACGACAGAAGGGAATGTTTTTGTCGTACGTATGCGGCGACAACGACTTCTCCGCCGTCGTGAACATTATTTGAGTTTCGGCTTCCTCTACAAGCCATACCTTCTTTTTAAAAGAAAAATAAATACCATGTTTTACTTTTCTTTTATTTTGGTATTGACAATGGTTTTCATAATAATTTTATATCAATGTGTTGTATTGATATCTTGTGATTGAAAGGTGGAAATTTTATGTTTCCTTTATGCATGTTTTATGTGATACGACTATGTTGAGGTTCTTAGGCATTATTATGAAGACGGGTGGTTCCGTGATAAACTATAGGCGGGCTCCAATGCATTGGGTAATGCGAAGGACTAAAACGTTAAGGTTTATCCGAAGAGATTTGGGGAATATACTGTGATGGGTATTCAAAATGTTACCAAGAGGGTTACTCCCTACGTAAGAATGTTATGAATGCCTCAAGTTACCTTTTATGTCTTATGATTTCTATGATTTATTCATGATTTGATGAGGTATGTTAAAGTGCCTATGTTTTATGGGTAAAGTATGATTTAATTCTTATGTATATATGAACTCATGTTTCCTTTCCATATTTTTATAACCCTTACTGAGCTTTTTATGCTCATCCCAAGTTTTTGAAATGTTTTTCACAGGTCAAGGGAAAGGTATATGATGTGATGATAGTGTCAAGGATGTGTCAAGAAAGAATCCATGTTTTATTTTAAATATGTTTCCATTGATGGGAAGAATGAATACTGTCTTTTATGTAACCACTTTGTTTAAACGTGGAATGTAATGCAAGTTTCATGATCTAATTCTCTAAAACTCTAAACCTGAAAAGATACTCAATGTGTAATCTTGTAATAACTCAAGATTAAGTAAGGTTTAAGGTTGGGGCCTTATATGATTAGTTCGAAGAAAATTAATTAAATCAATACTAACATGTCAAAGTAACCTATAAAATTAGTGGAAGTCATAAAAAGTCTCCAATTACATTTATTTGGGTATTTATAACATCAATTATGTTCATATTTCATTAATAAGGTAATTTCTTCATCATCATTGTGTCATAAATAAATTTCATTATTTAATGCCTAAAAATTATAAATAAAATATATTTATGTAGGAAATATATTTATCTTTCTAATGAATATTTATAGTTGAATTTTTCTTATGTATAACCCTATATTAAAAATGATTTATTTATTAAACATTGATTTTAACTATTTTAACTCGTCTTTAAATAAAATAATAATAAGTGTCCAAATCTAATACAAGTGGACCTAATGGGTAATATTTTATTCCTAAGGTTGGTTTTGGTCTAATTACACTTATCCAATAGAATTAGGACAAGTTTTTTGGTAATAATAATATCATTTTTACCCTTAATTATCCTATTTACTTTTTACCGTTGTGAATAAAAGTAAAACGTTACTTTTCACCAAAAATTATTTTTATCTTATTGAACCACATTTTACTCCTTGATATTAACCGTGTGTCTCGGATTTTTAAAATTCAACTCACAGAAGCAGTAAAATTATGGTTTATGTACAATTTGAAATGCTCCTAGGAGGTCGGTAAAAGACGGTGAAAAATTCAATATAATTTTTATATATCTAAAATTATTATAAAATGACTCAAATTAATTACATTGCACTTATATAGGTATTATGTATCAATTTTGACCTAAAATAAATTTAAATAAAATAATAAGTCAGTTTTTAAATAGAAACCCAGTGTTTTCACTATTCATCATAAATTGAAAGTTTTCAGAAAAATACCAAAATTTCACCATAATCTAATTTCAATATTTAAAATAAAAAAATGAAGTCCATTTTGAAAGATAAAATTTAAAAAAATTCAAAAAGTCGGAATTACTATTCATAACGGCTAGTTTATATAATATTTTAATAACATATCTTTGTTTAGTGAAACTCGGTATTGCGTACTACACCCGCTATCGAGGAATGTCTTTACTGCGTGTAATGCAAGCCATGTCAGGGCTACGTGTCATGAATGACTGTTTGGTGATGCGTATAACATAATCAAAACTTATTTCATTTATAAATTAAACAAAATCTATACTTAATGTTGTGTAGAATAATCTTCCACAAAACAAAATTGAAATTGTGTGAACACGAGCCAAGAATAGTGTTTCGTATACTGCAAGCTAATACGGTGTTTCATATAGTACAAGATAATTTTACTGTAGTGTATAATAGAAGACATCAAAGAAATTAAAAATAATTTATCTCATAAAATCTCAGGGTGTTACAAGAAAATCTATGAATCAGATCTAGAATAAAAATATAACAAGTTAGGTATTAGATATATTGAAATAGAGTTTTGATCCACCAAAATCACAATGATATAATACTTACTATGGTGGAGAGGAAGAGATGTTGTAAGAAACTATTTTAGAGTGAATCCACATAACTCTAAAAGATCAAAAAAATATTTAAAACACACAAATCTAACAAGGAAATTGTTACGATATTCCATAATTACCTCTTAGGAGCCTCCATGGAAGAATAAAACATATTAGTTATTAATTTGTCATTTAATCCCTCAAAAAAGGGGATTTTTTATTTTAATTAAAATTTTGGATCATTAAAATCATACACACATGGTTAGATATAGGGGGAACACTGTTAGGGGATGTTCTGTTCCATCCATACACCTGTACTATTTAGGGAACATGGTTTTACCTCGTTGGGAACATTGTGTAAAAACTCTCTGAATACCATGCGTTTAAAACTTCCTAGGGGAAAAAAATTTCACTAAAAGGTGAAGGTTTTAAAAAATTATTAGCCTACTGTCCATAACCCAAAAAACCTCAAAAAATATATAAATATAACACAAAACTACCTAAAACAAGACCCAATAAAAATGAGTTGAAACATTGGTCTAGTTGTACCTTATGAAAAGAAACCAAATGTTGTGGTTGGGAAGGATTTTTATATCATGATGCTTTAAATAAGGATTTTTTAATTACTCATTTTTTCCATGAAATATTTCTTCAAATTGTATGTTTTCTTTTTGAGACTAGCATTGAGATGGCATGGAATTAGGAGGCTCAGTGTGCCTGAAATAAATGTTTGAAATATATTAAATATATTAAAATTCATATGTACACACTTTTCCTAAAACAGTGGAATAAATTCGAAAAGGGTGCCCAAATTAGAAATTTTAGCGCACCGTTGAGTTAAGAATTTGGGTTGTACCCTGGGAGAAACTTAACTTTGGTCAGCACAGGTTGTTTTTTACAAATACATCATAAGTGTCAAAATGAATAAATTAATTAAATAAATTATTATATTTAAAATTTTTGACACATAGATAAATTAGTATTTGAATATACTATTATGGAGAAAAAAAATGGTTAACCAAAAAATCATGGAGCTATTGAAGATCCATTAGAGCTACTAGAGGAGACCCCTTTAGGGAAGATGAACTGATCGAAGATCGAAGAACGGTGGGGGATAGGATGGGAGGACCTCACCAATGATTATAACACAGCTTCATTATTCATTTTTGATCCATCTTAATTGAGTTAGGGTGGTTGATTGATTTGTTTCATTTCTGTGTTCTTGATTCCAATGAAGAACATGAATTAATCGACCAACATATTGATCCTTAGTTCATGCCTTTTTGTAGGAAAGGTTTATTGTGGGTTGTTTTTTGTATAATTACATTGATTTTTTTTATTCTCATGGAAAATAAATGAGATCAATACAAATTTTATTAAGGTTTTTTCCTCTCATTTTTTCTTCTTCTTTTCCCTCATAGTTCTTCACTCACCATATGCATTCTTTGTTTAGAACGAGGTCTAACATATCCTTATCAATAAATTGTTGTGCACCTGCATCTTTGTTCAAAAATTTGAAATCCTTGATTCGGGATTTGCATGACATGATGGTTGTGTGGTGATGGTTATGGAATTGAATTGGATGATATAGATAAATGGTTATCATGTTCTTCAGCAAGAAATTTAGAATAACAAAAAAACATCATTTCTGAGTTGATAGAAGGAATAAATTTTGTTGATCGGTAATGGATAGGTTCGTAGGGCTGTGATTCTTGATTTTCCAGATGATACATGGATGGATAGGTGGTCAGAAAATAAGAGAAGATATAAATATCAAGGATCTGGGATTCTAAAAATTTACAAATTTCATGGTGTGTAAACTAGATCTACATATCATTTGGTGCCCCCTTTATGGGGACTTTGGTTTGAGAGAAATTTAAGCATTACACGGTGTATGATCCCTATCACATGGTGTGTGTTATCACCCAGTAAAATTGGCATGTACCTCATAGGTTACACATACACGGGTTGGAGTACATGGGTTGGAGCACGCCATTTACTCCCTTACACAAACAAAGTCTGGACTAGATACATGGTAGATTCCATAAACTGGTATATGGTTAGAGTACATAGGTAGTCAACATGTCTTATACTCATACATAGTAATGGCATGATGACATAGGTTGTTCATACAGGTATGACCTGGGGTCAAAGGTCATAGCATGAAACCCCTTCTACATGCTATGTACTTTTTAATAAATGGATTATATGTCTTTCACACCATTTCATTAACAAGTTTCCTTAGGGTGTGTTCCCCTTATCATTTCCTAGATAATTAGTTTGGAATCATCTCTTACTCCAAGTACTATCATGCCTTATGTAGGACTTCTTGGATAGATTCCTTGGAATCACTCCATGATGCCTGGAGTGAGATCTTATATTCATAATTGTGCCCAAGGTGGAGTTCTAAGTATCTTCTCTCGAAACACTACATGGGAATTTATCCTCCACTTAGTGGGTTAATCAGGATTGAGTTGATGGAATCACCCCATGTCCTTAAGAGTTATCATCATTTTTGTATTATATTTTCTTCAGACCATAGATGTGTACTACTAAGGACAAGACCCTACAAGAACTTCATCTCATAAGGATGTCATCAATGCTATCAGACTCCAGAGTGTGTTCTCCCAGATGAGTTCTATGTTGAATCGTTAATCTTGAATCCTATTCCAGTATACAATGGTTGTGACTTACCATTAGATTGTGTGTATTTTTTGAGTATATCTAGATATTCTTGTTATATGTGTTATAGATATATACCTATGTATAGAAAATTTTATTTCCTTTGTAATATGATTTGTGGTTTTTGAGGTTTCCTACTGAGTATTGTTATACTCACCCCTGAAGAGGCTTTTCCCGTACTTGTTATGTCTTGTGAACATGATATACATTTTTATAGGGTCCTAGATGTTCCTGAACTAGAAAGTGGTTAATGAGACCAGATAGACTGAGGTCTATTCATGTATCTTTTTTATAGTAATCCCTTATACATACTTTCTTGTATAGATTCTATTTTAGACCCTTTGTGGTGGAATTTTATTTTAATGGATATACTTTAATATACTTCTTATTATACTCTTTTCATAGGATTTAGATTTATACATTCATGGTTGTTTGTTTTTTAACATTTCGGAGTTGTATAGGCTTGTATATATATATATATATCTGTGTGTGTGTGTGTGTGTGTGTGTGTGTGTATGTATTGGTACTTAGGCTAAAGCCTCACATGTTAGTGATATTCCAACTCAATGCTTGTCTCCAAGACTTGGCCTATTAGATGTGGGCATGGTGAGTCCTAGCATGGGTCATGACAGAGTGGAATGAGATCATTCGGTTCTATCATAGGTCTGAGAGTCTATAAGATTGGTTTTTAAAAACATTTTTATGTGTTTTGAGTTTTGTTTTCAAGCCAGGGACTCTACTATTGGTGTGATGGCTAACATATCCATACATCAGGACTCTGATCATCTTCTTTTCGACTAAGTACATGATAACACTAGTTATTGGGAAAATAATGGTTACAGAATCATATATGAATGGTTTGTCGTTTTCGTGACCATCTTGAGTCATCCCTAAATAAATGCTCATTGAACGTGGTATATATTATTTATTATATGATTCCTCTATTATGTATACTACTTAGGATTCATCTTCATGATCATGATGATGATCCCATCACGGATGAGGCATCAATACAAGGACTAGTTCTCGAGCTATTACATCTAGGTGGTTCACCAGCTATACAACCACTTATGAATATGCATGAGGTACCCGTAGTACCAGTATATGAGGTGTGTAGGATGAGTGTGATTCACATGTTTTAGAGATAAAGAACCCCCAAGTTCTGAGAAAATCTTAAACCACTATAATCTTATGACTAGCTTCAGGTGGCCACCCAAGTTTTTTTTCTCTTCATCACACCAATAATTAAGATGGTGGTCCTTGAAGTGAGCCTTCATGGATCCGTAATGTGATAGTGGGGTTTGGTGACACAGTATTAGGATTTGTTGATTCATTCATGGATAGAGTTTGAAATTATTTTAAAATATGAGTTATAACCCACTACAATAATGTTTGTGTGTATCTGAGAGCTTCTTCATCTCTAGTAGGGTAGCACAACAGTAGTTAGATATTCATCTAGGTGTACCAACCTATCTAGGTACTCGATGGATATGTTTTATAACTAGTTCTTTAGGGATTAAACATTCTAGATTTGTATGCATAGAGATATCTGAGCCAATGTTATCCTTTTATGTATTTTTACCTATGCTAGTGTGATAGAGTGAGCTTTGGTCATAGATATTTCCATGGCTGAGTTGATACATTCAATGGTCACTGGTAGTGTTAAATTAGAAGAATACACCTTTATAGTAGGGAACTAAAATTAGTCTCATAGACCTTGACATATGATTTGTTTCTGAAGGAGGTTCATGACATTGTGTTTGCAGTCCAAGATTTATAGATTGGGTCCATTCAACCCAGAGAAAAGGGATGATACTCATGTGATGGAAGGGGAAATATTTCTCAAGATTTTCTAACCCACCATATAGCCTATAGAGTGCCCATAGGTGGGCTTTCAAGGAAAAGTGGAGGATAGTAGTAGATGGGTCCGCAAGGTGACTGACATGGCAGAGGAGTTGGGAGAGCGTCATGAGGTGGTCGATGATTGGACTTGTTACCACCACCACCCCCTATGTAGTTCACTCCAGGCTTAGGGAGCTCGATGAAAATGGTGGAAATAACTCCAAGTGATTAAATATTATAACCTAGAGGCTCAGGGAATGATTTGAGGTATGATATGTCTATTTTCTACCAAAGCTACATTACAGATAGACACAAGTTCTAATTATTCCTTTATTTCTACAAACCATGTGCAATAATTGGATATTCTGATTGATCCCTTATATCAATATTTACATTTCGAGCTTCATGCATCAGAATGATCAATGATCATGCACTAATTCCAAGACTATGACCTGACTCTTAGAGATGAATTTTTTTTGGAAATCTTGGTAAATTAATGGAGGCCTTATGATTTCATTCTTGGTATGGATTGGTTATCTATACATTGTGAAGAAGTTAACTATTATACGCAAAGGATGTGGTGTGTCTAAAATGAATAAACAGGTTTTATTTTTTGAGGAAATTTAAAACTATGAATAATAGGATGAACTCGTTCCGAGTAGGGTAAAACTGATTACTTATCAGTTCCCTAGCCTAACCCTTGGGGGAGTGTATGTTATGAGTTCCCAGTTTCCAATACTAAAGGTAGAGTATGGGGATATATTCCCTACGGATGTTACAAGTTTACCTCCCCACTGAGAGATAAACTTAATCATTTATCTACCACACAGGATGTAACTGATATAATCACATTTTTATTTGATGGTTCCCACCAAGCATTACGAGATGAGAGTGCAGTTAGAGGACATATAGAGGAAGGGATTCATTAAACCTAGTGTTTCATCCTAGGATGCCATGGTTTTTTACCAAGAAGGCATAATGGAGCTTAAGGTTTTGTGTAGACCATTAGTGATTGAATCAAGTGACTCTGAAGAACAAGTATCCACTACCGATGATCAATGAGCTCTTTAAACAATTGAGAGCATCACAGTAGTTCTCAGTAGTTGACCTTAGGTCAGGTTATCACTAATTACAAGTACGGGATGAGGATATACCAAAGATGGATGTTAGATGTTGTAACAATCATTATGAGTAATTGGTGTTTCCCTTTGGAATCATGAACACCTCAACAGGGTTTATGGGACTCATGAATTGGGTATTTCATCCATTCTTAGACTAGTTCAAGGTAGTATTCAATGATGATATCCTTGGGTACTCAGTGTTTGAGGAGGTGTCTTTGAGATACTTAAGGATAGTTCTATATGTACTCTAAGAGCACCAAATTTAAGAAAATCTATCAATGTTACATCTCTAGATTTATTATATCTATTTTCGAAGACACCATATCTTAGTGGATGGAGTGGTAGTGGAACTAATCAATGTGGAGACAGTGTTAGCTTAGGAGCCAACCAAAATCATGATTGTGGTGTGGAGATTCCTTGGGTAGGAAGGCCATTACTAGAGATTCATACATTATTTCACTATAATATCATCACCCATGAAAGCTTTGACTCAAAAGGGAAATCCTTTCATTTGGACCGATAGGTGACAATAGGATTTTTAGTAGTCGTGGTAGAGTTTGCCGAGTGCTCCCATTATGAGATTTCTTGAGAAGGGGGTCATGTATGTAGTGTTCTGCAATACTACAGGTACCAATCTTGGTTGAGTTCTAATGTATTGGTAAGTAGTGATTACCTATGGTCCACCCTATTTGATACCACAAAAATAGAACTACATGACTCATGATATTCAGTTAGCAGTTGTGGTATTTTCAATAAATATGTGGTGACACTACTTGGTGGGAAAGTGGTTTATCATCTACTTAAATCACAAGAGTCTCAAGATCATATTCTCTCCAAATGATCTCAACTTGAGACATAGGTGAAAAATAGAGTTCCTCTAGGATTAAGACTTCAAAATTTTCTGTAATCTTAATAAAGGGAACATAATAGTAGATTATATCAGAAGAATATCTTTTTTGTAGTTGACAAATGAGGTGTCAGAGTAGTTGGCCTTATTATAGTTATCCTTTGTTGATGGAGATGAAGAATCTTACCTCTAGATGATGTGTTTCACCCCTATACTTTTTTATTGTGTTAGGGGTACCCACTATGAAACCCTATATATTAAGATACCCAAGAGAAATTGTCTTGATAGATTATTAAATGTGGAGAGAAGATCATTCTTTTCAGAGGATGCATGATGGTACTAGTGATGTTGTGGGAGGATTTTCTAAGTGAGATTAATGAACATCATTTGGTGGTGTATTCAATTGTGGAAAATATGTATCAGGACCTACATTGTTAGTTTTGGTGGCCAGGGATGATGAATGAAGTTATAGAGTTTTTATCTTGATACCTTACATACCTGCAACTAAAAGATGAGAACCAAGTTCCAGCGGACATAACTCAACACAATGAGGTTCCAGGGTGGAACTAGGGTGGGATATCTATAAAATTCATGAAGATATTACCACATACATCCAGGGTACATGATTCCATCGAGGTGATCATAGATCGACTTACAAAATAATCCCACTTCATAGAAATTAAAAAATAGAGTTAAGTAGAGTGATTGGGATGACTCTATATGTAGGATATAGTCTGAATCCATGCATTTCCAACAATTATCATTTCTAATCATGATTACCACTAAAAATCATAGTTTTTTAAGGGATTACATTAGGCATTTGGGACACAATTATGAATGATTATAGCATTTTACCGCCACACCGATAGCTAGACTGAGCAGACCATTCAAGTTATGGAGGACATGTTGTGATCTGGCATGTTGGAATTTGGTCATATCAGGGAGGATCACCTACCACTGGTGGAGTTTGTGTAAAAAATATATACAATTCCACCATTGGTATGGAACCATTTGAGGTTTTGTATGGGGTTACCTTGTAGGTTACTACTTGGCTTGACTAACCCATGAAAGTGTGCAATGATGAGCCAAGATTTGGTGTGAGATACTACTAATAAGGTGTAGATCATCCATGAGTGGTTGAGGACTTCATAGAGAAATCAAATGTTTTTTACTGATAGATGAAAAATTCCTTTGGAGTTCATGTAATGAGACCATGTGTTCTTATGGGTATCATGTCAAGGTAGATTATGGAGGTTTGGTAGGGTAGTAAGCTATCTCTGAGGTTGACTAGCACTATCTATATACTGTGTAGAGTTGGATAAGGGGAACTACATGTAGCTCTACCTTCTCAATTATAGAGGGCACATGATTTAATCTTTGTGTCACATCTAAGGAGGTACCTAGATAACCCATCACAAGATATGAAGAGGGAGATCTAGACATTGAGGATTGGGAAACCATTATTGAGTACCTGATAGTGATCAATGATTTCTAAGAGAGGATCCTTCTTGGATGATAAATACATTTTTTTTGTTTCTGGTGGTATCTTTACAGTATTTAGGAGATAACATGGGAGAGGTATGATCAGATACGTTCTCAGTACCCATATCTCTTTGAGTGGCCATTATTTTGGCATTTTGGGGACGTAAATCCCCAATTTTGGGAGAATGTAATGACTCGGATTTTCTATGTATTATTTTTGGATATTTAATGGTTTATTTTTTTTGTCATACGCTAATACATCATGCGATTCTCAGACTCGGTGTTCCTAGAATAAATGTTGGAAATATATTAAATATACTAGATATCATGTTCACACAGTTTTCCTAAAAAATTTTAACATCTTCAAAATGGGTGATCAGCTCAGAAATCCAATGGGACTATCGGGTTTATAATTTGGGTTATACGCTAGGCATGTCTTAACTTTGGTTGGAAAAAGGCATTTGCAAAAAATTCATCATGGGCATGAAAATGAATAAAATAATTAAATAAATTATATTATTTATATTTATTGATACAAGGATTAGTTAGTATTTAAATATACTAATATGGTAAAATATTAGTGTTATCATCATAACCATGGATCCATCGGAGAGACATTAGAGCCATTGGAGGAGATCACATTGGTGGATCATGACCAGATCATAAATCACTGAATGGTGTGGGACATGATTGAAGGATCTATCCAAAAAAAGCGATGAATCCTAATTACTCACTATTAATCAAGATTAATCAAGGTTAGGTGGTTGTTTGATTATTTTAATTCTTTTTTCTTGATTTGTTTGATAAGCATGGATCAGTCGACCAATGGATTGATCCATTGATCATGTGTATTTATGGGATAGGTTTATTATGGAATGATTTAGGGAGAATTAATTTTATTTCCTGATTTATTCATTATTATTATCATGACTATGAATAGAGATGAACAAAAAAATCAATCGAGTTTTTTTCTCACATTTTTTTCTTATTCTTTCCTCCCACTATTCTTCATTCACCATGGGTGCTCATTGTTTCAGCCGAGGTTCGACATATCCTAATCAATCGATAGTTTCACACATATATCTTACTGGACAGATTATAAATCGTATTCTGGGATCGGCATGACCTGATGGTTGTGAAACAATAGAGACAATAATTAATTGGAAGATGTAGGTACCTAATTCTAATGTTCTTCAGATCACAATGAATAATGATCAACAATCCCATTTCTGAGTGGATTGAAGGCCCAAAAATTATAGATCGGTGATGGATAGGTTCATTGGGGCCAAAGTAATGATTTCTTAGTTATTTCATGGATAGATAATAGGTGATATTAGTGGAGAATATTCAAGTATCAATGATATGATATTCTTGAAAATCCCTCTTTACATGTTGTGTAAACTAGATATACACACCATGTCGGGACACCTTTGTGGAGTATAGGGTTTTTGAGAAAGTTAAGTATCACACGACATGTGACCCATATCAAACGGAACATGGTCACATCCAAGAGAATCATTATTTACCTTAGAGTGTACACAAACATAGGTTTGAATACATGGGTTTTTTAAGCCAGGTACTCCCGTACACTGAGATGGCCTGCACTAAGTACACAAGCTAAGCCCAGTACTGGTACTTGGGTATAGTACAAGGTTAACTAACATGCTCTATACTTTTACATGGACACCGCATTATGACACATGATATTTACACAGGCAGGACCCAAGGTGAAGGGACATGTCATGTATCCCGTTATACACATCGTGTACTTTTTTTACATGGCTTAGAGTCCTTCCCCTCTATATCTTGGATATTTTTTAGGATGTCTTCTAATTATCTTTTATTTTAATGTTAGTATGGAATCATCTTCTAATCCTAGGACTATGATCCCGTAAACAAGAATTGTTGTATGGAGTCATTGAAATCTCTCCATGAGTCCCGTAGTGAGATCCCATATTCATCTTTGTTCTCTAGGTGGAGTTCATGGTATTGTTGTGGCCGACACTATATTGGCCCTGATGCTATACTTATCTGGTTAATCTATACAATGTTTTTGGTTTCTCCCCATGGCCTTAGGAGTGATCATAAACTATTTATCATATTCTCTTCAGACCATCAATATGTATTACTATTTATGAGACCCTATCGCGTTACCTCTCAAAAGGAGATCATTAATGTTATCAATCTAAAGTCTTGGTTCTCTAAGATGTGTTGAATATGGTATCATCGAGCTATAATCCTTGGATATTATTCTATGATTGTTACATACCTTTATATTTTTTGTATTTGTTGATTATATCTGGATATTATTTTTATATGTGTTATTGACATATACTTGTGTAGAGATAACTATATTACCTTTTTTCGATGATATGTGGTTTTTTCGGAGTCCTAATGAGAATTGTTATACTCACCCCATCACATGTTTTTCCCACATGTTGCATGTCTTGTGAAAATGATTGACATTTTGATAGAGTCCTATATAGACTTGGGCCAAATGGTTCTCAGTGAGGCCAGACATACAAATTTGTGTTCCTATGGATTTTTTTCTAGCATTCCCCAGTACTAACATTCATGTTGGATTTTTGGTTTCAGAATCATTGTGGGGGGTTTTTATTTGAACCTTTTTAATTTACTATACTTCATATCTTACTCTGGTTTTGGGATTTAGATGTATTCTTGTATGGTTGTTTAGTTTTTTTAACATTTCATAATTTTGATGGATTAGAAATTACTTCATGTGTATAGGTACTTAGGCTAAGGCCACCAATTTTAGTGATATGAATACTCAGTGCTAGTATTTTGTCTTTGGCTTATTGGAAGCGGTCTTGGGGAGTCAGGGAATAGGCCCCACTAGAAAATGTTCTTGATAGACTTGGGCTATGTACTCATACATATTGATAAAGAAATATCATATGTCTCAAGATAGTAGAAGGCACAGAAACTGAACTATATGGTTTATGATTTAGAGCATGCTACAACAAAATTAACATTATATTATTACAATAATTATATATATGGGTAGATGTGTGAAATATATATATATATATCCCAAAATCATAAAATATATATTCATAGAGATTTAGCTCAAAATGAATCAATGAATATGGATGGGTTTGATCAATGAAAATGATTCTTCAATCCAGCAGTATTCTCAGAAGACAGATAATGTGGAGGATGCTGTAATAAAAACGGTCATAAAACCATATCCATGGTGGTAATTATAAAGGATTAAATATTATTAGATATCAAAATGATAGACCTGGGAGTTATAAAATAGGTATCATCATCTTACCTTTTTCAAATTTTATCTCAATTTTCACTTATGATGAAAACTATGAAAGAAAAAATTAATAATCTGGTGGTATATTAGTAGTTTGATTCAGTGATAATTATCCAAATCCACATAGTTTAGTGTAGATTTTGAATGATTTATATGATTTAGTAAATTAATATGTATTCTAAATGATCCAAGAATAAAGACAGAGCTGTATAATGATGACCATAGGTCAACATTCACTATTATACCAAGAAACATTATGATGTATAGAGATCTCTAAGAGCATTATTGGTTAGAAAATATGAATAATGTTATTTTGGAATATTTATGAAAATTTTAGTGTATGGAAAATTGAAGGATGAGAGGAAAAAGTAAAAAAATAATGATGTAAATATTAGCCATAACTATATGAAAATCGAAAAACATCACAATGTAATTTTTCAGGGGTCTTCCAAATACATCAAAAGCGAACTAGTCTATATGGATTACCGAGGATCATCAAAAAAATACTTCTCACATAATGTTCAATATCATTGGTTCACATAAATGTTTTGTAAACGTCTTCATCATGTGCTAAACATAGATTTAACCTTAAATATGGCATATTATTCTCAAACTGATGGATAATTTGAAATAAATTACAAGACACTTGAGGATATATTTCAATCCAGATCTATGGGATTCAGAAGATGCTAGAAAAAATATATTAAATTTTTCTCATTCTCATGTTACAATTGTTTCAAAAATATCCTTAAAATGAACCCATATGAAGCCACTAAATGGAAAAACTGTAGAATACATGTGTGTTGGAATGAATATGGTGAATGATTATTTCAAGGACCTAAAATATATAAATAAAGGGTATTAAATTTACACACTATTTTGTAACACATAAAAATGTATCAAATTCAAAAGAACATAAATGTTAATAAACATTGAAGTAACTTGGATTTTGAATTCATTGATAAAGTGTTTCTTCTTATATCGTGAAACTCCATGAGATATTGTGAATTATTTTCAGGTTAATTAATTTATATTTTTCATATTTTTAATTTTACAGAACACTAAAAATATATATTTTTTATATTAAATCACTATGTAAACATTTCTTTATAACCTACACCAAGGTATTCTTGTGTGACAAACAACACTGATATAGCTTGAATTAGATTCAAAACTGAGTTTCTTCAAAATAGAACTTTATTATTATAAATATTAAAATGGATAATTATAACCTAGCCACTAAAATAGGTAATTTGAATAGTAATAAATAATTTTTAACTGTTATTTATAATTTTGACATATAAATAAAACATATTTATAATGTAATATATAATTTTTTGTAAAGTATTTTTATGTTTAAAAATACTATTTTATTGAAGGAAATTCTTTTTATGTCCATTTGTGAATAATAAAAAAACTAATTTTAAGACTATTATAAATTTAATTTGATAAAAGAATCATCATTTTTTAATTTATAATTGCAAAATTATCTTATGGTGAATTTTTTGGGATTTTTCTAGGAAACATTATTTTTTGATGAATAGTGACAATATTAAAATTTAATTTATTCCTTTTTTTGTAATTTATTTATATATTAAAATTTTATTTTAAGTTGATGTTAAAGTAACAATAAATAAATTATTCATCTAAAAATACAATTTATTTCATTTTAAACATTTTTTGGTTGAATTAAGACATAAAATAATAATGAACTTTTAAACATTCTCACTTTAAAAACCCATTACCATGCCATGTCAACAGGATTAGCATTAAACATAATATGACACAATATCTAAATTTAATTTATGAAAATGTACCTAAACAATTTTAGTGAGTATAATAATATAATTATAATAATATCAACTTAATTTTTGACCCAAAAAAACAGAGATATTGATTAAAATTAATTACAGTGGTTTTGATCAAATTAAGCTTAACAAGGGACTAAACCATATACTTAAGGGAAACACTGACCTAACCAATCAAAAAAATCCCATTTTATGTCCATAATTTGAACATAACCCTTAAATTATTGAGTTAGGTTTGTGTTGTATGACTTTTTATATGTAAATATGTGGGAACACATAACTTGTTTTAAAAAATTCAAATTGTGTCCCCTCCCTCCCATACAAAAGGCCAACATCTCTTCCCCTTCTTACAACCTCTCTAAATACTTAGTTTTGGAAATTATATTCTTAATTATCCTCTAAAAATACCTACCTTACTCTTTTAATCCTTTCTTTGGGAATAAATTCTTCCATGGAATCTCTTTGGTGCAAACCAAAAGGAGTTACCCAAAGAAGAGGTATCGTCCTTCATCAAACTCTTTTATTTTAATCTCTTTCTCCACAACTGCAATTAATTTTATTACATAAAAAATAGACATAGTATCCTCAATATAATTATATGTTTCAATTTAAATGTTTCTACCTAAACATATCCAAAATCAATCTAATCTGTAACAAACTTACCGTTCTTGTGTTCGGGGAACTACTACCTAATGAAACAATGTTGTTCGTTTTAATTTTATCACCTATTTTGGTTAAAAATTATTGTGGAACTTGTTTATATTATATATATGTTATTTGTGATGTAATTATACTTATTTATTAATTATATAAATCCTACCGTCATGCTTTCCATTTTGTGTAAATATGATTTATAAGATTGTGGAAGTGTGGACTACCGCCTCCTCAAAACAATGAGATTCATTCACACATTATAGGGAATGTATTAAGGATGTGTTTAGTAAAATTAAATGATATATGGGGAATTATATTTATAATTTAATTATATTATATATATATATATATATTTCATTTACCTTCTTTCATTCAAGATTCCATGAAAATGGAAACAGTGTTCATGTGTTTGTATGACCTACCATCTCTATGAATGGTGTATTCTATTTCATATTAGTATATTTTATATATTATAATAAATGTTCATATAATGAATATATATTATATTTAAGTCACTTTATACCTTCTTTAAATTATAAAATAGTGGTTAATGTAATATAATCAATAATGAAAATTCAAAACTTGTACGATAAACAAATAAGTTACTACCCGAAACATTACATTAACAATAAATTTTAAAAAAACATAAAATATAAGGTCATAAGAAAATAATATATAGTATTATATATATTAATATGGTTCATCTATAAATATATAATAAACTTATAATTATTATATAGGAGGTGTGTACATGTACATTCAAAGTCAAGACACAATGTAAGGAAATTTCATCTCACTTTTTATTAATATGAGATACATGCTTTATTCACCACTAATTTATCTTGTGTGGGGTATATACGGAACATGGATGTATTCTTAGATTATTCTATTTAAATATATGGTTATTTAAATATCTATTTTATGTCATATTCCTGGGGATTATGTTACAAAATTTACCAAAATGGTAAAATAATTTTGTCTCAATTTCCCTTTTTTGAGACACATGTTTTATTATGCACATGTGGTCTTTTACAAAGATTATATACTTCCAATTGACAGGTAATATCATGAATCTCCTTATTTTCAATGATATTTTATGATTTATGTATCTCAATTTTCTTATGTGGGGATTATGATTTAAATTTATTTAGTGGTAATAGTTTATTAAAACAATCTCATTTTTTATCCAGACAACTAAAGATTATGTTCTCATTGATGAAATTATATGACCCATATCTCAATAAAACACATGAAGTTGATTATACTCTAGTTATTTAGGATGTATTCAGGTATTTGTACCATTTTTTACACTCTTTTGTACTTAAGTTAAATAAGAAAATATTTTTAATACAATTCGATCTCATTTATCTTTTCATTCAAAAATCTGTTTTATTCAAGAAAACCATATTTAAAAAAAATATTTTTCAATTGTTATTGTATGCCCATTTTTATAGAAAAATTATATTATAATTTCTTATGATATCTTAATATTTCTTTACATAATTTTATATATATTTTAAAATAAAAATACTTTTAAAAAATGTATTATGTTTTAAAAATAATTTTTCAAAGAATAAAGGATATTTTACTTAAGAAATGTTTAAAAATATCATTAAAAATTATTTCCCATATATGATAACATATTTTATAGTTACTCATTCCTTATTGATGATATTATCCATAGTCCCATTCAAATTATTTATCTAAATGGTTTATTTTTTGAGGGTATAACATTGATGAAACCCATTTCTCTTTCCCTGGTTAAATGTTTATGAAATCAATTTCTCTTTCACAGGTTCTATATTTGTGAAACCTATTTCTCTATTAGAGATTATATGTCTATGAGACCCATTTATTTTCATGGGTTATGATTTGATGAAATTATTATGAAACCTATCTCTTTTCTATATATTAGTATAATATTACAAGTTTATGATACCCATCCCATATCATGGGTTAAGTTGTTATTAATTTTTATGATCTCATGGAACACATATGTATGATTTCATTATGATATGGTAGGGACCAATAACTCCCTTGAATTCATTGGTTAAATATTTATATCTCATGATATTTTAATAAAGGACCTTATCTTCTTAGATGGTCTGGGTAGTGATCCATGACTACTAAGATGGTTATGGGAGTGAACCATGACTGCCCAAGTAGTTATAAGAGTGAACCAAGACTCCCAAGATGGTATGGGGGTGAAACCATACTAATAGGATGGAATTTTTAGTGATTACATAACATCAATGGAAATAATTTTATATGTTTATTTTTTCACCACAATTCTAGGTCTTACTCGCATGTCATGCTTACATGGATTATGATATTGATTTAATTATGATTTATACCTTATGAACTACTATTTGTTGGGACATGATTCATTTTTATTATATGCATGGTGTGATCCCTTAATGTTATGATCAGATTATCATACCCTTATACTCATGTTAATAGTTATATGTCACCCTTATTTACCCTTAATAAGCATCTGAGCTCACCCATTTTTATGTTTCCTTCACTGGGTTATGAAGATATATTCTAGGTATGATATTTATAATATGGGTTCTAGTCTTGGATAACCAAGTGGGAGATAATATAGCTCACTCATGTACAAGAATTTACATTTCCATGTTTCCATAGGAACTAAAATAACACGGCCTTGGGGTGTTTGTTTTCCTAATGTATTAAGTATTCTACAAAAACTAAAGTAATTTATATGTATGTTAGTATTGGGTAGTTACATGCATCACTGAAAGAGAGTTATGAGGTTTGGAAAGAAGAGAAAGTTATTCCCTAGGTATATTATTCCATTTGAAATCCTCGATAATGTGGGAGTGGGGTCCCATCGAGAAACAATTCCACCAAACCTATCTCAAGTCTATGACATATTCCATATATCCCTCTTAATGATGTACATACCACATACCCATTATATATTAAATCCAAAGGTGGTATAGTTGAATAAGAATCTCTCTTCTGGGGAAAATTTATGGGATATCTTGGACCTCAGATAAAATTATATGTGAAAATATAAAAATCACCTTATTAAAGTACTTTGGAGGAACCATAATCTTGATGAGGTAACATGGGAACCGGAAGATATAATTAAATAAATGTAACCTCTCATGTTTTCACTTTGATGCATGTAAGGGTGAAATCTTTTAAGGGGAATAATATTAAAAATCTTAATATAAGTATAGAAATTTACATATAAATATATTTGTGTGTTAGATAAGGTAATATAGATGATAAAAAATAATATCACATTATAATTAATTCAAAAAATAGTTATATATCTTGCTTTAAAATATATTTCTAAAAAAAATGTTTTTATTCTATTTTATGAACATATATCTAAAATAACTTCTATCACTTATATAATTTTAGAAGATAAATATACTTTAATTTTCATTTTCACCATATGAAAATGTGCTTAGGATTATTTTTTGTTCTTTTTTTAGAGTAATTGACTTTTATTTGAATAGTGAAAAAAGTTTTTTACCAAAATGACGACTTTTATTAATTTATAATAATATAAAAACAGTTTAGAGCCTTATAAAACCAATTAACTAGAAAAATATTTATTTTTGGAATAATATTATTTATGGTAAATATCAATTTAAATTTTGAAAAACCTATATTTTTCCTTATAAAATAAATGTTATATTATAATTCTAATATAAAACATTTTATGGGAATTTAATTTAATTAATGTTTCTTTTTGTAAATTTCAGTTTTTAATTGATTTTAAATCCTTATAAACTTTGATTGTTTTAAATTAATATAATTATATTCTTTAAAATCAAAAACATTGATAAAATTTTCCCACATTTAAATTTTATGTGTAAAATGAACTTTTTTTAGTATACGGTTTTTATACATTATGTTTGGTAATTGTAAAATTATTTTCTCTAAATCATAGAAATTTAATTTTAAAAAATTATTTAAATTTTTAAAATAATTATGTTTATAGTACTAAATCATATCAAATTTAATATATTTTTTTAAAATTATTTAACAATAGTATATGTTGAGTTACAAGGGTAAGGGTAAATTAGAAAAAATGGATTAAACATTGTGTAAGTGGTTGGAAAATGTGAAAAACATCTTTAATATTAGATTTTGGGGGATAATAGTCCTTATATATTTTTACGAATCATTATTGGACTTTTTATATTTTTTCCCTTGAATAATGGGGTGATATTATTGAGAAATAATGAGTATTTTCAAATGGTCCATTTTCTCCACTTATAAAAGTATACCTCCTTATCCCCATTTATCCACCCATTCCAAAGAAATAGGTACACTAAAAATAATCCCAATTCCATTATAGAAACCCTTTCAACAACTCTAAATAATTTATCTCACCAAATACCATTCTATGTAGTCTTAATGATTTTCCAAATGGAGAACATTCAAGTGAATGGTAGTACTCCCAAACCCAAATTTTCTAATTTTTTTTCTTCATCAACACCCTTCAATTATAATATACATATGGATTTATGATAAAAAATAATTGATAATGTTATATAATTTTATTATAATAATTTAATTTTTTATCGTATAAATTCCTCTTAAATATTTGAGAAAAACTAAAATGTCATCATGTGTGTGTGCGCACTACCACCTATAAGAGCTGCATGTTTTGTTCTCTGTGTCACCCAAATATAGATGACATTAAAAATGTATTTATTATGTTCAAAACGATATAATTAACACTATAAATATTCTATATTTATAATTTATTAAAATATATACATAATAAAAATAATAAATGATTATAGAAATTTTAACCACTTAAATGGACTTATCAAGGAACCATTTTTAATTTTGATAATTTTAGGATAACCTTTGAAACAATTTAGGTATTTTTATAATATAATAAAAAGTAAATAAACCTCTGTAATTTTTGGTATCATTATCTTATTTTATAAAAACCTTTGACTATTGTGAAAAAACTGAAAGTGTTACAAATAAATTAGCAAAACAACCAAGAGTGACAAACGTAAGTGGATACAATAGAAAAAATTAATCAACAAAATTGATAATAATTATACCTAATGAAGTTAAAAATATTTAATAAAACTTTATTGCATATATATTTCGTGATCTTATTTAATTATTTTTTATTTCAAGCATAAGTGAATAGTTTATTAAAACTAAGGTAATAGATCCTCTGAACCACCCCTCTTAAATTTTGGTTACACATTCTCTTATTTTTTTCTCCACTCCCCTTATATTTTTCTATTATATAATCCATATTATGTACATATATTATATTTATATAAATACCTATTTTAATTTTACTTCATAAATTGGGGAAAGTGAATTTTTAGGTTCCTTTAAAAAATTTCACTTTTAAGTGAACTTGATTTCTATGAACCTACAAATACCTAATTTCATGTCAAGTATCTCCCCATAATTTTTGTTTCATTTCATTTATATTTTCAGAAATACATTTTTTATGTAAAAACCCATTTTTTTAAAAAATAAATACTAAAAGGGAAAAATATTCATTTAAATATCACTTCCCCATTTTCAAAGTCTTCACCAAACTAGTATGATTTTTCATAATCCTCAGTTATTATTGTTAATTATTATTGTAATGAAACTCCATGATAAAAACCTAATTTTTTTTCCAAAAAATGATATTCCAAAATGATTTATTTCCTGAATTTCTTGAGAATAAAAATTATATATCCATTTGTTATGACTTAACACCATATTATGAAACCCATTTCTTTATTTTGGGTGTTATTGTGATTATTTTTTATGTATGGATTCTTTTTCTCTTCTGGAACACATATGTATGTGCATATTATGAGGTTATGGGTGGATCCAGTATTTCAATTTATTAAATTATTTAATGTTAAGTTTTCATGAGATACCATGTATGGTGGACAAGTAGTTATCCTAATCATACTATGTTATAATATCGATTATCGTGAATATATAATGATTATGAGGGTGGTTATCCAATGTTTTACTGTCTTATCAGTTATCCTTGAAATATGGCTATGATTTCATTCTTTATAATGCTTCACATTCTCATGATTTTTTAATATTATGAATTTATCTAATTATTCCATGTTTTCATGCTTATTATCATTTTATTTATGATATCACATTATTCCACTTGACTCTCATGTTATAATTTATTTCTTTTTTTATTCACATACATGTATTTTTATCTCACCATTTCCTTTATTTAATTTTCCCCATTATATACCAAGTAGCTTAAGAGGACTTATGATATTAGGATAAAAAACTGGTGCTCTCAATAAAGATTTTGTGTTTAATATATTGTTTCTAGGAGTCTAATTATCCAAATACAAGAGACATCGTGATCCTAGAATTTTAATTATTGAATATTTAGGTGAAAATTTAAGAAATAAATATTTTCTGATGAATTTTTCATTATAAAAAATCAATTATTAAGTGTTAGAGTATTTTATTTAGGTAGAAGTTGACTAGTCTAGGTAACCAATACTGGGTGAGGCCCTAGTTCTATAGGATAAAAAAGTGGGTTAACATGTGGGAATGGATTTTTATTGTGATAATTCATTTTCAAGGATGTATATATATGAGATTCATCCTTATTTTAACTCTAGTTATTCTAGTATGATGAATAGGTCTCATGTGTGCTTCCAGGAAAGGGCTCTAGGTCACTCTAATCCCTCCCATTTTAAATCACTAGGGTTTTTGTTCCACTATGGATATTTTGATCATCTTCAAGAGATATATAAGATTTTTTCAAAAATTGGTATTGTGTTTTTCTCTAATTGAGGTTGTATTCTTGTCATCTGAGCATTTATTATGGTTGAAATGTGTTTCACATTTTGGTGATTTTATTGAAGTTATTTAAAAACATAGGGATTGTTCCTCTAAGGGATGTTTCTTATATAGGTCTTCATATGATAAAATTCAAATATGGATGTGAATTTTCCTTTAAAAAAATATATAATAAAATTTATAAATAATAAAAACCAATTTTTCAAAGATTAGTGATTGTTAAAAAGAATCAATACTTTAAAAAGAAAAATTTATACAAGTATGTTATTGGAGTATGAGAAATGGAATTATTATAAAATATTATAAATGCTGAATAATATGATAATAATCGATTTACAAGTTAAAATATTAAACATATTGATATAATAATGAATAAGAACAATTTTTTTATATAAATTGAGAGATACTTTATGAAATAAAGAAAAAAATTTGATAACGGGGTTCATCTAAAGTTTATTGATGAACACCAATGTCTACTACTGAAATTTCTTGAGGGTTTATTAAAAAATTTTCTTCCCTTTAATGAAGTTCATGATTTTGAAAATCCACATGTTTTTTATTTTTCATAAACCAAAACCTGAATAAAGTAGATCTAGGCTTCTTAAAGATTGAATCTCAAGGCTTGAAATAGAATTAATCTCTTAAATTTTAGTTATTTTGGAGTGAAATAGGAGGCCAACACTTTAAAAGGTAGTGATCACCAAAATTTAATAAATGTTAGAAGAATGAGAGGATTTTAAAAACATATATTATTTTATAATGGTATTTATTCTCTAGAATATATAAGAAGATTCACTTGGATAATATGATAATGATTTAGAAGTGGAAATAAGTTTACAATATAATAACACATTTATAATTTAGAGAAATTTTGAAATTGTAAAGCATTGGTGTAGGAGAATAATTGTAATGTTATGTTTATAACAAACACAAGGATTATATTTATATCCCTCAAATTATTTGGGAAATTTTTATAATCAAATCAGTGTTAAGGATGTTTTAGGTATCCATTTGGAATCATATTGGACTATAATAAATGCACATTTGATAGGGTTTCCCTAACACTATTGTATACTTAGTAGCCTCTATAGGATGGCCAATTTAACTAATGAAACTCTATAGAAACTTTAAAAACCAACTAGATGGATGGTGAGAATCAATTACTTATATAGTTGCGGAGGTCCTTTCTTTCACTAAAAGTTATTCAGTGCTACTCCACATTCGGAACAGTAGAGTTATGCTACATAAAAGGTTCTATCCATATGGTAACGACTGGCTGATTCCCTACACCAACCAACCCATTATTCCTTATACTTATTTATTACCTCCATGCCCTATCAACCATCATTTAATTCCTATAATATATATTTTAGTTCACTTCAGTAATAATTCTTTAATTTACATTTTAGATATAAATAATATAGCATCACCATATTTAAATAAACTATATTAAATCTTGAAATCATTAAATTCTGATGACTCATATAAAATTATTAAACAATTTAAACAGTCTTTTTGATCATTATAAATTAAATATTTTATAATCACCATAATATCTCGCTTTTAATGATCCCAAAACACTTGAATTAAAATATAATATTATAAGAATAATATAAGATAGCATTTATCAAAATATTTGTCTCCTAAAATCAAAATGACATCAATTATTCTCTATAATATTACTAATTTATCCCCATAAAAAATTCATATAAAAATCACCATAACGAAAAACATAGCACTAGAGGTTTATATAATTACCTGATATCCATATATTCACCCCTCCTTTTAATATTATAAAAAATAATACTTGAATAGGGTTAGAGAAAATAAGATAAAAACATTTCAAATTATTTTTATCATCATTAATGATC
The DNA here is from genome assembly GCA_963277665.1 of Viscum album. Taxonomy (NCBI): domain Eukaryota; kingdom Viridiplantae; phylum Streptophyta; class Magnoliopsida; order Santalales; family Viscaceae; genus Viscum; species Viscum album. The sequence continues at coordinate 202,623,059 of OY728136.1, read as the reverse complement.
TTTTGATATAGTTAATAACAATGTTTGAATATTTTAAGAATTGAAAATATAGAATGACATATTTTTAATAAATCTCCTGAGAAAAGAAAAAATTGTTTTTAAAATAAAACTCATTATAAACATTTGAAAATTTATTTTAAAAAAATATTTTAAATTTTTAGAAATAATTTAGAATAAAGACTATTATAAAAGTGGAATCTTCAAATATTATTTCAGTACTAACAAGGTTATACCCCCCTTAAATAATGAATCATGAATAAGATGACCCATTTGACAAAACTAAGTAATAAATTAAAATATTAATGATGAGATATTTTTTAAAAATAATAAATATTTTTAAAATATCATTTTATCCTAGATAAACCTTTTAATCAATAATCTTTATTAATTATTATGTTAAAAATCATAGTAAATTTACTGGAAGTGTTAGAATAGGTTTTCTATAACATCTCTCGACTCATACTGAGGTTGATGTTCAGATTAAATAACAAACTATCCCATTTTGGGGTAATAATAACAAGGTGTATCTGTGTCATAACAATATCACATTTTATTTAAAAAATTAGAAATGTTTTTTTAGAGTATCGCACTTACCTAACTTTCTTAAAATTTTGAGTTTTTTTATTTTTTTTAGAAATGAAATATTTTATTTTGAAAACAAATTTTTATTTATAAATAAATTGAAAATAAGGTCATCAATGTTTCTAGTGTTAACATATATATATCCTAAGATAATAAAACAAAAATAAACCATAATGAAGTCTAATTGAACAAGATAAAGGGGTTTAGTTAATATATTATAAATTTGAAGGTTGTTGAGAATGAATCCAAGGATGATATCACCCTTTCAAAAGTGATCTCTAAGAAGGGGGTGTCCTAGATCAACATACTTACTATGAATGTCATGGATAGTTTTTTATAGTCCCACTCACACTATTGGTGTCACACATGATAGAGAAGTGATTATAAGTAATTCTATAGTCTAAGAGATCATATTTTATCCATATAATTTGGGAACAAAAATACCTCATTGTTATCAATTTTTCTTTAGGTATAGAAAGTTAAAAAGGGTTTTGATCCTTAATAAACTACTAGAAAATAGATTTTTCTATTTGGTTTAAAATCACAGTAGAAATTCTCATATATTGTTGAAATCTTATAAAATCAATATTAGAAAACAAGTATGATTAAAATAAGTTCCCATTGAATAAAATAAAAATTGTGTTTAATAATTATAAAAAATCTAATAAATATTTTGAGATCTTTAAGATGATATTACTTTTTATTTGGCTGAAAATTTTCACAATATAATACAATAAACCTGATGTCTAGCCATATAATAATAAGGTAAAATAGACTATAAATAATACTTGAATAAGTTTTTTGTTAATTGGTTTACTGGAAACATCCATCATTATCTAACATGTTCTACACATATGTGTCCTTGTTTGATTATAATAATCAATACCAAACATTCTTAAAAGTTCCTTAACGTACTTACTTTGGTTTAGAAAACTTCCATTAGAATATTTTGAAAATTTTAAAATCAAGGAAGATTTTTTGTTCTCCTATAAAATTAATTTCAAAATATTTATTCATTAAATAGGAAACATCATTACAAAAACATTGTATAGTGGATTGGAAAATAACATCATCAATATAGATTCTAAAAATTATAAAAGAAGTTGAAAAAAAATTTAGATAATTTTTTTATGGTTTGTTTCCTATTTTAAAATCATTTGATAAAATAAATTTAGTTAACTATTCATGAAAAGAATGATGATATTATTTTAATAAATTAATATTTTTATTAACATGATAAAAGAAATTTTAAATTTAAGATTTCCAAAACTGTGTGGTTGTTCAAAGACACTTTTATAGAAAAAAACATTCTAGAAAATCAATTTTTAAATCCATTTGAATTTTTTTGAAATAAACATTAATGAAAAATTCCAACAAGATTAAAATAATTTATAATTGTTCTACGAGTGAAAATGTTTAACCATTATCATTACATTATTCTTACTTATAGACTTTAGTATCAAGTTAATCCTTTTTATGGATGACATTTCCATATTTTTTAAGTATATTTTGACAAACCAACTGGGTTCCAATAATTTCATGATTATCTCTTCATTTCATGAGATTCCAAATTTTATTCATTTGAAACTATTTAAAAACTTATTTATGGAAAGTATCTAATTATATTCATTAACCACATCATCAATGGATTATGGATCCATATGGGTGGTAAAATATTGACATTAAAATCATTTAAGACCAACATTCTAATAAAAGTTTCAGATAGTAATTGAAGAATATCCTTATAGATGGGATTTTATTTGGAGTGAAAAAAAATCATGGGAAAAGCATTAAAAGATTATTTTTGAACATCTTAAAATTATTTACTATATTATGTTTGAGGAAATTTAGAAATACCTAGGTCAAAATCATTATCAATTTAAGGATCGGGTTTAGGAAGATTCTCAAAACAATTGTTGTGAATTGAAAATTATTGGGTCTTGGCCCACTTATTAAATTATTAGTAGGGACTAATTTAATTTTTGTACCAAATAAATATGTCATCATCATATTTGGGGTCAAACAATCTTAAATAATCATTGGTGATAAGGATGATGCATTTACAACTAAAAACACTAAAGATTCCAACATTAGGAATATTTTCTTTCCAAAGTTAATAAAGGTTTTTATGAATATGGGTATTATGGTACATGTTAAAGTATACATCATGAATTATTGACCTCATTATCACAAAATAATACTGGAAAGTTAAAATTATTCAATATATTCCAATAAATTTCTTGGATGGTCAAACTTATTCTTTTGATTACCCCAATTTGATAGTGTTGTAAGAGTGAATATGAAATTAGATAACAATGAGAGGAAAAAATACATCAAGGCCATTGTTATTAAGTTATACACTATAGTAACATATAATGAATAATATTTTTAGAAATTTTTATTTATTTATTTTCTGGGAATAGGTGATAAAGAATTTACAAGGCTCATTTTCATGAGCTAAGTAGAAAATTCATATACATTTTACCTAATAACCAATAATTATAAAGATGTGATATTTGCCTCCAATACTTGAAACCAGAGTAGGTAAAAAATATAAAATTTAACTATTAATAATGATATAGAGGATAAAATTTCCATTTTATATTTGAAATCATAGTTTTTTTACTTTTTAAGAATTTAAGGTTGACAACCTAATTTATCTTCAAGAAACAAATTTTTTAAATCTCATATCAGTCAATTAATATTGATCTTGATAAGTGAGTGACTATTCAAATAACCGATGGGAAGATAAAAAATAAAAGATTCATTATTTTGTAAACATATAAACATAATATTTTTATAAGAAATTGATTTTAAATGTATAAAATAAACACTTTGAAAATTAGATTATGTAAATAAAATATTTCCTTTATAAAAATCGTTAAAAAAATTCAAAAATAAAATTATAACCAAAATCACATAATCGACTAACACTAAGTAATTTTTTCTAAAAAAATTTAATAAATAATATATCATTAATTAAAGAAAATTTGAGGAAAATTATAATACCAAAACCGGTAATTTTACCACTTGGATCATTTTCAACTGTTTTATGTCCCTCATCGAGGTATTTGATATGATTAAATTAAAAAGGATCACTAAACATGTTCCTAAAAAAACCCACTACCAATATACCAATTATCTTCTCCGGTTTTACTCTCAATACCCTTTTCTACCAAAGATTATGATACTATTTGTTAGTTCCCCTATCTTTTTTCCACATAATTTTACTAATAAATAATCAGGAATCCAAACATTTTTAGAAAATTATTTTCCATTACAAATATGATATAGTAGACAAATAATATCTGGTCATTCAAATATTTCATTTTTTAAAATTTCATTTATTGAAAAGATTGCCATATTTATTTTAGTAATTAAATAATAAATTTTTGGATGTTTCATTTATAAAATTCATATTTTTAAGAATTTTGAAAAAACTAGATTGTTTTGAAAAATCAATCTCGTAATTGATTTAAACATTACATTAAGATCTTAAAAACATATTAAGATAGTGATCACCATAGATAAATAGAAAAAAAATTATTTTATCATCATTACTTTTCTATTCCAAATTATAAAAATTTGGTTTTTTTTAGTTTTAAAACAAAATCATATTTTATCTTTAAATAATTGTCATTTTTGAAAAACAACAAGATTGTATTTCGTTTTAAGATCATTAAATTTTGAAACAACTTCACCAAAACTATATTAATGTTAATATATTTCATAATTAATATGTTAATATCTTAAATATGTTGTTTAGACATTTTTTATAGAAATATATATAATATGACTCATTTACATCATTACACATCTCAATATCATCTATGAGGCACAAAAAGACATTCATCGCATGATTTTCATAATTTAATTGAACCCTTACAATCACTCCAAGTTGAAAATTATATTCCTTTATAACCTTTGTTATTGTTTTTATACTTATTTTTTTTTAACGTACAATCTATCTTGATGTAACCCTTCGATTTTAAAACAAATTAGTTGCATCAATTTCATGATTTTAATTTTTGAATTGGTGAAAATATATTTTATTTATAATGTACTTTATAATGTTTTTTTAGAATAAGAAATATTGGTTTCATTTAAAGGTGTTTCATCATTTCATTCCCTAAAATAAATTTCTTTTTTTTATGATTAGCATTTACCTACATTTCATCTTTCATTATTAAGGTTTTATCATTTGTAATGACAGATAAAATTATATCTTTAACCATGATGCACTTTAAGTATTTATATTTTTGGACTGTACTGACTTTGGGTTCAAAATTTCTTAGAAAAACCCAAGTTATTTCCTTGACTAAAGTATTTATAAAATTAGTATCACTGGTAACCTCTAAACCATTACAAATGTTAGTAAATAGAGTAAGAATTTTAGTAATTGACTTATTATGATGTATAGAAAAAATCACAAATTTTGGTTTAACATATCAAATCTAATATCTTTTTTTGTTCATTCATGAGTTACATCTGATTGTTTCCATATTTCTTGATCCATTATTGATATATACATTATATTAAATTCATTTCTTTATATACCATAATTCAAGGCATTAATTTCATTATTATCCAATATAAAAGAAAAAAATCATCATTAGTCTATTGATTTCTCCTTTGGTAGTATGGGTATAACAATGTATAACTATCTTTCATATGAGATAAACAGTAGTTATAATAATTTTATACAAACTTTTCTTATAATATCTATATGTTGTACCATAAAAAAGTCACAAAACCGCATATACAGTAATTTAGGAGCACCACGATCCTTTTAAATAATCCATTTATAAAAAAAACATTTTTAAAAACTATTTAATTGTTTCAAAAAATTGTCTTTAAAAGAGTTGAAAAAAATTTGAGAACATTTTGATATCAAACATAGGAAAATGTATAGAAAATGGAAAGATATGAGTGAATTTATATTTAAAAAACAATTCTATAATAAAAAAATTAAAGACAAAAAATCAATTTTTAGAATTTTTAATGATAATAAAAACGATGTTAATATATTAAAAAGAAAAATTGATATGAGTAAATTAAATGAGTAAGAATAATATAATAACTTTAAAATATTATAAAATTAAAAGAATATAAAAAAATTGTATTCTTAAATTAAACAATTAAATAAATTTATGTATTAAGGTATACATGTAATGCTATTAAAGAGATGAAACAATAAAGAAAAAAATTAATAACACAATTAGATAAAATAGTTCATAAAAGGATATTTAATGAAACCCCAAATCTGGTACCCCATTGGATAGAGGGTTTATTTTATTAGTCCCTTAGATTTAAGGATAGCCTTTATAATAAAACTCTCTTTATTTTTAATTTTATATAGAAAGAAATTTTAATACAAGCCACCCTAGATTTTTAATAGTTTCAGCTAAAACCCCCAGAGATAATTAATGTATTTCATTTTAATGGATTTAGAAAAAAAACCTAAATCTCCAGCTTTAAAAGATATTGACCACAATAGTAGATGAATGATATGAAAAATGAGAATATTTTAAGAATCATTCCTTTTTAAGAGTGGTATTGATTCTCTCAAATAGATAAGAAGAATCAATATGAGATAATGAGAATGATGTAGAAGGGAAACTGATTTTACAATATATAACAGATAAGATTCCAAGCCACTCTAGGTGTCTATTTATAGCCACTAAATGCTTTGGGAATATTATAGAATCAAATTGGGGTTATTTAAGTCACAATATACTGATCTGATTTACCTTTAAAAATAGTAAATTTTCATTTGAATGTTTCATCCTAACACCATTGGATACCTAATAGCCTGTATCCATTAGCCGAATTTGATACCTTCACTTCCCAAAAATCTTTTAGAACCCCCTAATTAGTTGCTGAGATTCCATCAATTGGTTAGTGGACAATTATTTCATGAGATATCATGTCGATCACCATATGTTCTCTTGTAATCCTCCACCGGTTGGCCAATGGACTTCTGCTTCAAAATATGTTCTTCCCAAATCACAAAACCAATTTAATAGCCTGCATCGGCCAGTCGGTACTTCTTTTTACCTCCCAAACACCACCATGTCCTACCGTACTTCCTCTAATACCTCAAATACATCTATTAACTTTACTACATGAGTTAAATAAGTTCATAATGATTTTTACAATAATTCTTAAATTTTCTTTCATGATTCTAACTTGATGTAATTATAATCTTCATGTAACCAAGATTAACTTAAGAAATAATTAACTACAAAAAAATCAATAAAAATAATTATAAATTTTAAATATTTTTTTGATCATTAAAACATAAGAAGTATAGAATGAAAACATAATGTGAATTCCTTGAATTTCATTTTATCAAATGCCTTTTTACATTATGGATAGTTATGAGTGAGTCAGTTATGATGTCTCTCGTTCTATTAGTGCCTCTATTTTGAGAGTTTTGGTTTGCGGTGGAAAATTATGTATATTATTAATATTATCTATAGTCTTATATGAGGAAAAGAAAAATGTATATAATTGGATAACTATAGTGACTTACCAGTTGAGATTAAGAATAGACTTACGTATCGACTATGCTGTAATAGATGCACCATGTGAGGGTTATCCATCTTGAGTCCCCAGGATATCTGTGTGTTTTATTTCCAGAGGGTAGAGAACATTTAATTTAATTGAGTCTCATGGTGTCTTACTCATACCTATTATGATTTGTAAGTGTTTTTGGTTTGATACTAGTTCTATCACATGGTTGTTTTTTAGGATGCATCTATCAATAATTTTATTTTTTTCCACATTGTAAGAGGATTTCTAATTGGTTAGAAGAAAATGTTTGTTCTACTCTTATTCCTAAGAATTTTGGTTTGAGATTTTTGTTTCTGTTATTCTGAGAGATGTATGCAAATATTTTTTTTATTTTTTGTTTTGTTACACCATAATAATTTATATATATTCCCACTAAAATAAAACATGAATTATTTAATAGGATTCCTTTAGCACTGCCCCTGATTCTATATAAACTATGATATAGTAAACCATTATAACTTGGATATTAACAATAATGTAATGAATAGTTTTTAAAAAAATTTATAAATTTTTTTTTTATTTTAAACTTATTTAATAATGTATAATAAATACGTATTAAATTTTAGGTATGTTCATTTTAGGCTTCAAAAAAAAGTTTTTTCAAAAAAAATTATTTTATCATATTCTTTCAGGAAACATTTTTTATTAATTTCATCCAATTTTTTAAATTTTATTATATTAAATTAATATAATTCCTTAAATAATAATTTCTATATTATCTTATGGTTAATTTTTATGAATTTTCAATGAAAATTAAATTTTTAGTAAATAGTTTAAAATCTCATTTTTTGTAAAAATTACCATTTTTGTCAAGTAAATTTGGAAATATATTTTGAATTTAATCTTAATGTAACAGAATCAACGTTTAATTATAAAAAATATAATTAATTCCATATTAATCATCATTATACATTCTTTTTTAATAAGTTAATTTTGGGGCATGAAAACACGTTTTTCTAAAAAAACTATTTTTATGTGAGAGATGTGTTTTTATTATAATTAATAATATAATAACTACTGATTATTTATTTAATTAGATTTATATATTATATGTTAAATTTATTTTCTAATCATCCATTTTATAGTTTTTACAATCTATGGAATGGATGTAAATTATTGTTTGATCTTTGAAATTATTTTTTTTAAATGGGTTTGCGTTGTGGATTACGTGCTGAAATAAATTTAAATTATCTAAATTATATAAATTGAATATATTAAAATGGATTCAATATTACATATAATAATAGTTAATATATTTTAATATATTAACCATAATTATTTTACCTAATGAATATTAAAAATGTAAAAAAATTATTTAATGGTTAGGGTTAAAACATTTTTATCAAGGGTTAAACCAGGAGATATTGGTTGGATTTCCACAAAAACCTGTAAGATTATTATTTTTTGAATATATTTCAAAATTATATTATCCTAATTTAAAATCCATGTCCATTTGGATCCACTTCCCCATGAAAGTTTCTATAAATCATTGAAATCTACTATGAAATTTGGTGTGTGTCCCACCCCTCACTAATAAAAGTGAAAATATCCTCCTCAATTATTCACAAAATTTGAGGCTTATAGACTAAAAAATACCTGATCAAAAACCATAATATAATCCCTCCATTAATCCTATATATTTTTTATTCAATCAATACCAATCGTTCATAGATAAATTTTTAAGCTAAAGGATATCTCTCAAAGAATATGTATAAGTCCTAAGGAATTTTATTCAGTTCTATTTCTTCTTTACCCTTTTATTAAAACTTTTATATACATAAAGATTATTAATATAGTATAATTATTATTATTTTATGTAATTTTTATGGTGGAACATATATTTACCAACTCTTCTCAATCAAATTGGAGATGAAAGCATTGCTCATTCATACGTGTGCATACTACCTCAACATAGTGATACGAAACAAATTACACCACCATCATTCAATGATGGTTATTATGATAGATTTTATATTTATATATTATATTTATCATATAATTATTCATATTTAATTATAATATCATGTCTACCATCTGGCCATCACATCCATTTTTAAATGGTAACGTCGCACGTGCGTTTCTGATAACTACTACCTCCACGGTGCGATGTAATTTTTTTATCATTTACCATTTAAATGAGTAGTAATGAGGACATATTTAATAAATATATATGATATTAATAATATAATAATGATTTTTTAAATTTAAATAATCTTTTACCATTATTGTTTCCATCCATAAAAAAATATAATCGTCACTCATGCGTACGTACGGACTACCATTTCCACATAGTGATGTAATTCATTTACTGCCACCAATTTATATGAATGGATATAAATAAACATATTTATATATATAATAAGTTAATATATGAGATATTTATATCATGATTAAAAAATTAGATGAATTAACCATCATTCAAATGTTGGCACAATAATCGACGCACCATAACATATAAGAAAAATGAAGCAGTTGACACTAGAAATGAGGATGAAAAAAATTGTTAATGAAGGTGTGATAAGATGTTATAAGTAAATCAGGTATGGTATTATAGGTATTATTATTTTTTTCTATATAATTATAATAAATTTAAATTTATTATACAGTATTTTAGAGTTATTATGAAGCAAGAAGTGCTTTCGGTAAGGGTTTTAAGTTGCATTTTTATCGATATTGTTTATGATTAAATTTTATGATGATGAAATTGTACAATATATCTAACAAAACTATAATTTATTTTATTATTTTTTTAATATATTTCATGTTTTCATTTCATTTTCCTCAATTTATTTTCCCAAGATATTGAAATAATGTTTTTAAGGAAAACTGGCCTTTTTCAGCTTCAATCGAGAATATTTTCTTCCGTGTCTATAATTTCTATAAAAAATGTTTCTATTATTCTCAAAAGATTCATTAAAGTCATTTTTAATTATATTTTACATTCTCTACTATAGTTAAAAAAGAATTTTTTTTAAAAAAATTCACATATCATATTGTTTACTTTTTATAGAAAATTTGAAAAGAGTTATTATTTTAATGTACACCACATGAATGACCTTCAACCCCATCGTGAATAATGATATATTCAATGTTTTAATTAAAATTTTACTTAAATAATTTCAATGAAATTTTTACCTTGGTATTTTTAGATATTTTTAGATTATAAATAAGTGATATCAAATAAAAAGGGTATTTTCCTCAAAAAATGATCTAGTGGTCATTAAAAGTTATTTTTATAAATAATAACATCCTCTGATTTTTTATATATTTTACATGGGATATTATCCATTGTTATAATATTTATTCTTTGTTAGGATGGCTTCTTATTATTATCATGAATTTATTATGAAACATGCATCCCTTTTGTGTGTTGTGACATAATAATATGAGAGTTGATTTATGATCTAGTGGTACACATTGTTATGGTTTTAATTATGCGATGGATGATTATATTATAAACCCTGGGCGGGTGGTTATAAACCATTGTCATGTGGAATCTATATAGGCATATAATTTATTTTGTAAATATGGATATCATATTAGATAATAAGGATTCACATTTTCCAAAAAGATAGTCTTGGGAGTAAACATTGACACAGGAAATTATGGAATGGGGAGTGACTCCAATATACTATGATATTCTTTATAGTGATCCTTGACTTAAAAAATTATTTTATATACTTATTTTTATTTATAAAATTATTTATTTTTCTTAGTAAATGTTTCATGTCTCATGGATGACAATTTATAACTCTTCACTCTTTTTCTTATGTGTTTAAATTTATAAAAAAATTATTTTGGATTCATGATTATTATATTTGAATTGTGGGGTTTGATTTTATATTATTTAGATCATCTTTTAATACCCTTATTCTTATTTTAGGATCAATCATGATCATTTTTTATAATGAACCTTACTTTGCATCTGAGGTCACACATTTTTCTATATCCCATCCTTAGGCTAGGGACAATGGTTTTACGTATGTTATTTCTAAGAAAGATTCTAGTTTTGATAAACTAAAAGGGTAATTATGTAGATATTTTATGTACTATTTTTTATATATCCATGTTTAAATATATAATAACCCCTATGGTCCTCAGGTGTGTAATATTGTGAATTTTATTGAGTATTCATCTAGAATATTGTAATATATGTGTATAAAAAATATGTTTTGTAGTAGTTACTATCAAAGGTAGGTTTTTTAAAGTCATGTGGTCTAGGAAGTGGAAAATTTATTAATAACCCTTAGGATATGAAATAGTATAGGATAAAATCAAATTTTATGGTAAAAAAGATTTTTGGTTTTCCTAAAAAAATATTATATGGGTACTAAAAGTGGATTTGGTTTATCACAAATTCATCTTGGGTTAGTAACCCTGAAAATCATTAATCAATTATATCTTTTAGACATCATTCTAGTTCATAGGTAATGATCCCTTACTAGAAACTCATTTTTTATAATTTTTTGGGATATGGTTAGGTTAATTTATATTTTCATTGATATCCATTAGAAAGATAATAAATCAATATTGGCCATGAAATTACTAGGTTAAACATAAGGTTCCAAATATTGAATAGAAAGTGTTAATAATTAGACATCTTATGAATTATTTTTCAATATTTATCACTTTAATAAATAATGCATGATGTTCATACTGACCATTTTGGTTTTGTAATGGTTTGTATATATAATGATGGATTTGAGGTGGTGACGGGTGTGATCAAATATTGAAATACCAAATTTGATTCTCGTCATATAAATTAATTTATTCCATGAAAAGTTTCACTAAATATTTAATTATTACCACAATTACTATATTTTAAATTAATAGTAAAAAAAACTATTTTATGATGATTTCATCTCAAATATATGATTCTTATCCAATTTAATTTTCCAAGAATGTACTCCCTATAAATCTTTTTATTCTTCGTTTAGTTAAATTTTATGTCATTTTCATAATGGATTGATTTTTTTATATAAACACTATATAAAATACTGTTGAAGGGAAAAGACATTTGAAATCTAAAAACAATCAATTTTTTTCTATTGGTGTGAGGATAAATGTGAAAATCCAATGTTCATTACATTAGTTGCATGGGACTTGATTAATATTGAAAAGGGTTATTTATATCAAATATTTAGGTAGAAACTGAAAAACAAAAATATAATTATTACATAGGAGTTTGTGTATTTATTTCAGGAAGAGTTACCTTGGCTTCCTCAAATTCATTAAGTAACATTTTTAATAGAACCCATATCCGGTTCAACAACTATTTTAAAGGGTTCATGTAGAATGGAACAAATTGATTTTTAATAATTGATGAAGAAACTCAACTAGAATATTTATAAGGTATTCATTTATCTAATTTGGTAACCATGGGGTGCACTAATAATTTTTTTAAAAATAAATATGGATCAATGTGACTCTGAATTAAATATCAGAAAATTAACAAGATCGCGATCAAGAATAAGTTTTCCATACCTAGTATTAATTATTTTTTTAACAATTTCTAAGATCTAAGTGCTTTTCAAAGATTTATTTTTGATCTAGATACTATTAGTTGTGTATCAATAGTGAATACATACACAATATTGCTTTTTTTTCAAGGTAAATAAACAATTAATTTATATTTATAACATTTTATCTTATTAATTACCTAGTTATAATCATGTATTTAATGAATATAGTCTTTATATATTACATTTTTAGCTTTTAAAAGCCCTTGTAGATGATATGATTATATATTTCATGAATAATAATGGCATGAAGGTCTCTTGAGGATTATACTGAACACCCTAATGAAAGATAATTTGTATAAAAAAATTGAAATATGTGAACTCTAGCTATATAATGTTTCTATTTTTAGTTATATAATGTTAATCAAGGGTATGTCAGTGAATCCATCAATGATAGACATTATTTGACATGGTCCCAGACCAACCATTATGACTAAAATCTATAGTTTTCTTATATTTGTTTTAAATTGTCAATTATTTGTGAATTATTTATCATGGATAAATAATCCACTCACAAAGTAAACTTAGTAGGGAGTTAAGTTCCTTTGTACTGAAGAGTGAGAGTAAATTTCAAGGAACTGAAGAGAAGGTCGGTTGGTACACCTATTCTCACACTACCCTATAGAGGAGAAGGGTTTGTGATTTATAGTGATTCATAAAGACAGGTCTATGGTTAATTCCCATGTATAATGATATGTTGATAATGTTATGACATGTATACTATTCATAAATGTTAATGGAATAAATTCACATAGAAATTTTTGAACATTAACCATAGAAGATAATAGTATTTTACTAAATGTTTTGACTTCTCGATACACAAACAACCTAAGAAAGTGAACAAGGGAGTTGATGGTTTTATTTGAAGATATCATGCAAGTTTATCTATGGTTAGAGTCAAAAATGATCCATTGTTTTTGAATTTTCAAATGATAGACCTTTAAATATTAAAGGAATGGTATAAATATTATCTTATTAAAATGTTTGTTAAATTACATATTTTACTAAAGATTAAATAGGTGACAAGATAATTTTTTGAGCAGTAAAATTTTATTAGAACTGTTCCTATGTTCAAACATTATTGTGATAGAATGATAAGGTTTGGAAACCTAGTATGTGCACCTTCAATACCAAACCTGAAGGAATAAATAAAATAATATCATATCTCATAATTCTCTATTCATCCTCAAAGTATAAATATGTATGGGGATAGGTAAGAGTATTTATATCTATACATATTATGTTAGGAAGTTAAGGATGTTTGATATAATACTAAGGGGATTTTAATACCATTACTCATACTATAATATAAATGGGAAAACATAACCAAGGTTTTCCTTGATGGAATCCCCGAAACATTTAAAGGTCATAATGGTATTTGTGTTGTAGTATATCACCATACAATATCAGCACACATAATTACTATCAGATAATGTTTCTATATTGATTATTTTTCTTGTATATACATTAACTAATCTAAAATTTTATATAGGGTACCAAAGTATATTGTATCAGGTCATGATCTTGGGTTTACCATGAAGGTTTGGAGACTTCTTCCACAAGATCTAAATAGGGAGCTTTGTTCGAGTATAATTTATTATCCTTATATATATATGGTAATTTTGAAATTATTATTGAAACATATGAGGATATTTTGATATTACTTCATCGTGATGTCAATGTTTGTTTGGAATAACACTTTTTATATTTTACTTTGCTTACAACAATAGCTTTTACTCATACATTCAGATCGGTCCCAATGAAATCCTCCAGGTAAATAAGTGTATAACCCCAATTTTATGGGATGATGTTGGAGAAATAAATTTATTATGACCATATAAATAAGATTAAATATTAGATAATGTTATATCCAGTAAAAATGACATCAAGGAATCTCAGAGTCGATAGAAGAGTTATGCTTATAATCACTGAATACATTTGAAAATTGATGTTGGTGATAAGTTTTCCCATAAATATTTCCTTAAAATAAGTTTAGGATATTTTTAGGGATGGTGAATTTTATCCATTGAAATATTTTTGCCTTCAAGTATCTTGATTCATTATGGACTATAGCTTATTTCCTAGATCTCCCACTAAACCTCTACCAAGTTCATGATGTGTTCCATCCATATCACCTGAGGAATTACTTACATGATATGTCACATATATTAAAACTAGAGGTTACACTATAAGATATTTCTATATCCTATAAAGGATAACTGGTATAATTATTAAATTATAGAGATAAATTTATAATGAACAATAATAATCACCTAGTTAAAGTTCTTTTGAGGAATCAGAAATTTTTTAAAAATACATTGGAACTTGATGTTGTGATAAAACATATATATCATTATTTTTTTCTATGATAGTGATAAACTTTTTAGGTAAAATTTACTTTAATTGTGTGATGAAATAACACCCAAACATTTCATATGTATTTTATTTTAAATAAAACATGAAGTTGTCAATTTGTTTCCCTACATGAAACCCCAAGTCTATATGACATGCTATATAGTAAACTTATATAACCTAAATAATAAATTTACAAGTATGACTCATAATAAAACTATTTATTATATATAGGTATCAAATATTTTAATGGTAAAAATTTGTCGATTTTTTCTTGATAAATGTGTACTAAATTTTTAGTAAAGTCGCTTTTTATTCAAAACTTTGTTTACGTCAAAAAATTGTCATATTTGTTCACAAGAAAAATATAATTAATTTATAACTTATATATATTTTAATTGATGAAAATAATATTACTTATTGAAATAATCATCTACGTTTTATCTTAGGTTAATTTTTATGGATCTATCTAAAAATATTTTTTTTATAAAAGTTTTGAAAAGAATTTTTTTTAAATCATCATTTATTTTAATTTATTTTTAATGTTTTGATTTTTATTTAATATTAAATTAATATAAAAATCATATAATTATAAATAACTTCATTAATTATATATGAATCATAATTTTACTTTATTTTGGAATAAGTTAATTTTTGTGCTAAAAACACATTTTTCTAAAAACTGTTTTTTGTGATCAACGTGTTTTATAGTAATAAATTAATTTAATAATTATTTGTTAATTTTAGAAATAGAATATATAAATTAAATATGATATATAATATTTTAAAATTCATTTTATGGTTTTTATAATCCATGGAATGGAATTAGATTATGTTTTCTGCTTCAAAAATAATTTTTCAAAAATGGGTTTCCATTGTGGTTCATATGCTTAATTAAAATATTATACCTCCACATAAAAAAAATTGAATATATTAAATATTATAATAAATTTTTAATAATAATAATTAATATACTTTAATAGGGACAAATTAATTACTTCCATTGTTAATATTAAAAACAGTAAAATTTTGTTACCATGTTTATGGTTAAAACAAGTTTACTTGGGGTTAAAACTTGTGATAATGGTATGATTTCCAAAAAAACTATATAAATTTTATTTATGAATATATTATAACCTTATATTGTTATATTTATAGTAAATGTCCATTTGGAGAAACATTTTTATGAAATTGACCATAAATCTCGAATTTTCTAGGAAATTTTATGTTTGTCCCTCCCCTTGATTATAAATGGGAACCAATTAACCTCAATTGTTCACTGAATTTAATAATTATATAATTTAAAACACCTAATTAAAAACATTATAGAATTTCTAACATCATCATTGTTCTTATTTTCTTCTCTCAAGACAAATCCTTTAATCCTTAAGTTGAAATCTAAAGGATGTCTCTCAAAGAAGAGGTGTAAATAAAAACCAGGCTATTTCAATTTTAAGTCTTCTTACAACTTATATTGAGTTTTTTTATTCATAAAAAATGATTAATATATTATAATATATATAAAATTATTTTATTATTATTATGTAACAAACTTTCATGCCTATTATTAATCAAATGGTATATGAAATCATCGTTTGTGCGTGCATGTGGACTACCACCTCAACATAATGTTACAACCCATTTTACACTTCCATCATTAATTATTGGTTGTCATAATGGGTTTAGATTTTATATATTATATTTATGATATAATTATACTATATTATTTATAATATCATATTTACCTTCCAACCTTATGATTCATCGGTAAATGATAATCTTTCATATGCGTACGTGTGGACTCTATGAATCAATGTTATTTATTTATAGTTTTTGAATTAATTAGTTGGTAAAAAGGATAGATTTAATGTATTTATATGATAATTAATATATAATAATTATATTTATAATTTTATTATTATTTATTTTCATACTTTTCAATCCATTGTAAAATCGAAATGTCACTCGTACATATGTATGGACTACTTTCTCCAAGTAGAAATGAAATTCATTTTTCATATTCTATTATTAGAATAATTTTAGATATATGAATAATTAATATTTACTAAATTTTTATCATTATTAATATTATATATATGAATTGACCATTATAATAGTGAAATGACCTTATCTTTCAAACCAAAACATACATGAAAAATGAAGTAATTAACACAAAAACTGAGGATGATAAAGAATGATCATTAATAAATGAGTGGTAAAATGATATAAGTAAACTATTTTTGGTATTATAGGTACTATTATTGTTATATAATATAACTATTATAAATTTAATTTTATTATAAAATATATTATATCACTTATGAATCATGACGGGCTTGAGGTAAGGATTTTATATTACAATATAATTTTTATTAGGATTTCTCAAGAATAAATATTCCAATGAAAAAATTCAATAATATATCTCAATGAAATATTATGTTTTTTAATCTTATCTAGTAATTTATTAATATATATTAAGTTATAATTTCATTTTCCAATATGTATGTACTCAAAATACCAAAATAATATTTTAATGAAAACTAGCCTTGTTTATATTTTTTTGGGAATCTCTTATTTAATGTCTATATTTTCATTAAAATAATTTCAAATAAAAAATAAATATTATAAAAATATTATTTAATGTAATTTTTAACAATATTTTACTTTATTTACCATGTTTTAATTGTAATCTTCATATTAATTTCTAAACATTGTACTTTTATATTGTACAAAAATTTCAAATTTTGTTTTTTATGTACATTGCATGAACGGCCTTCCCTAATATCACAATTACTCTTTTCTTTAAAGATTCCTCTATAAATTTCCATTTATATTTTAAAATAATTTGTTTTATTATTTACTTTTTAAAAAAATAGATTCTAAATAATTTATTTCAAATGAAAATGGTATTTTCTTCAGCAAATGTACTAGTGATCTTTTAAAGGCCTTTTTATTTATACCGACATCCATTGAAATTTATTATGATTAAATTGGATATATGATACCGTATTTATTATTTATTTGGGTGTTATATTGATATTACTATGATTTTTTTTTGAAACTTGTATCTTTTCCATGTGTTATGACATGATGAAATGATTTATGTTTCATGATCTTGTGTAATACATATGTATTGTTTTCATTAAGTGATGAGTGATTCCATTACAAACCAAGGATGGGTGGATACATTGTAAACCAAAATCTTGTGTTTTATTTATATCTATATAAATCATTACATAAATATGGATAAATCATGTGATAATAATTGTTGGAATAGGTATGTAACTTACTTCAATAAAAAACTTTTTCTAGTAAGATAGTCTTGGGATTAAACCATGACTAATTAAATAATATAACTGGGTGTAAACCTTGAATAATGAAAGTTTGTAATGTGGAGTGAACCTAATCCAATATTATATTCTTTTCAGTATTCATTATCTGAATAAATTATTTTGTAGACATATATATGTTCCAAAAACTTCTGTCTCATGATTATGATATGCTTTTCAGGATAATGATTGATTATTAATTATTTTCACTCTTGTGTATTATGTTTTCCTTTTGAAAAATTGTATTTTATAAATCATGATTATGATATATTGATTAATAGGTTTTATACTTATAATTTTTATATGATGTTCATGTACACTTATTCTTTTCTTATTCTCATTTATGATCATCTCTTATGTTTACGCTTACTGAGAATCAGATCTCACCCTTTCTTATATTTCTTTTCCCTAATTAATGGATTATGGTTCTCACTATGTTACTTATAATAATGGTTTGATTTTTTATGAACTAAATGTGAAATTTTGAATATCATTTATATTCTATTTGTTTATGTATGTAATTTTCCAAAGACACTAGACTTATACAGTCCTTATATGTGCATTATTTTTAAATTTATTGAATTTTCATCTATAAGGTTGTAATATTTATGTTTTGAAATAACATACAGATATAATTTTGATCTCTTTAAGTATCATGGTAATTTAGTTTCAATATTAGATTTTGTTGAGTGGTTACTCTTAGTTAGACTTCTATAGATATTGTTTTATTTCTAGTCTTCTGTTTTTCGACCAAAAACATTATAAGGGAAAAACATTGCTAGGTGGGGAACAATGTGACACCCAAATGTCATTGTAGTATATAATTAGGTTTTTTATCTTATATTGAGAGACTTGGTGATTTTTAGGTTGGATATTTATAATTTTTTGAGTATTATCAATCTTTCATGGATTACCCACACATTTAGTGTTAACCACATGTCATCGATAAATATTATATTTTTATAGATACAATGAAGCATTTCCCAATATTCACATGGTTTAATAAACCATGTAAAGATTACTATTAACATTTGTTCTTGTATTGTGTATAATGTTACTCCCACATATTTGTCACATGGTTTCAAAAAACATATGGAAAAACCATATATCATGCCCCAAATCACATAAAAACTGATTTTTACCAAAATTTACAATCATAATTAATGTGTTTTTCCCTCTCTTATTTGATATAACTCATCCAGCTCTTGGGAGTGATTAAGGAGCTCTAAAATTCTTCCTCATTCAATTCATGGCTCATTTATGGGGGTTTTCTAGTGATTCCAAGGAAAATTGCTCCTTATTTCTCCTCTATTCTTATTCCTTCAGTATTCAATATTTTTTCATATTCTTTTAAAAAAACTAATCCACTAAGAAAGTTATAGATTTATTTCAGTATATTTTTAACCTTGTTTTGTCACGAACTGAATTTGGTGGCCCCAAATACTGACACCAAACCAGGCCATGACAAGGCCTAAAGGGGTTTCTCAATCCCCATTGGCTGGAACAAGTTCCTGGGAATCATTAATTTTGGTTTGGGAACATTTTATCTGAGTATTAAAGCATAAAAAATTAAAAACAATCCATAATATAAATCTGAAACTTTTTATCCAAAGAAGTATTAAGAAAAAACCTAAATGGAATATATTGGTTTAAATACAATTAAATTGTTATAAATACAAATAAATAAAATATCAATACATCCCCAAGGACACTAGATGATAAGGGGTAATCACCCACAACCATCTCCACAACTCTGCACCAAGAATGGGAACTCACACCCTGAACCGCCACCACCCAAAGCCTTTCCTTTACCTGTGTCAAACATAACCAAGCCTAATTAAACCCAATGGTTTATGTAGGGTGTGATAATGAGCACAATAAGATACCACCCAATGATTCCAAAGAGCATGAAATACAATGTGAAAAATCTGGAAGTTTAAATACGCAAATAAAAGAAGTGATAAATTCCAAGAAATGTAACTTTCAATTGAAAAAAGTTTTCAAGATAAAATTTTCAGAGAGTTTACACATTTAAATTGACATGTTATGTAATATAAATTAATTCGAAAAACACCCTAGTACAAGGGAAAATAACACAAATACAATGAGAAAAAAATAGGGAACACCCCTAGGAAATAGATAGTCTCTGGCCCCAGGTACCACATACCTCGGTGTACATTAACCATAGTAAAATCTATTCTCATGCACGAGAAACAAGTAGGGAACATACCCATAACTTAGTGGTCCAAATTCATAGTCTATATAGTTTATTTATAGTTTTCCTTATCCAAATTCTATCTGAAACAGGGACAAAACTCATCTCGTCCACTAGTCGTAGTAGTACACATCTGCCCCACCTAGGTACCAGGGCTTCTCCCTGTGTGCTCAAAAAAATTTAGAATTATAAATAAATCCATATTCATATCAAACACCACTAGTATTCTCATACAAGATACAGAAATTTTATACCACTTAAAACACACAACAAAACACTTTGATTTTCAATAAAACTTCTTCTCAAAACCCCGCATTGTTTTCCCCCCAAGTCTCTTAAAAACCCGCACTTTACACACTATTTGGACACTTGTAAATTACCAAAATATAAAACTATTCCCAATATATTTCAATGAAACAAACAAATAAATTTTTTTGGGTAGCCCAAAGTGAACCAAGAAATGATAACTTTGTAAAACCTCCATTTTCACACAGACATAGCACTTAAAAATCACATGTTCCACAAACACCATTAAAACCCATTTATCATCAACAAACAAAGGATATAAACATTAAAAAAATGATTTTGAGACATATTTTAGTTCAATAGAAACAACTTTGTATTTATAGGGAATCTCCAATTGAACCCTTAAAAGCTTTCTAGGAATAACCGCCAATTTCACCTAAAAATGTCACTTAAAACTCATTTTCAATACAAAAAACACTTAAACTAATTTTGGAAGCCATTATAAAATTTAGTAAACATAAAAATATCAAAACACATCATGATAATTCACATAAATTTCATAAACATGGAATCACCTACCAATTTAACGAAAACCCTTGAATCTCCATGCGAAAATCAAATTGCACCACCACCGCTCCAAGAGAGAAATATATCAAATCAAAAACCACAATAATTGACCAAGAAAACCTATTGATCAAACATATGATTTAAACCCTCGTATTTAGACATTAGTAACCTCAAGGACAAGGGAAGAAACCCTAAGAATAATGAATGAAACCCTAAAAAAATTGATAGAAGAGTGAAATAGACTCACTTACTTGAGGGATCTTGAAGAATCACCCCAAATACACTAGTAGATTAATTTTAAAATAGTATAAACTTTAAGGGAGGTTCAAAGAAGGATTATTAGGTTATGTAGGAATTAGAAAGGAGGAAAAATAGTATGAACTGAGAGAGTTAAGAAGGAATGAAGTTACCTCTTCAATTCTATCTGATTTGAGAAACTCTATAATGTTCTACACTAATTTGTGATGACATGAGCTCCAAAGAGGGAAGAAAAGGCGGGGCACATGTCTGGGTTCAATGGTCTTGGGTAAGACTTGAAATCACCAAAAAAAATCTGTAAAATTGAATAACTTATTAATTAAACCAATTTTGTTTTGTAAAACTGGAAATGGGCCTTCGGGATAGCCCAATTATTTAAATAAAAACAACATATAAACCATTATTATGGATTAATAAAGGTCCCAAGTTTCAATGGTGGCGTTAATAGGTCAATAGAGGCCACTTAGAAATTTTAATGGGTACAAAATATTAAATAAAATTAATATGTTATAAAATAAACAAAATTTATTTTTAAATTTGTAATTGGGCTCCCTTTTGGTCCCAATTTAAGAAAACTCACTCATTCCTCCATCAAAGGTTGGTTAAACCCCAAAACAAAGAATGAATGGAATATAAATGAAAAATACCTTTATAATATGTCATGTATGTGAAAATTTTCCCAATAATGAAAACATTATGTCTCAAAAAGTCAACCTGATTCTTGATCGAATAACAGGAATGAATACTCTTCCTCAACCGATGACTTTTCCTCCCATGTCTAATGTGTATCATTAGCGTGATGCCAATGAACCCAGACCCATGGAATAGACTTTCCTTATATCCCCTTCTCCTGGGAGTCCACTACTTGCACTGGCTTCTCAAAAACTGACCAGTCATGATCTATCTCTGGTTATTTCCAACATAACACATGGGATGGATCCGAGTTGTATTTGTTCAACTATGAGACATGAAAGACGAAATGGATGGAAGTCAAATGATAAGGTAAGGTCAACTTTTATGCCACCTTTCCAATAATCTCGGTGATATCAAAAGGGACAATATATCATGGCGTCAGCTTCCCTTTCTTCCACAATCAATGATGGCCCATATGAGGGGCCAATTTGAAGAATACCCTATCACTCATAGAAAAAACTCGGTTTTGATTCCTTCGATCAACATAAGATTTATGATTACTCTGAGCTGTCAACAAGTGTTTCCTGATCAATTTGAACTTCTCAGACATCTCCTTCACCTGACTCACCCCCAACAGTAAGGTCTCACCTAGCTCAGCCCAACACAGGGGGGACCGACAAGGCCGACCATAGAGCGCCTCAAAAGGAGCCATTCGAATCAAGGATTAGTAACTATTATTATAATAAATCTTAACCATTACCAAATGGATATCTCATGAACCTCTAAATTCTATGACATATGCATAGAGAATGTCCTCTAAAATTTGATTCACTCGATCTGTCTGACCATCCGTCTAAAGATGGAATGTTGTGATCATCTTAATCTGAGACCACAAGGCCTTATGAAGGCCTTACCAAAACAAATAATTGAGATGTGGGTTTCTATCTGAGAAAACTGCTGACGTAATTCCATGGAGTCTCACCACCTCCTAAAGATACAAACTTCTCAGGTCATCCTCATTAACTATATCTCTGATCAGAAAGAAGAGGGATAATTTTTTCAGATGATCAATCACCACCCAAATGGCATTATTACCCTAATTTGTATGATTTAATCCAAAAATAAAGTCCATGGAGACCTCATCCCACTTCTTGGTATGAATGGATAAAGGACGAACAAACTGGAGGGCCTTTAATGCTCTTCTTTCACCTACTGGAATGTGTAGAATCTCGACACAATGTCCATTATCTCTCGTCTTATTCTAGGACACCATAACAGCTGATGGAAATCATAATAAATCTTGGTGTCACCCAGATGGATAGTACACTAAGACTGGTGGCTTTCCTCCATCACCACCTTCTGTAGAGATAACGGCACTACTGAACAGCCCTTGAAGCACCAGATTCCCTTGGGAGACAACGACCAATAAGAGGATGTATCCCCACCATGAATAAACTGCATCAACAGCTAAAAAAGATCATCACTGGGTTGTTCCTACTGAATAAACTCCAACAGAGAAGGATTCAGTTGGACACTCACCAAGAATTCCCCTCCACCGTGTTCCCTGGTCTCCACATGAATCTAAGAAAAGATCCCTATCAAAGTCCACTCATCACTAGACTTCCTCAAAGTTTGTACTAGAAATATTCTACTCAAAGCATCATCCAATGCATTACATTTCTAGGAGTATAGAAAATGTCAAAGTCTAACCCCTAAAAGTACTTGATCTGACGACACTGCCTCAAGTTGAGGTACTTATACGAGAAGATATAAGCCAAGATTTTGTGATCAGAGTAGACCACAAACTTCTCCCCAAAGAGGTAGTGTTTCAAGTCATCAAAGCATGCATAAATGCATCCAACTCCAATTCATGGGTTGGGTAGTTCTTTTCGTGGGGTTAGAGTTGGTGAGAACCATATTTCATCACGTGATCATCCTGCATAAGCACGCACCCAAGACCCATACATGAAGAATCAAAATAGAACACATATCCCTTTCTAGACTCTGGAAAAATCAGAACTATGGTTGTATTCAACCACCTCTTCAGCTCCTCAAATGATGCCTGACATTCTAGAACCCATAAAAACTCCACCCCTTTCTGAGTGAGCGTGTTTATCGGTTAGGAAAGCCGAGAAAAACCCCAAATGAATTGCCTGTAATAACCATCTAGGCCAAGGAAACTCATGATCTTGAACACATTCTTCGGCTGCTCCTATGAAATAACTGCAATAATCTTATCTTGGTCCACTAAAACTTCCTACATAGATATCACATACCCCAGAAATCTCACATCCCTAATTCAGAATGTTTACTTTGAAAACTTTTCATAGAGGTGGTGATCCCGCAACGTGCCCAAGATGATCCTTAAGTGATGTTCATGTTCCTCCTCAGATCCAGTGTATACTAGAATGTATTAAACGAACACCACAATGATGTAATAAAGATACCGATGGAACACCCTATTCATGAGTACAATAAAGACAGTTGGAGCATTGTTTAATCTGAAGGGCATGACCAAATACTAAAAGTGGTTGTACCTACTTTGGAAGGCTGTCTTGGGGATAACTCACCCCTTCACACTAAGATGGTGATAGCCCAAATGGAAGTATATTTTTGAGGACCACTTTTCCCCCTTCAACTGATCGAACAAATCATCTATTCTGGTCAATGGGCATTTGTTCTTAATTTTCACCTAATTCAGCTTCTAGTAGTCAATGCACAACTGGAGGGATCCTTCAGCCTTTTTCGTCAACAACACAAGAGGAGCCCAAGGATAGACACTCGAGCAAACTAATACTTTAGATTATAAGTCTTCTATCTATATATTAAATTACCTCAGCTCGGTGAAAGCCATGTGATAATAGAGAAGAGATATCAGTTGTGTTCCCGGTGCCAGATCAATCGAAAACTACACATCCAGCTCTGAGGGAAAACCTGAGAAATCATTTGGGAATACCTCAGAAAACTCATTCACTACATGAGGTAGTTCACC
Source organism: Viscum album (assembly GCA_963277665.1). Taxonomy (NCBI): domain Eukaryota; kingdom Viridiplantae; phylum Streptophyta; class Magnoliopsida; order Santalales; family Viscaceae; genus Viscum; species Viscum album. The sequence continues at coordinate 202,597,790 of OY728136.1, read as the reverse complement.
TCCAGGGAAAATACCACCACCCTCAATCATGAGCGATGATAACTAGAAGGTATGAATTCCCAACTCTAGGAGTGGAAGACCTACGCGACCCGACTGAGGATCCCATTCTCCCCGAAAAACCTGACGACTCCCATCTGGTGCCGTGAAACTCACTCATCACCAGTAGCAATAAATGTGTTCCTGGAAGTGTACAAGCCAATCCATACTATGTATTATGTCAAATAGTTCCATATCTATAACCAAGAGATCCCAATCCATCTCAACCACTAACACGGAAAGTGCACATGAGGGGCACATGAGGCCCTGCTCCTTCTTTCCATGCGGTGTAACCAACTCCATCATTAAAGAAATCAACTTCGTTGGAAAATTCAGCAAGTCCACATAACATATAGAAATAAATGAAACAGATGCACCAGTATCAGAAAGAGAAGTAGTTATATAATATGTGATCATAACAGTACCTCAAACTATCGACGATCCCGCCTCTGATCCTGCTGGTGTCTATTTCACTACATAGAGATGTCTAGTCTCTCTCTGAGGGAGACCTCTTGTCTGTGGCTATTCTCTAAAATGGCTCTTCCCAGAAGATGACCCATCCCTACCACCACATATGACAAATCGAGATCCCCCAGTCCTTAACAGCTTAGACTGTACTGGCACTCCTCTTGAAGCCACTGACCCCGTCCCACTCAGGAGTGGATGTACCACACCATAGAAGCACTGAAAATGACCCATACCTTTACACTGGTAATAAGGATTTGGGGGGAAGTGGACATTATGGTCAGATGTTCCTGGGCTTTCCACACTGGGGGAACACTACCGATCTCACATCAGAAGGTGTAGACGAAAACTAACTAGATGATTGGACTAAACTACAACCTCTTTTCTTCACATGATCCTCCTGCTTCCTTTTCTACACTGAGGAGATTCTACTTCCCACTACTGATACTAAACCAGAGAAAACATTCCATACTTTCCTATCAATTTTTAACATGCACGCTCGATCAATGACCTTACCAGAGGTCGTTACCTTAAACAAGAACACTTGGGAGTATATCTCTGTTCGCAAGCCTTTCTCAAACTTTTGGCCTTCGCCTACTCATTGGAGACGATTTCTAGAGAATACTGAACCAAATCAGTGAAATGGTTGGAATAATCCATCACAGTTAGATTCTCATAAACAATTTCCATGAACTCTCTGGTCCTAGAATAAGCCAAGACCTCAGGGTAGTACTGTTCATTGAAGACATACTTGAAATCCCCCCAGCGCATCTGCTCATTATTCCCTGTCTGAAGCACTAACTCCCACCACTTTTGACTGGGGCCCTCCAGTAGAAAGGAGTCACACATCACCGTGAGCTCCCTAGGTGTTTCCAGGAACTCAAACATACACTCAATCTTCTCGATCCATTCCACTTCTTCTTGGGGTTCTGAGCTACCTCGGAAGGTATGAGTCTTGTTTTTTAAAAATACATGATCTTTATCTTTTCTAGGACCCCTATCTTCTTTACTAGAAGGAATAAGACCTGGATTCATTCCCTTCCACATAAAATGGATAGACCGGACCACAGCCCCAACCGGTCTCTGATCAATTGATGTTGGATAACTCTCGCTGGCTTCCTCCCATGGGTATGTGGGAGCTTTCCAGGGAGGCATGTTGCTACAAAAAGTAGCAGTCATAAAACAATAATAAATACCAAAATTCTGAAATTTTTAATCAAATACATCAAATATAAATAATCTAAACACATTCTAGTAATAAAAGAAACAATTACTCTACCTTCACCTGATGTCCACGTGTGGTCTGCAGCCCGCACGTCTCACCTAGGAGTGATGTCAATCCATAAATTACAACACCCCCTGGGGACTCAAGCTCTACTAAGATAGGTGAGGTAAAAGCACCCTACTCATGACCAAAACCCCATGCCTTGACAGTCCTAGCTCATTTCTATCTTGACTCATCACATAATAGTAATAAAACCTAGAAGCATTAACCTTCTCTGATATCATTTTGTCACGAACCGAATCTGTTTTCCACCATTACCGGCACCAAACCCAGCCTATGACAATGCCAGAAGGGAATTCCCAATCTCCACGGTCTAGCACAAGTTCCCGAGTATCATTAATTTAGGTTTGGGAACTATTTAACCAAGTATGAAAGAATAAAATATTAAAAACAATCCATAATATAAATCGGAAATTTTTGAGCCAAACAACTCTTAAGAAAAAACTATAACTGAATATAATGGTTTAAAGAAAATAAAAGTGGTCCAAATAAATATATAGACATCATCAAGACAACCATAAGGACTCAACATTACAAGGGGTCATCACCCGCAAGCCTTCTCCACAACTCTGCACCAAGGATGGGAACTAACACCCCGAACTGCCGCCACCCGAAGCCTTTCTTTTACCTGATTCAAACATAACCAACTCTACTTACACCAATGGGGTGTAAGTAAGATGTTATACTAATCCCAACAGGATACCACCCAATGATTCCAAGGATCATTCAATACATTTTGAAAATGAAAGTAGTTTTAATACTCAAATAAAAGCAGTGATAAATTCCATGAAATGCAACTTTCAATTGAAAACAGTTTTCAAGATAACATTTTCAGAAAGTTCACACATTTAAATAGAAATTTAAGTTACTATAAATTATTTCAAAAGAACACTCCAATATAATAGCTTATACCACAAATACAATGATCAAAAAAATTGCAAACACCCCTAGGCTCTAGATAGTATCGGGCCCCATGTACCTCATACCTCGGTGTAAAGTAACCATAGTAAAATATGTTCTCGTGCACGAGCCACTAGTATGGAATAACCCATAACCTAGTGGTCCCCATTCATCATCTATATAGATTATTTTTAGTTATCATTATCCAAATTCTATGTGAAATAGGGACAAAACTCATCCAGTCCACTAGTTGTACTATACACATCCGCCCCACCTAGGTACCTGGGCTTCTCCCTTTGTGATCAAACAATTTCATAATGCTAAATAAATATATTTTAATATCCAACACCACTACTAGTCACATACAATAAATAAATTAGCTACACGCATTTTATACCACTTAAAACACACAACAAAACACATTAATTTTCAACAAAACTTCTTCTCAAAACCCCACATTGTTTTTCACCCAAAACCCTTAAAAACCACACTTTTTCACACTATGTTCACACTTGTGAATAACCAAAATAGAAAATGAAGAAAAATATATTTCAATGAAACCAAATAATCAATTTTTTTGGGCATCCCCAAGGGAACCAATATATGATAAATTTGTAAAACCTCCATTTTTACACAAACATGGCACTAACAAATTACATGTTCCACAAACACAATTAAAACCCATTTTCACAGAAACAACCAATGTGTATAAAAATTAAAAACCTTATTTTAAAACCTATTATATTTAAATAAAATAAACTAAGTATTTATAGGGCATCCCCAGTTGAACCCTTAAAATATTTCTAGGAATAACCCCTAATTTAACCTAAAAATGGAACTTGAAACTCATTTTCAATACAAAATCAACTAAAACTAATTTTGGAAGCCATTATAAAATGAAATAAACATTAAAATATTAAATAATAGTAGGATAATTCACATAAATTTTATAAACACAGAATCACCTACCAATATAATGAAAACCCTTGAATCTCCGTGCGAAAATCAAATTGCACCACTGCCGTACCAAGAGATACCTAGATCAAATCTAAAACCACAAGAATTAACCAAGAAAACCTAAGGTTAAACCCTAGTTTAAAAAACTTAGTATCTTGACATTATTAACTCTCAAGATAAGAGAAGAAACCCTTTAAACATTGAATGAAACCTTAAAAAAATTGAAACAAGAGTGAAAGAGACTCACTTACTTGAGGGATCTTAAAGAATGTCCCCAAATACACCAGTAGCTGAATTTTAAAATATTAAAAACATCAATGGATATTCATATAAGGATCATGAAGTTATGTAGGAACTAGAATGGAGGGAAAAGAGTATGAATTGAGTGAGTAAATAAGGAATTAAGTTACCTCTTCAATTTTGGAAGATTTGAGAAACCCTATAATGTTATCCAATAATTCTTGAGGAACAAGAGATCCAAAGAGGGTGGAAGTAGTGTGGGAATGCTTCTGGGTTTAATGGTCTTGGGTGAGACTTTGAAGCAATGAAATATCTTTAAAATTTAAAAATTATCAATTAAAAAATTTCATTTTTAAAACTGGAAATGGGCCCTCGGGCTAGCCCAAATCCTTAAATAAAAACACCAAATACACCATTATTATAGATTAATAAAGGTTCTAAATTGAAATAGTGGTGTTAATAGGTCAGGTTAGACCACTTAAGAATTATAATGGGTGAAAAATATTATAAAATTAAAATGTTATAAATGAAACCAAATTTATTTTTAAATCTTTAATTGGGCTCACTGTTTGGACCAATTAATAAAAACTCACTCATTCCTCTATAATAGTATGGGAAACCCCCAAAACAAATCATGAATGGAAAATAATGAAAAATAACTTTAAAATATGTCATGTATATGATGTTTTTTTATTATCTCATATCATATAGAGGAGTAATTCTTTCATATTTTAGTGTTCATCATCATTGGACACAATTTTTGGTTTTTTCTACTTCTCCAAAGTAGGTATTTCTATGAATTTTGTTTTTTTGGAATACAATGTGTTATTCATATTTTTAAATATTTTATAATGAAATTATGATAACATTTTATATACATAAGATGTTTCCTATTCACTTAGATGGTTTTTTGTCTTGGTATAAAGGGTTTTTATTTTGAATTCTACGTTTTCATGTTTGAAATGCGATGTTCTAATGTTCTATGAATTTGTTAAAATCATATGTGGATATTTGAATTTTTTGATGGAATGTTTTATATTTTCATTCATTTTATCTTTTTAAATAATAAAAAATTGGTTTTTAAGAGATATTTTTTTAATGAGGTATTGGCCTCAATGTAATTTTCCAAGGGGGTTCTTTATGAATTTAAAAGTTTAATATGATTGACTGTGTTGTTAATACCCCTGGAAAAATTCCTAAATTTTTCTTTAAGATTGTGTTCTTTGAAAAATGGAAGTCCATTAAGATATTTTTATATTTGAGAGGGGAAACCCAATTTTTAAAGGGTGTATTTGAAATTAAAAGAGTGTATGTGATTTCAATGGATTTATAAAGGATGTTTAATATGTTGTTCTCATGAAATGGAAATGGATTCACATTGACAGCCTTTTGTGGTAAATAATTTTTTAGTATATTTAAAAAATGTTTTAACAAATATTGTGAAAGCCTATTAATTTCCCCTTGGTTTTTTCCCATTATGTGGGTTGTTTATTACATGGTGATAATTTTTTCTCCCTTTTTAGGGAATGTGATTTTTTATGCCATGTATGTATAATGTATAACACTGGGGTTTCCTTTATGATGGTGATTATGGTAAGGGGTATTTATTTATTCTTTTTTTGTTGATATTCACTTACGTATTCACTCACCTCACTTTTCAATTGGTTTTGGGAACCTAGGTACCAAGTGAGTGGTCTATTATTATGTTGTACTCTTTGGTTCACATTATTCTATTATCTTCATAAATAGTTATAGGGACTAGGGAAAGGAAGGGATGTCATTTCAATGGGGCTTGTGTAGTGCCCCAACATTGATGTCACTAAACTAGTGCCCAGAGATGATGTTCTATATAGCCTCAATCACACCTCCATATAGTCCAAACGTTGATCACTACTGGAAGGGGATTATTAGGTTACCTTATAAAATATATTCCCTAATTATTGGAGTGAGAAACACAACATAAATAATGGATCATTGTATAACATCACAAATCAGACAAATAAACTATAGGATATAAAATAAAAAATCACTAAGTCATATTTCACGAAATCTCTTAATGACACCACAAATATAATAGGAAGGAGAGTAAATACCAATCATGTCAAAAAACTAGCATGAAGTTGAATAATGTAATAATACCAAAATTCAACCTTACTCTTATAAGTCTTGATCTCTTTCTCTACCCCCAATGCCTAAATTCTATAAAATCCACACAATCATGCATGATTCATGGGTTTATCCCTAAACCTATAACTTGTGACCAAGGATAATATTTTTTAGTAACCATGTGTTGTGGAGGCTTGAGAAAGGTGTGATTAAAAATAAGTATTCCACCAATAATATTTCCTAATGTAAATTTAGTATATGGTTTTGTAGAATAAAACATTATAATAAATAAATGAAGTGGTAGTAATATTATTCTTTATAAATAAACATAACCTAGTTGAGCCCTGAGTCTCAACCATTCAAACATGGTTAATTCTACAACCGTCGACCAATTTTGATAACTCTTATTATAGTGGAAGTGTCAAGTCTTAACTCGGTGCCACTATGAATCACTGAGGAAACAATAATCAAGTGGTCCTAAAGGAATCCATGTGCTTAAAAATTGAATTCCATCCAAAAATTCCAAAGAATATCTATTAATTTGGTCTGGTCCCTAGGGACCATCCATGAAATTTAGAATCGGGGCTTGGCTGAAATCCATGTCTCGCACCCAATGCATTACATTCCAATAAAAATCAATCCAAATCATAGGTTCTCATCATGGGATTCAAAATATAGCTCAGTGAAGAATTCAGGTAATTAATTCATGGAAATTTTTTAATGAAAACGTTTCCTCAATACAATGGGGAGCCACCCCACGGAATTCTATGTAATGAAACTAAATAGAATCCAATCGATCTCTTGAGGAATTCCATAGAATTTGAAATATTTTAATATAAGTACTCCTCCAATCATGGAATCCACATGAGTCCCCTAGTGGAATCCAAGGTGCATCCATGTTATTCCATTCAAATATATACCATAATGAATCTAAGGAGTCCATCTATGGATTTTTAATTCTCATCCATTACATAAGTATTCCAAGGGACATAATGAAAAATTCCAATTATAATGTTAAATTTCATTAATACCAAAAACATCACAATGTGACTAAATAAAAAATTAACAATTTATTACAAAATAACCATGTAAATCAATTCACATATAATTTTAAAAGTATCATGAACACGACAACTACTAGTTCCTTATAATTTTCTTGGGAAACAAACATTCAAAAATTAACTAATTAATTTTCCAAGGTCAGCACTTAACCAAAAAATTAAATAATAAATTCCATTATAACAACCCTAACATGTTACTTTTAAAGAATTAATGAAGTTACTTCCTAATAGAGTATATTGTTTGTAAACCCAAGGTGATTTACAAGCGATCAAAATGATAGATAAAAGATTTATTTAATTTTCAGGTCTAGCATCTTATAAGCCAATGTGAACACACATGTCAATATAATATAAAATTGTAAAACATTAAATGAAATCATTTAAACCACCTACCTTAACCTCATAAGAACCCACTCATCTGGTATCAATTTTTAATTCAAGAACAAATAGAAGATATCCAAGAAAAAATTAAATGTCATGAAATTAAGGAATAACCCAAAAAAAATTAAACTAATTTAAATGGTGATAGAAAATAATAATAGAAGATAGGTAAGTATTTTACACACTATGATACTTCAAACACATCCAAATTAATAAAAAAAATACTCAATAAATAGAGGATATCCTTTGAAAAGTAGGGTAGGAAGAGAGGGGATCTTACGCAACTAGAATTTGGGTAAAAATATTCCAAATCCAGGTTATAAATAATGGGGGTGATTGGGAAAATGAAACTTGTTATATATTTAAAAAAATTAAATCTGAACCAAAAATATGTTTGGTGGGTCTCACCAAATGTTCAATGGACCACCATCACCGACTGGTTCATTAGCCTAGTGAGAGCCTTTATCCCCCTAAAAGTCCATTTCCTAGTCAATGTCAAGATAATCCTTTACAGGCATTAATCAACTACCACTCTAACTCCAAGTGCACCCTTGAGACCCTCTAACCCCCTAGATGTCCTCATACCAATTCAAAAATGGATATTTAGTAGGATTTCAAGCCTCTTAATCTGAATCTAGAAGCCAATAGAATATATTAAACTACAAAAAATTGAAAATAATACTTTCCCTCCAAAACAAAATGACTTTATAGACACCGGTTTTTAAAATATCCATATTGTATGATATCACATACTTGAGATGTACACCCAAGAAACAACCATTCTTGACTCATCAGAAACTCATAAACACTCCACTAGGTATGTTCATACCAAATCTACATCTAAAAAAATTCCATATTTAAATATTTATCACTCCATGTACAACAATATGGATCTTAAGCTCAACCAAACATGATACCTTGATAATAGATGAATCACTAATCTTCTAATTCACTCACAAATCACCTCATGTATTAATTTCACTGATTTACATAGGACCACTCATACCCAAAACCACAAAAAAAATATAGTCTCTTTATAAAGTCTATATATCTTCTGAGGCCCCACCTCAACACTATCACTGACGTGTCACCTTAAAAATTCAAACTCTCAAAGAACATTTTAAAAAAACCTATCTAATCCTAGAACAAAAGTTAGTTTTAACACATGGTGGTCATACCACACTACCCTTAATCTACCATGACACAACTCTTTCCAAAAAAAACTATAACCGATTAACACTCGCAAATAGGTTCTCTCCAACAACAGAACCCTCACCCATAGGGTTCATCAAAACATTATTTATTGCATTAACTAAAAACTACATGAAATGTGCACTGTAATGTTTACAAGTCGATGATCTAATCCCCACCACATGACTTACATATTACCTGTTTAAAAGCACAAACTTATTTGAAAGTCATCATTATCTATTAATGGAATTCTCATGCCTCATTCTCATTATAATATTGATTCATCCACATAATATTTTTTCAATATTCTATCCTCACAAAGGTAACCCATGAGACCAGTTATGAACTTATGACAACACACCCCCGGACCCTTGGCCTAAATAGATCTGAAAAAGGTTGTGATATGTAAAACTAAATGCTTAAACAGAGCACTAGTCAAAACCTAAAACAACTCTATGTTATTTATTCTAAAACAGTGAAATTTAATTTACTATCATCCATTAAAAGGGTATAGAAACATTCATAGTTAATAGATAAATTTCAATCATCATATTGAATATGATACACCATTATTAGTTTCTAAACCATCCATAACCATTTACAGAGAAATGACAAATGCACCAAAAATGTGGATGATACTTATCAATAAATTTTCAATAACTAAAAATCACCCAAGAACTTGACCACAAATCCTTCTACACTGGAAGAATTCCATGACCATAAAAACCATTATACTAAATTCAACCCGTAACATTTAATGAAACTTCATAGTTGATCCATAAAATATGTGAACTTTTGTAATGAACTACCATGAGAATTGACGTCCCATCTATTAAATCCACAAACAGATAACCTATAGAATGTCTTGATTTAATTTAGACACACAAATTCACCTAAAACCATAGATAATTACATTCTTGGATTCATCCTAGGGATCTATAGAATTCATATACACCAGCTTAATGGCTAGTCTCATCATAAATATGACACCAAACCAAATTGGCTGAACCTTTAGTGACTAATTTTAAACTCCTAAGAAACGGATTTTTATTACTTTCACCTAAGGAAATAAATTCTTTAACATAAAGTTGTATGTGTAATTAATCACCAAACACAAAAATATGATGTGGTCACCCAATTCAAACCTAATCACTAGACACAATACATCATCCACCACTCATCTTTTTCTTAACAAAATATCATCTATATAGTCCACTGAAACCTTTTTTGAGATGAGTTTCACACCCAAAAGAGCCTAATGTATGATCCACACAACTTTTATATAATAAGAAAAATCAACTACATAACCATAATGGAATTTTGGTTATTATTCTTAGCCATGATCACCCAAAACATCTACCCTGAAACATCTGTTAAAAGTAACTAGGATTAATGGAGCAAGTGCGCCTCAACATTTCACAGCATCACCACCATCAGAAATGAAACTCCTTAAATTGAATTAAAATTATTATAAAATCATTCCCCAATGTATTGTAATATTATAGGTCACATCACTCTAAGAGGATACATTTTTTTCAAACCATAATGGATCTAAAATACTTTAGAAAGTTGTTGTGAACTCTCTCCCACTATGACGCCACCATCATCACACTTCATGAGCTCCTTTGAGAACTAAAAAATTTAAAAAGGACCCATTTTCCACATGAATAATGAATATGAAAGAAGAGGACATTTTGTTTAGCTCACAAAGACCACATTGATCATAATAAACTTGAAGGTGTTGGCTTCAGATCCACCTAATCACATCACCGATGTAGAACCATACACCTCAAAAAGAATCTTGTCACCATAATTTTAATACGACTTGAGTGATCATACATTTCCTTGGTAATTATTTCCACCTAGGTCCACCCCTTGAGTTTTAAAACACCAAAACACACTCACTCATCATGCCATGTATCAGAAAATTCCCTAACTCACCCCATAACCACCTGTCACCAAGGTCTCATTCCAGCATCGATCCTCTAACTACCCACATTGAAAATTATAATACATCACAAATCTATATGGTAAGGTATCACAATGATCCCACCCTCACGTATAGTCTACACACCATGATCACAAGTACATGTTGTTCCCTAAAAACCAAAATACGAGGAAACAAATAAAACCTTTTCAAACTCTTCTCAAAGAATTCCATAACTAAAATGAAATCTTTCAAGCACATATCATTCCTCATTTCCCTCCTAGATCACATCACTTTGCTTCAAAAAACACTAAACCCACCCATCTGGGACCATTTCCTTCCACAGAATTATACTCCAATACAAGTTAACTAGCTAAGAAACCAAATGGTCTTGTCTCTGTATAATGACCTTCATGCTAAGGTCTCTAAAACCTAAAGAACCTTCCTCAAAAAATCCAAGGAATGAAATGTTTCAAAACCACACACTTGGTATCAATTTATAGTTAATTTATTATATAAGATGATGTATTTACAAATTCATCATATACCTAACCAATCATATGGAGATTTTAAACCCCTCTCTTGGGTCTCCCCCCAAGATCACTGAACATCAACCCACTAGGAACCAAGGTTGTGTTAAAATGTCACTAGGTCCTTCCACCAAGCCCATACACCAACAAAAATTGCTATCACTCTTAAGAAATAATCCCTTAAATTTTTTAAGAGAATGAAGCATCTATCATGCCATGGATAAAAACTAATCTCAATAATATCACACATATAAACAGAGACACTATAATGTACCACAACCTTGGCTTACAATCAAGCATAACCTTCTTATAAACTAGGATATAATTTTTTTCCCACAGAGTCACAATGCAAAGTCTTCCCCAGACACACCAACTATTTTAGGTCAGAAAAACACTATTATAAAGGCTTCATGTTTTTTCCCATCCACATAGGAATGTTTTCATTTCATCATACTTATATTTTATGTTCCCATAATTAGTCTCACATTACATGTTCATTTTAACAAGATTCCATTCACAAGTTATGAGGTAAAATGCATGTTATGATTCATTCTAGAATTTTACATAACCTCAATAAACATTTAACATGACCCATATATAATATATCATAAAAATTTAGGTAATTATTACTTCCTAATTCCCTTTAAATTTTAAATCCATGTACTATAATGTCATTATATGAAGTTTCAATGACATGATATATGGAAAAAACGATTTAAGTTGTGACAACAAACATATTTAACTAAAAAAATATATTTATCATTAAAAATACAAAACTCAAGTAAAATTACATATTAGATCATCCCAGATCTTATAACATAGGAACTCTATCAAGACCCATTCACTATCTAATTCCAAATACCATTTTTTATAAACATTGACTATATAAAAATTTTCATTTTAATCAATACTCAATGCTCAACTCTTTATAATTTATTTAGATATAAAATTTCTTCATTTGGTTACCTAGGATTAAATTCAAAATTTAAAGATTAAAACAATTTATATATTTCTTATTGGTAACATATCTAACCAAATACATTACAATAATAACCTATTTATATCTTTAAATTTAACCAGAAGTCACCTGAGGAGTTGTTCAACTGGAATTCTATCATTAAATTCTATTTGAGAAGCATCATATAGATGGTTTTAGAAAATTTAAATTACCAACCCTCCTAATTATTTAAATCCTTGTGTAAATATAAATCGCTATCAGTCATAAGCCATATATAGTAATTGTTACACCATCATACATGATTACTAAGAAACTATAAATCAATGATAACATATGGATTACATATAAATATAATGTTCTTAGTATGATGAATGAATTAACACACCCTCTTGTCTCACCATCCATGAGTAAATATCCCATGAACCAAAACATCACACCCTTATGCCCTAATCGAGGTGGAAATCAGTGATATGTAAAATCACCAACAAGAAGAAAAAATATGACACCTCAAAACATGGTTTTTCACACATATTTGGGCCAATAAAACTCAGACAATATCTCTTTACTAGAATAAAAAATGAAAATAGGAATAATACTATTTTGTAATTCCCCAACATGGATACAAATGAATTGGGTCCCAAAGACGGTGTGTCATATGGCCCCAAGCATTTCTCTCCATTTGAGAGAGGCTATATAAGGTTACTAAAGGGATACTATTACCTTTTTATAAGGTTTCAAAATAAAACATAAATATGGAAAAGTCATATAACATCACAAATCAGAAATATACACTACAGGATATAAAACACAAAATCACTAATTGACATACTATGATGTCCCATAATGAGGTTATAAACATAAGAGGATAGTAAATACAGACATCCCATGTCAATAAAAATTCGGATAAAGTAATAAAATGGGAGAATAAAAAAATATACCCTAACTTTTAAAAGTCTCAAGCAATAGCTCATATATTAGATCATAAACCCTATCCTAGCCATACAATCAATCATAAACTTCGAGAATCACCCCAAGCCTATAACATATATCCTTGGACCATATCTTTATGTACCTAATTACCATAAGGTCTTCAATAAGGTGTGAGTAAAATTTATTATTCCACCACCAATGGTGTCTAATAAAAATACATTCTAGGAATGTAATGAATAAATATGTGAAATAAATAAATAAAGTAGTAATAATTATAAGATGAAGAAATAAACAAAACCCAATAGAACCTCGGGTATCAAGATGAAAAACTAAGATGACTCTGTCTACATTGTAAAATTTTAGTAACTTTGATAGTGGTGGAAGTCTTATATCATATTTTTGATCCATGGTGCATAGCTATGGAAACCATAATAAAGTTTCCCAAGAGGAATCCCCATGGTTCAAATGGGAATTCCTTCTTGAAAAATTCCTAGAATATCTAATAGTTAAATATGGACTCAAGGGACCACCCTTGATATTTATAACCATTCATCAACTGTTATCCATGGCTCACACCCAACGTATTCCGTACAAATAATTATTAATATTAATCAGGGGAGATTATCTCATTGAATTCATAAAATAATTCCATTGAAAATACACAACATTAATTAATGTAATTCAATTAATAAAATCATTATTGAAATCATTAATAGATCTATTTATAATCCACTTTCTTGTACAATCCATTCTATAGCATTAAACCTCATTTAATCCATTTACATCATTACTCCCTATATTCTTATGAGTCCCCTAATGGAATACAAGTATTGTAAATTGAATTCCACACTAATACATATTATAATAAATAAAATTATTACCTTAATTGAATTCTAATTATTAAACATTTTTAAAGAATCTAAAGGAATTTCTTGTTCATTCCATTCTCAACTTCAATTTTGTTCATAGTAAACAAGTCATTATACAAATATAACATAATATAATTAAATTATTTTTTCATCGATCAATGATTTAGTTCATTTAAAATAAGATAATATTTAATAATTTAATCAAAAAGCACAATTTAATTAAATTAATAAATCAATTTCAGCCTCAGTGCCAAGATAACAACCAATTTCTAAAAATTATTCTATATAACCCACAATCAACAATCAACTCTTTAATTAACCAAGGGAACCACTAGATCATCCAATTAAATGACATATTCCCAAGGTACAAGCCTAACCCACTAAATTAATATCATTATATAAGTTCCTTCCCAAGCCAACATTTTTCTCACAAACCCATGGGGATTTGAAAGATATAAAAAAGGATAGTTAAACTTTTTATTTATTGTTAGGGTTTAATGTCTGATAATTCAACATGAACACACCTTACAATAGGAACTAATATGAAATTACTTTAAGTTAAAATAAAATAAACCAATTTCCTTTTCCTTGAATATATCCACCTGTCTGGTATCAACCTTCTATTCAAGAAGAAATATAATAAATCAAAAAACCATACAAATGCCTTAAAATATTCTAAATACTACATAAATGGAATAACATATTTACATGGAGATAGAAATAAATAATGATGGATATTTGAGTGTTAAAATCACAAGTATATTTCTAAAAAAAATGAGGTAAAATAAATTCCCAAGAAATAGAGATCCATGGAGAAGAATGATTCGATGAAAAGGGTTGTTACACACCCAAAAACTGACAAAAACATAAAAAAAATTGGTTTATTAAAAAAGGGGATATAGTAAAATGACACATTTACCCCTTTAAAAAAATATCATAGAACCATGAACTATCTATTGATAGGCTCACTACCCAGATGATGATTCTAGTAAGAGACTCTACGTCCCCATAAGGATGTTTTCTAGCTAGTAGAAATGGATCCCTTTGGATGCATGCATTTTCTACCACCCAAACACTTGAATCACTCTAGAGACCCCTGAACCCCCAATATATCCTTTTACAATGACAAAAAAATATTATTTTTAGGGATTCTATACCTATGGATTTAAATTTAGAGTCTAGTTAAAAATTTAACATCTCTACTAAACTAAAACTGAAACACTTCCTCCAAAACTGAATTCACCCATGGAAATAGGTTTCAAAGATTATGTGGGATAGTTTGATATATATTTTTTTAGACTACTATTTTTTGATAGTTTTTCCATATGAAAATTAATAAATTTAGAAACACCTCATGTTAGCTTCCTAGAGTAGATCTCATGTAGAATTCATTACTTGATTGGTGGCTAATATAGTCGATTCTTATATTGTGTTCGATTTTATCATTAATCAACTTGTATTATTATAGATAATATATCTTAGATATAATTATTATGTAATTTTGGACTTTTGGTTCATATGTTTTGTATTCGTGACCTACTTTGTTTCGGATTTTTCCTTCAATTTTTTTTCAAATGATTGGAAGCCCTTTTTTGTATATAAATATCATTATATGTGTTTTAAATAAATATATGAAAATTTTTGTTTATGTTATAAATTATCTTAGGCTGGTGAAATTTTTTCGAATTGTGTGTTTTAATTATAATGAAACAAAATGAAATTTTTTAAAACGTGATTGTTTGATTGATTTTGGTTTTTCATGATTTTATGTTAGAAAAGACTATTATCTAGTTATATATTCTGAAAAGAATTTATGAATCTTGAAATGAAATAATTTAATATTATCCATGGATGGTGACATAAATGGTTATTTATATCATGCCTATTTATATGATAGATTATGGGTTTCTTTTCTTTGAACATAGGTTTAGTGCTTCTGGATGATTTTGGGTGATTCGTGAGGTGGTGAGAAACTAGGGATTACATGGAGTGGGCCTTGGGCTTGGCTTAAGTTTTGTTTATTTTCTATAATTTTTTGTATTTTCCCAGACATCCATCTTATAAATGATTGTAATTATTTTTAATTTATCTGATTATTCCATGTTTTATCATTTTTTAGATATCATTTTGTAATCATGTATACATGTTGAATTAGTATTGTTGGTTATGAGACATTTTTCCTGCATGTTTTTTATTACCTTTATTTTATATTTCATGGATGGCCAATTTAGGGATGGTATATGAAAAACATGGGAGATGATCCCCTTTAATTTATATGTGATTTTATTGGAAAATATTTCTCAATGGTGGTTCCTCAAATACTAAAACATTGTTTTTCATCTCGTGGGGATGAAGGATGTCAAGTGGGCCATCTAGAGGATTTTTTTGGGTGATGTGTCTATTCATATAGTGTCGGTTCAAAAAATTATGTTTCTTATAACAAGTTCTTAGGTTTCATTACTTTCAATCTATTCCAATTGAGCATTCCTATCTTGAACCTACTCCATATTCCCAAATCTCTTTTCAAATAGTTGAGGATTAATTTTTGATAGAATACAAGTGTGATTGGTTACCATTATTTTTTTATTGGATATAAACGAGTATTGATTTCACCATGTCATGGTGCTTACTATGGAAGTAATTTTTGATGCCCTCAACTCAACCATGAAACATGCATGAGATTAATGTGTACTCCATGCATCCTCTCACTTGGTTTTTATAAGTTATAAATTCATTTGGAATAGATTTAATATATATTTCAAAACCACTAACTTGGTATACTGGTTTCTTTCCATGGGAATTAATGTATACAGATATTTCTTATATAGAAAATGGGTCTTATTTAATATGGTGAATTGTTGCCTGTCATAAGAATGATGTGAACCATCTAATATTGTGTAGTGTGATTATATTTGAATGTTCCAATTACATAAAAGAATTTCATATCATTCCAAAAACTCATTTCCATCCATACTACCATTCAACAATCATATATGTCAATAGAACCCCTTTATTAAGTATAGGACCATCTTGTTATGAATAAGGATCTACAACCCAACTTAAAAAACTTTGGAGACATGAAGACATTGTTTTATTCCAGTGTGATTATCATCTAATGTGATCTACCAAATATGGAATATGAAGACAACTACAAAGACATACCATGTATCATCTATTTAATGATAATATTTACATGATGTTTAATCAGGGATACATCATCTTGTTGTTAGGTTTTTTTCCATTGCCAAAGATCATTAGATTATTAAACAAAACCCATTAGTGGTATCAAATCCAAGTTTTTTAAGTAATTATCATGTTTATATGATTTATTTTTGAAGAAAATCATAAATCAAAAAAACACAATTATAAACTAGTTACCTTTATAAAGATACCATAACTCTGATAAGGGAAACTACAAGTCATATAAAGGTAGCCAAGTTATACCTATATGTGGAAAATGCTATATAAATTTCATTGTCTTATTACCCTTACATTGACTCTTTCATAAATTTAATCTTATAGAAGTAATCAATTATATATAAAGTTAATGAAGGATTTCAATTACATGAGTGAGCCAGTGCAAAAGTAATTTACATTTACCTTTACAAAAGAAGAAAATTCATATGTACCTTTACACAATGGACCGAGATAAGGGTAACTGATTTTACATTTATGTAGGTCACACCCCCTGTATAAGGGTAAAGTGAAAGTGCTTAAAAATTGATATTTAATTATTTATTTTGTTTATATAATTTTTATATATAGAAAAATGTATTTTTTATATACAGGATTTATAAATTAATTAACTATAAATATTCAATAATATATTAAATAAATGTCTTTGATCCATTTATATTTTGTAAAATTAAATTTTACTATTTCAAATAATTTAGACCAAATTTTATGGGATGCCTTATTATTAAGAAATAAAATTATTCATTCGTAAATCATATGGGAAAAATTATAAGGGGTTATAAATTAGAAAATAAATCAAAAAATATAAAAAAATTATATTTAAAATAATGAGTTTTGCAAAATTAGTTTATTTAAAATTTTTAAAATTAATATTGGCATTGTATTTAAGAATTCTTTAAACCATAAAAAATCATTTTTATGATTAATATGATAATTGTATTAAAAAATTCAAATGTATATGACATATATATTATGTAAAATAGTTTATATGACAGAAAATTAATAACAAATTAATTCATAAAATTTCATATATATTGAGATACCATATAATGTAAAACATGAAAGATTTGATATTGAAATTAGATATAAATGTTTTTATGTAAAAAATTATAGAATATTATTAATGTTTATCCTAATTATAAATTTTGTATTATTTTATTTTGTTAAATAGAATGTGCCTAAATTTTTATCATGTTTAAATACTTATAATGTACATTTATTTAGAATTTACTCCTTTCATTATACATGTTTATATAATTATTTATATTATAGTACTTTTTTATTCTTAGATTATATAATTAATTCTTCTATGAGATAAAAATATTCATTTCATGTTAGGTGGGACTATATAAAATTTATCTTTCATCAACCTTGACCTCATTTTATACTAGAATTTATTATATTAAATTTAGTTTTTGGAAATATTTTTTTCATATTACGTGTTATAGATATCATTAATTAAACTCTCTCAGGACTAAATAATTTATGGGGAGTTGGATATGAGGTTTGAAACCTACCAACCTGATGGAATATGTTCTATTCTAGAAAGGTAAATTAGGTTGGCTATATATTGTTGTAGGCTTACTCAAGTAAAAATTATAATTTTAATGTGTCTATATACCTTTCCATGAAGATTTTATATTCCTTCTATATAGAATTAATTTGTAAATGTAATAATATAATTATCTTCTACTTTTGGTTAAATAAGAAAAACTTGTGGGTTGTGTAAATAGTTACAAAATAATGGGGTTTGGACATAATAATTTAGTGGATAGAATATGGATTACATAACTAAATCATTATAATATTTCATGCATAAAAGGAGTAAAACAAAATATGATAATTAGTATATAAGATGTAATAATTATGTAATTAATATGAATATTATTTATATATAATTTGTGAGACACTAAAAATAAACCCCATCATATACTAAATGTTAGATTTCTTCTAAATAGGAACTTGTTAAGACCATGATCATCCAATGAGGTAGGTCATTCCAAAGCTGAGTTCCCCAAGATTACCTTGAATTATGAAGGAAATATATGGGAAAATCTTGATTATACAATTGGTAATTTCATTCCAAATATATGTTCCCCACTATGATCATTTTTTAGCTTATTTCTTGTGTTTGTTTTGGGTAACACTAGCTCTGAAAACCTAATAGGAATAGAGTTGAGTATTATCAATAGATATATATTTACATAACATTTTATCCACTAAATTATAAAAGGTTCAAAAATGTATTTATTTACATTTTTCTGACCTAAATAACTAAGTGGTAAGAGAAATTCCAAACAATAATCATTTCTTAGTGAAATATGGATCTTATCTCACTAGATTAATATGATTTATATGATGATATATTTAAATGGGTTATTATGATTAAAATTACTTGATGAAAAGATATAAAACATGATACTCACCCACTAATATATTTTTTTTTATTATATCATAAATAAAATTAGTAATTTTGAGATTAATAATATGTATAACCTATAAAATAGCTGAAAATCAGAATATATTGTTTAGAGGTTTTCTAAAGTAGAGATATTTAGATCCACTAAAAATGAATACTATAGAGATAAATTTCTATAAATATGACTCATGGATAATAGATACTAGGTTTTCCTTATACATTTGTGTTAAAAAAACATACATATGGATAGTAAGGAATTGATGAAGGGTGAAGTACATCTTTGTGTAGGTAATAGAGATAGATTTTTTCATTAGTGGTAGGGTCTTATAATAAAAATTTACCAAGTATATGAATCCTGGAATTTTAAAACTATTATTATGTCCCCACTATAAAAAAATCACTTTATATATCTTTTTTTAACTTCAAGTTATTTTCATTCATTATTAAAAAGAATGATTTGTTTTATATATTAGAATGAAATTTTTTAGGGAATTGTAAATATAATAATAGATTTATTCATTCGAAATATAAATAATAAAATTTATAATATTCTGAATAAGAATTTCATGGTGTATTCTAATTCAACATACCTTTAGAAATGTTTCCTTGAGCATATAATTTCGTAACATGATCAAAGACTACAAATAGATGGATTGTTATACTCATTCGATTATGAGTCGTTTGATTTATGTGAATCTAGTTTATTAGGAAAATTGATAAAGATACATATTGGAAGAAAAGGTTAAATGGATAGTGGACTATTGGATCTTATATATAATTATGTATGTGGACTAATTATTATGCCAAAAAATGGTGGTTTTGGTACCATGTTACTCTTAGCTGTGTCTTATTTGGTATGGATGTGTTTTTTTTAAGAAGCATTGTGTAATGTTTTGTGTTTTTCAATGGGTATTTTTTAGCTAATTTTAAACTTTTGATTTTTGTGGTAAATACAATATAAATTCAATGCTTCAGAACTTAATTCCAAAAGTTGGATAGCTCAACAAAATTATTTTTAGGTTGGGTTTAATTTTCAGGGGATGTATCAGGGATTCGGGTGAACATGAGAAGAAGGATAGAAATCATTGGATATTGAAAACATATCCAACAAGAAATTAAAATCCAATAATATTTACATGACTTGAAAGTGGTTTTCATGGAATGAAGAAATTTTTAATGTCTTAAGGGGCTTAACCATAGAAAGTCATGACGTGTATCCAATACATGTTGTGATTTTTTTCACATAATGTACTAAATACACTATTTAAAACATACAAGATATTTTTTAATGGGGGGGTAGGGGCTCGAAAAATTTCATTTTTCTTCATTCTATAAAAGGTAATAGTATAATCTTTCACTTTTCCCTACCTCTTCTAGGATTCAATCATTTTTCTCCATATGATATTCAATTAAATCCCCATCAATCTCATTGGAATCATCATGGTATGTCTTCTAATCCTCATGCTCCCCTTCCTAATTTATCTTCCCATTTTAAATTCAAAATCCATGTAATCAGGCTTCCATAATTTTCAGGTTGTTCATCAAAAAAAATGAAGTATTTCAATATGGACCATGTCAGAGGCTGATATTAGATGAGTGAGATCCTACGATTATATGGTTGGTGGTTCCTAGTTTTACCCTTAATTTTAATTGTGTAATGGGTGTGGGAGTACATACTCACATTGGGTTGTCCAAGAAAAAACATTTTTAAACTCATTATTGTCCTTTAATTGATTAATTGATGTTAAGGGTTATCATTTAGAATACAGTGTTCTGTTTAATTAATCAACATTGGGTAAAGGTTATTTTGACTAATTGGGGAAGTTATTTTGATTGTTATTTTATATTAATTAAATTTGAAATGAATGTATTGGTTCCATTGGAACATAATAGGAATGACTCAAGAATTTGAGGTGATGATGATAACTAGGACTAAGGAAATAATGTTCAGTAGGATAAGGGAATGTCTATTGATACATGGGATTATTTTGATCACCTATTTGAGGTGACATCATCATTGGAATTGAGGTGATGATGTGGTTTGTTTGAAGGATTGGTGTGCAGGTTTTGAGACTATGTTGGCAATCAAGACATGGGAGACATGGTCCAATGTGGAAATGAGCATTATGAATTGTGTGAATTAAGTATTTTTTTGTGATTTCGACTCACCGTCATTGAAAAATGAGCCATTGAAGTTATGTACACATGGATAGGACTCAGTTGAGGTGGTTTTGACCATTTGTTATTGGTGGATTACTCTATAGATGTTTCGACTTAAGGGAGAGTGTTGAACATAGATAATGATGGGGGTTCTCACCATAGACAACCACATTTTAGGGTGAGAAACTATTAGGAGAAAGTGTTGAGACCATTAGTTTGGGGATGTGATTAATCTTTATATATTTAGCAGATGATCTGGGATTATTGGGGGATGGATACCACCATGCCCCATGATATATGTCTTTTCATCTGGTAGTGATTTATTATATAGGTGGATGGATATCATCACACCTCAGGACATCGAGATGTTGAACCAATTGTTTATTTTGGACTAGTGGTCCACAGGAACCAAAACATATTGATGGGTGTTCTTTTTTTATGTCAGTTACATGATTAGTGGAATGTGTGGTGTCAGATGGAGTGAGGTTTTGGTGATATATTTATAGGAGGATACTTAGGGATCATAATATAGGTATTTTTTAGGGGATACCTGGGCATTAATCCATTGTCCTCACCTATGAAAATATATATTTGTAGACTTGAATTTTCTGAAAATATATATTTTGGGGCATGTATTCATAGATATAATGGCATTAGTCAAAGTTAGAAAATGCTCACTTATGGATATTGACCACCAGTGGAGAAGATTGTTTATTATTATGAGTGATTTTTTTTGTTTATATACATATTCATAAAAGTTTTAAATCATGGAAGTAAATAAGAACATGTTTGTGGTAGCCTAATAAAATCCTACTCACATCTTACATGGGACCCATGGGATGTGTGTTGACTTAGTGGTATTGATATTAGGTAAGGGGTAAATTTCTATAGCTGGACCTTAGTGATAAATTATGAACTTATTTTTCATAGGAGGGAGGGAAGTGGATCAGGTGGTTACTCTACATATAGATGGACCATCTATTTTGTTTTTATATATGTACTTACATGGTTGAACATTGGAGACCTTTCTTATTTGTTTTATATAACCTGTCTTGACATGTGTATATATCTTGAAATGGGTTGTCCTTTGGGATTGATATTATTGTTGATTTTTCATATTCTTCCATTCTGTTTAATATATTATTTTTATTTTTATGTTCCTTCTTATTTTAGGATATATATACATATGGAACATTATTTTTATCACCACCTAAGGGTATTGTCTCACCGATATCACCTAATCAAACCTACACTTCCTTTCATCAATCATAGGCATACTAGGAGCCACGCCAAAGGTCTAGTGTCCAACCAGCCGGAAGAACAAGTAAAGTGGAAAACATGGTTGGGGATCTTCATATGGAATCATAAGATTTTCTATTCCTTTTTTTAATATTTGGAATATGGTGTACCAAAGCCGAAAATGTAGTCAGAACTAGATAAAGAAATCATTTTTTTCTACCTATATCCCCATTCATCGGTGACAAACAAAGTACCTATAGGTGGGAAATTAATGTTATTATGTGGGATTTTATAGTTTATTGATTTCCACCTCGATTGGTACACTTGGTTGTGGTGTTATTAGATTATGTAGTTTTGGCCCCTGTCATGATACCAAAAGGGATGATTACTTATGAATCAAGGTAGGAACATAGTCTTATATGATGTGTGTCGCTACTTTTAATTTACATTCAGAAATTGGAATGCATTAAGAGGGGTTGGGATGTTTAATGAGTCAGAAAATATAATATGTATTTTCCTAATAGGCCATTTTGGTTTCATTCAACTTATCCAACCCAGGTATGTGGTTCTCGATGAGATTAGTGTGTGATTCTATGTGTAAATAGTACATATTGGCTTGAATTTCATAAGGGAAGATATGTGTAATGAAAGGGGTGAGTTGTTTAAAGTGTAAAAAATAGGATAAACAGAATTATCCTATGGATCCTTTTGGTGGAATTATACTTAGCTACACCGGATTTATAATACATGCTATGCATGGTATTTGATTATTAGCTCTGTTCTGGTTTGGAAAGGGAGTATGAGTCAATATTATATATGATGCTTGACTTTGTTATGGTTGTGTAAGTGGTCGTGAGGATGGATGTAATGGGACATGGGTTCAATAGGGGAGTGTAAGGGTGTATAGATGCATAGTCTATTATAGAATTCCCTCTCTACAATATATATATATATATATATATATTATGGTATTTTGACCAACATGTTTGGATTTCATCATGATTCCAACTTGGTGAATTCTAGTGGACCATCGGAAGTGAAGAGATGTGGTTCCACTAAATCACACAAGGGATGAGGCCCCTTAAGGTCTAGATGAGGCCCCTGAGGGATGGGATGATCATCATCCATAGTTACAGGCTTTAGTATAGGTTGTATATCCATAAAATATGGTAGAATTTGGGCCATTTCTAGATTATTATCTTAGGGAGATCTAGGTGTGAGTCATATAGGGAATAGATAGGGGACGTGAGTGAGCTAATCCATCCATGGTATATTTAAATCATGATTTCCATTCAGATCACCCCTATTATTTTAGGTTAATGGTGAACCATAGGGAGTACAGAACTTGATTGAGTTAGTGAAAACTATCTTTGACTATCTTGATACATCACTATGTTTGATGTTGAAGAAGGATATATATATACATAGAGGACTGGAAAAGCGCTAGTGGGATATACCGTTTAGGCAAGAATACATGAGGGACTGTATTAGATTTAATTTGAGGTTAATTTTTTAATAACTTATTCCTAGATTCATTTATGAAATAATAATCCTAGAATAATATAAACCTACATTTGGGAGATATATCCATTATTTATTATTTAGCAAATTTGTCTCACAATATGCCTTCTATGGCTAGAGACAAAATAAACAGGGTGAGGAAATTCAAGGATGGATTGTGGTATTCCATAAAGGTTCTTATAAAAATGTTCATGATGAAAAATTTATCAATGTTTTCTTGATCATGAATTGATAGGTGAGGTTAACTTAATGAATAAGTCATATTCAAGCTGAGTGATAGCATCAGGTGAGCTTAACAGTGATGCTATAGGTAGCTGGAAGATAGTACTTAATGATTTTTAGTATGGAAGTTAGGCCAAATAATTGGGTAGGACACAGAGTATTAGTTATTAAACAGTTTAGTTCTGATGCAGGAAACTATAGCATGTTTGGACCCACATTGATCAGTTTATATGGAGTGTTGTGTATGCAGCCTGATGGGTCATTTGGAGAGGTTCTATAGGAATCCTTCTCGGATTGGTGGGATCCATGGATTGGGTTAGACTCAAGGATGTTAGGTAGGTCACGGAGAAATACTAGGATCTTTTATCCGAGATTCAGTTACACAGATAGGTCATGGTTGCAAAAGAGAGACCCAATAGTGAGGTCAATAGCTGATGGCTAGAGAAACATTATAGGTAGGTCAACCGTTAGGTAGTCAAGAATTATTCCAGGTTCATGTTGTTGATATAATAGTTTCAAAGTAAGATTATGAGCCTAAAATGGATGGATTTGTTCCTTGATCATATATTTATATTTGGTGTTGTGGGAATGGAAGAATATATGCATGAGATGTGTGTATTTTATTTGGACTAATCAGATTTTGTTTAGTATGTGGGCATCATAGATGATGTATGATATGTATGAGGTGCATAGGCATCATAAATATGATGGTTAGGAATATATATATATATATATATATATATATATATATGATTTTGGTAATTTTCATCATTTTTTTAGATGTTGAACTTATGAACATTTGATGAGATGCATGACTCAAGGGTATCATGTATGACACAAGTAAAAATAAGCTTTTGATGAGTTGTGGTACTTGAGGAGAATCATATATGAAGTCTTTATAATTGAGAACATATTTAGGTGAATTAATACTGATATTTAATTGGAGGACATGTATGTCCAAGGATGTTTGGTGGAACCTTTGGTTGGAGAGAGACCTATTAGGTAATTACTAAGGTGTGGAGTTCCACAAGGGGAATTGACTGTTAATAATAACTAAGGTAGAGAAGGTTGATAGATATGAAATGGGTGGGTTCGATACCATATCTACATGATACATAATGTATCAGGTATAATAGTTCGTAATGTAGGATGACTGTAATGTCCTGAGTTTTTGGATGTTTCATTTCTTCATGTAATTTTAAATTTTGATATTGGTGGTTAGACCAACCTAAATTCTAAGATTCAAAACCATATTATGAAAGTTGGATAGTTAAAGGAACTTTTTTTAGGTTGGTCTTAAGTTGTTTTGGATGTCCTGTGGGTTCAGGAAAACACCATTGGAAGGATGGATAACCTAGGATATTGAAAATATCTCCATGAATAAATTCACATCGTGTAGTATTTAAACAATTTGAAATTGGTTTACATGGTCTGTGGTAGGTAATGAAAGAACTATGGGGTTACCAAGATCAATTCATGATGTTTACCTAATAGAAATCGTGAATTTTTTTCTCATCATGTATTGAATACACTAGGTGAAACTCACAATGTTTGTTTTTTTTTGAAAATTGATGATATGGGAATCGTCCCTTTACATCTTTCTCCAAATTGTAGGTGGTCCCAATAGTTCCCTCCCCATTTATCTTCCCCTCCTAATATTTTATATTTCTTCTCTATCCAAGTTCCTATTCGAGATTCTTCTATCTTGTTGGAAGTGTTGTTATGAGGCATTCAATCTTATCTCTTTCTTTTTTTATTTATCTCAATATATGGAATTATAAATCTATATGATCTCTTTTTCCCCATTTTTAGGGTTTACATATAAAACTATTATTTCTCTCGATGTGGATTGAATTATGGGATTATATTCTATGAGTGAGCTTATATGATTATAATGTAGGTGGTATCTAGCTTTATCCCTGATTTTATGTGTTTTATAGGTGTGTGACTAAATAAAACATTGGGTTGTCTGGTGGAAAACAACAAAAATAATTCTTTTCTTTTAATTTATTAATTCAAGTTGTGGTATTTCATTAGGTACTCCCAAGTCTATTAAATTAAGACAAACTTTGTAAGGTTCCTTTTGAACAACTAAGTATGTTAGTTAGGTTATTTATTTTTAATTAATTAAATAAAATATAAATATATTGGTTATATAAAAATTTGATGGGAATGACCTGATATATTGTGGGGATGTTAGTCACTATGGCTGAAGAGAAATTTATTTTTAGGCTGAGGCATGGCCTAATATATTTGGGGTGATTTTGAACATGTGGTTGAGGCAACATGGTCGTTGGAATTATAGAAATGATGCCATTAGTTTGAGGTCATGGACAGTGAGAATTGAGATGGTGTTGACCATTGGAACTTGGACATTGAGGTCTCTTGTGGAAACAATTTTCTTGGTTGGTGTGGCTTAGGTATTTTTGGATGTTTCTGCTCACCATTGTTGGTTAAATTATCATTGGAGTCATTTACACACAGATAGGACTCAATTAAGGTGGTGTTCACCAATCATAGTGAGTGGAGGCCTCAGTAGATATTGTGGCTAAAGGGGTGGTGTTAATAATCAGTTATGTAGTATTTTCTCACTGTATAAATCAATATTTGATGGTGATTAACCATTGGGAGACGGTGTTGATTCCATTGGTTGGTGACTGAGTATCACCATTATACTTGAGGTTGATGGGTTGGTATTATTGGAGGAAGGATACCATCATGCCTTGGGATATCAGGTAGTTGATCCGATGGAGATTTAATATATTTAGTAATAGATATTACTACACCTTGGGATGATTGGTTGTTCAATCGACTATGGCTTTTTTGGTTGAGGTTTGAGGGACCTAGTGCATATTTAAAAGAAATAATTTTTGGATGGTGGTTACATAATTAGTTTAACATGAGGTGTCGAATGGAATGATATGCCAATGATATATTTATGGGAGGATCATGAGGGCTCTATGGATTGGTATTATTAAAGTGAATAATTTCCACTAAGAAATGGGTCCTCTCCACTACAAAAATAGCATTTCAGACATTCATTGTATGAAAATATATATTTGGGGAATGTATTCAAAAATATACCGACATCGGTTGAAGTGGGTAAACACTCACATGGGGATGTTTAGAACCTGTGGAGTGGAATGTTTATTATTATGTTTTAGTTGATAATATTTATTTAAAAATTAATAAACATGTATAATTATTGATTTAATACAGGAAAACTATTTGGGTGCCCTACATAGTTCATAATAATACTCTTCATCAGTCCCTTGGGACACAAGTATACATTATGGTTTTGAGATCAGGTATGGGATCAGGATTGTTAGATGGAACATAGTGATATAAGATGTATTACTTTTTATTGGGATGAAGGTATGTTGAATAGGAGGTTCCTCTACATCAAACTAGTCCTTATTTTGGGTTTTTATTTGTGTACTTACATGGTCATCCATGAGTGATTTTTCTTATTAGTTTTGTATAACCCGTATGGACATGTGAATTTATTTTTAAATGGGTTTTCCTTTGGTGTTGATATAATTCATAAATTTTTTTATTATGCTACTATTCTTATTCGGTTTCTTCCATTGGTATGATCCTTTTTCTATTGGGTTATATATACATATATGAACCTTTAGTTTTATCATCACATGAGGTTATCATCTCCCCATTATCGCCTAATCAGTCCCACACTACTAGTTAGCAACTTTTGGTATTTGGGGTCAGGCTTATGGTCAAGTGTCCAATGAGACCTGAGTAATGATAAATTATCAAACTGAGAAGGGTAGTTATTTGTAGGTATAAAACTTTAAAAATTCATAAAGGGTTTTAAAACAAAGTGAAAAATTAAATAGCAATAAGAGAGACATATAAAGAAATTATAAAGAGTCCATTTGATATATTAACTGGGAAGTATCTAATTGTGAATTTTATTAGGATTTTATTTTCTAAATCATAAATTAATCATTCAGATACTGATTAAATATAAATAAAATCTAGTAAATTTCTATTTATTGGATATCCCATGGAAATTATGGGATATTAAATATATACACCTATCGGACAAAAAGTGTTTATGGACCAAACTTATGTTTTTGATGAGAAGGAAAACATCTATCAAGGATTCAATATGAGTAATGTTTAACATAGAGAGGATTAAGACCAAAAAACTATAAATTTTTCAAAGATATAGTTTGAACACATTTCATAAAGAAATATGGAATAATAATCAAATTAGGTTACAAAATAACCTTATAGATCATGTAGAATTCATCTTGATCTTAGGATATATGGATTAATCAGGGATAATAATAATAATGAAAAATTTATAAGAGTTGAGGGTACTTCATAACATGAATCCATTGACATATTGGATTATAATAAATGGTTTAAATCCATGGAGTATGATATGGAATTTAGGTACACTATCCATATTTGGAACATAGTGGACGCACCTAAAAGGATAAGACGCATAATGTTCAAGTGGGTTTTCTATAAGAATAATTTCATAGTTGGTAGTGTTTATAATTATTAATAATTCTTAATGGTAAAAGGGTTACAAACAAATTCATGTCATTCATTATTAATAAATTTTTCCCCATTTGTAGTGATAATTTCCATGTAATGTTTTTTAACCATTCTTTATCCTTATGATTATGAGATTTACTATTTGAATATAAAAAAAACTTTCCTTAATGAGAATTTTGATAAGGATGTGTATATGACACAACTTAAAAGTTTTTTAAGTTCCAAATAATTTTCAAAGGGAATATAAGCTACATTGGTCTATTTATATACTGAAGAAAGATTATAAATGTTGTAATATCTAGTTTGATAATTAAATAAAGGATTTTGGATTCATTAGAAACATTTATGATTCTAATGCATATATGTCGATTAATGGTATAATGATAGTGTTTCTGATATTTTATATGGATGAAATATTTATTATGGGAAATGATATATTGACTCTTCAATCTATAAAGATTTGGGTGGAAATATGGTTCTTGAAAAAAGATGTGAGTGAAGATTCATTAATATTGGGTATGAAGATCTACAGATATATATATATAAAGGCCTAATTGTACTCAGTCTAAACCCATATATTGGTAAAATTCTAAATAAGTTTAGAATATAGTACTCAAATAATGGGTATTTACCAGCATTACATAGAAAAAATCCTTGGAATACTCAATATCCTTCTAAATAGTAAAAGAGGATGGATAAAATACAATATATGATTGTCACATGATCTATTATGTATTCCATGTTTTTTACATAACCTGATGTAACCTATGAACTAAGTATAATAAATATATACCAACCAGATCTAGGTAATATAAAATGTATTACTATGAAAAACATCATAAATTTCTTGAGAATAACTAAGTGTATATTATTTGTATTAAGATGATATGATGAACTTTTTTGTAAAAGGTTACAAAAATGCTAGATCTTGATCTCAAAAATATGATTTCAAATCTCTATCGGAATTTTTTTGGCGTAAATATTGGTGCCTTCAACTGCAAGAGTTATAAATAGACCGTCGTAGCATACTCAATAATAGATGTAGAGTATATCATAACTTCAAATTCTATGAAGGATGCCTTTTGGATCAGAAATTTTATATTGGACATTGAGGGGACCTAATAGTTCAAGGAGAAATCGATCTCTACTATAACAATAACGAATCTTATAATGCCCTGATATTTTTAAATATATTTTATTCCAAATTAATATTATGTTCTATAGATCTATAAATAAACAATAGTTAACCAAAATAAGTTATGACATATGAAATGAATGTTATTATTAAAATCATAAGAATAATAAAATCACTATAAAATAAAGAGATATAACTCAAATAAAATTTCTATATATTTAGTAGATAAATAATTAATATGATTTAAATTTAAATAGTACATTTAATTATGAAATAACTACTTTCTTAAATTTTGTATATTTTATACTAATGAATTAAATTAACATCTTTCAAATATTATTACACATAATTCAATATTTTAGTATTCTTAAGATTATAATTTATATAAAACTATATAAATAACACCTAAGAAGATTATTTTTAATAAAAATAGATTTTATTTATATTTTTTATTTTCATTTTTAAACTACATTTTTTAGTTTTTGAATTTGAAATTTATAAAATGAACATTAATATTGAAATCTTCATGTCTAAATTATATTAGGATAAATTTTTTCAATTTCTTTGAAAATAATGAATTTTTAGGTGAATGTCAAATTATAAAAAAAATTTAATACCATATCATTTTAAACATGTCATGATCTAAGAATGACTTAAAACAATTATAAAAAAAAATTCATGCCTATTAATATTTTTAAAGATAAAAATTATTCATTTAAAAATACTATATTGAATTTAAAAAACCCATATTTAATAATTTGAATAATAAGTATTCTTTTATTCTAACGAAAAAAATTGTTTCTTGAATTTTTATTTAAATTATGTTTTCACATGTTATAATTACATTTTTTTATTACATTTAAATACTCCTGACACTTATTTAGTTTATAATTTACCAATTAAAAAAATAAAAATAAATAAATTTCATTCTTTTATCATAATCATAATTTTAAACATAAAAATACATTTTTTTGAAAATATTTTTCTACATGTTCTGTTTACTGGTATATAAATTAATTCCCAATACCATTAGATATATTGTATGAAAAAATAAAATTAATATTTTTAATATTTAAGTCTATATTATGAAATAATTCTTATTTTATTTTCTAGTCATCAAAAGTAAATTAGGTAAAAATTAATTTCTAAAAAATGGTAAAAGTGAAAAATATAATAGTGAGAGACATAAAAATCTTTTAAAACATGTTTTAAAAAGTTTTTTTGAGGATTTATAGACCTTTACTCCTCCACATCAAAATTATTTTCATTATGGGGTCCATTTTACCATTGTATAGTGTCATTACCTTCTATATTTTAATAAAAATTTCAATTTGCTTGTAAAATAGATCCACCACAACCCCACTTATCCTTACCCAAAAAAAACATAGATTCATATAAAATATACCGAAATAACTCCCCAAAAATATTAGACACTTTATATAGGTTTTGGTGCTTTCAAAAGGACACTTATCAATTCCTTAATCCAATTGGAAAAAAAAATATTCTAAGAAGTAAGATCAAATTATTGATTACTATTTTATGTTTCATTTTTATGTTATTTATTATTCTAAATCAAAAATAATCTAATATAACCATGTAAAAATAATTTCATCACTTTCATAAGTATTCTGATATATTTTTACGTTTGTGGGATTACAATTTTTACCCCACTCCTAACCATTCAAAAAAAATGTCGCTTGTGTTACATGCAGAGCACTTAATCTATAAGAAATGTGATTTAATTTTATATAACCTCATTAAATTAATAGTTAAAAGGGTTATTTTATTTATTAATATGTTATATATAAAATTTTTAATATTTTTAAATTATAATTAATTCCCTATATTCCCCCCATTCTATGTAACTAAAGGTGTCACCTGTGTATATGTGTTGTCTTCCACCTCCACAATAATTATGTGTTTAGTTTTTCAACATGAATTTTATTTTTCATAAAAATATATCTAGATATTATTCACCACAATAAAAAATATATATAATATCATTATTCATCAATAATAATTACATTATATGAAGAGAACCACATTCTTAATCATACTCACCCATGGATTATTACTTGTTCTTGTTTGTGTCAGTTTAGAAACCAAGATGGACAATGATATAAATTTATACAATTGATGAATGAGTAAAAATAGATATTATAGTTATTATATATTAATCAATAAATAATTTTTATTTCATGTTCTATAGGGGTTATACTAATATTAAACATATTTTCATTATATCTCCTTTTTGTTTATTATAAATTACAGAGACATGCTTGTCAATAACATCATAATCATGAATAATTGAAAAAATATGTGTGAAATGAAATTATAAAATTATAAATCATTATAAAACACCTATTTCAGTGTCTTTAGTGACCATGGAATTAGGTACTATGAATCTATAAACAAAAAATAACATCTCTATTTAGAAAATTATACTAAAGAAAAAATTTGAGCTAATAACATCTGATTATTAAAATGAAACATAACTAACTAATAAATTTTAGTAAATTTTTATAAATTAAGTTTGTAAAAAGTTATAGATATGAAGAATATTATTAAATAGGTCATTAAGATAGTTATTTCTATTATATTTTATGTTAGTGCGTGTTCGGCTAATTGGGATAATCGGTAAGAGTTTTTGTATATCGATTTTGATTCCTTGGGATATAACATGTATCCACAACTTGTTTAATTTTTTATATATTAATTATTAGTTTATTTTTATCATAATTATTCATTAAATATAATGGATTTTAATATCCATCACATGTTTTACCATTCATAGTTATTCAAATTGGATGATAAGGATTATGTAATGGTATGTCATCTCAATTTCAATTCCTTGTGTGATGAATTTTTATTCACATAGTTTCTTTTAAATGTTTTTAATACTACCTATTGTCCCATGAACTGACTTTGAAAACCCATAAAATTGGATCTGATCAAAATAAAATAAATACTTTAATGTTGTTCATGAACCCCATGGGCTAGTTATTGCACACACGCATCCAAAAAAACAAGAGAGAGTGATTTTTCCCACCTAAAAAACCAATATGGAATTTATATAGTGATTAATGAATAGAAATAAAATATTACATTAAAACAATACAATTGTGGTTATGATAAAACAAGGGTACATGTTAAAGAAAAAACAATGGGCATCCCAAACTACAGACATATAGTTCATGTGGTATGTGGGAAACATCTCAGTGTATAACTACACACTACCCATACTTAGATAACATGAAACCCCACCACCTCACTGTGGCATGTTTTTCCATCCTATATCTGAAAAAAAAAGTATTCACACCATCATGATAGTGTATAGGGTGTGAGAAAAACAAGACATACAGGATCCCACACAAGTGTTCCACACAATGTCTCTTTCATATAATACAAATATGAAAAAATTATTAAAAACATGAAATAAAAAAACTTTTCAAATTTATATTAAAATAATTACAAAAACATTCCCCCTTTTTAAAATTCTATAATTGATTCCATATAACAAGGGACAAATCACATTTCCAAATAAACCATTTATAAAATAGTAAATCATTTAATAATCATCTCCATAAAAAATCAAAACAACAAAAAGATAAATGGAGATAACCCAAAAGAAAACATAGGTCCAATATATCTTGGTATCACATACATTATTAACCAATTCCAGACATACTGAACTAAATCATTCCAATAAAAAACATGTCCTAAGGAACATAAAAACACCCAAAGTAAAAACCCACTATGGTATGAGAGAATCATGTCCTTGGAACATTACAGAATTGGGAATAGTAGAACATAGCACGAGTGAACCCTATAAATAAATGAGTAAATATCCCAATACTAAAATCTCCTTCTAGGAACCTGAGTCTTACCTATACAGGGCATGTCAAAACATTTCAATGGGATCATAACAATTCACAAATAACTTCCAAATAATCAATTTTCCAGAAAAATAATAATTTGAAAACCAGTTCCATAATCCATTTCATTGTGTTTTGAAACCCATATTATTTTAAAAAAACTATAAAAATGTCTTTTATCAAGATAAATATACACCCTTATAAAAATAATATCAAGGATAATTCTCATTATATTTTATAAAACAAGTTAAAAAACCCTTGTATGTTTGGTTCACCAAATATAAACTTTATATGGAACCACCTACATCACACATGGGTTCTCATGGTAATAATGACTAGACCCAAAACCAATAAGGATGAGTGATATAATAGTATAAAGATAAAATTAATATATTTAATTCATAATAAGAACCACATGAATGGATCGAGAGAGGATGGATCATAAAAGGTAAGATGAAGCAAATATCCCAGGGTAGTCACTCGAATATATAATGAACACCCAAAGTTCATTAAATGGTTATCTGTTCCAAAACCCTATATCATGATTCAATAAGGAAGGATTGATAGAGTAAAAAACTAAGACAATATAAAATAAAAATCCCCTCATAAATATCCTCTAATCTTCCCTCAACAGTATAAATGACATCCTCAAAAAAAAGATAGTCAAATAAGACATTCAAATTTACAAAATAGACTAAAACATGGTGTGGTGGAGGTTCATCACACCCATGTTGGTCTTGGTCTCACCACATGAAGAGTCTGTACAAGACCACCTTACATGTCATATCCCTAATGATGGTGTTATTTTTGAATGATCATATTATACACCATGGTTATGGTGATGCCTTACTAGTTGTGGTGAAAAAGTAATCTCTAATGTTAAATTCCCAAGACCATACCCTATTATAGGCATGGTGGATCATAATATTTTACAAAATATCATCATAGGCAACCCATGGCCTCTACAATGGTTGTGGTCTTTCCTTGTTTCACTAAAAGTCCAGAACCCCTTTTAAGGCTACCATGTCATGTCCAAATATTCTTGAACCGAAAATAAAGCATCCAAAAGATCAAAAATAGAACATACCTCAAGGATATATGTTAAAAAATCCCCACAATATCACTTTTTCCACTAAAAATTCATATATATGAAGTAAGTTCCAACAATAGATGAGTACATTACTCTATAATCAATGATTCCCACTCTCAACTCTTGTGAGAATCATATTTGTGACACCATTACAATTTTACCAATCTAATAGAATTCTCTCATATAAAGTTTATCTAATTGTCAATGGTTACAATTAGTTTCCCCAGAAATGATATGTCTGGATCCAAATATACTTATACCAAATTCAAAAAATTGAATGGATCAGGATGATTTTTCTTGAGCTGAGATATGTAGAAAACATCCTCGATACTTGTCAACTGAGCCTCTAACATCAAATGATAATTTACATGTCCAATCCACTCAATGACCTAGAATTTACCCACATATCATAGATCATAATTTCCCTATATCTAAATTCAATAGTGAACCAACTAAGGGGAAACATTTAATAAGAATCACTTAGCAATAGAAAACTAAAAGTACCACATCAATGATCTACATAAAATTTCTACCGACTATTGTCTTTCACCAATAAGTGATGTACAATATAAATATATGTTAATATATTTTGAATAATACTTAGTCCCATGATATAGATCTCTCCAACCTATAACCAATTAAGGGATGATTTTCAAATTACAATATATGAGTCTTTAGAGGGATCCATTTTGATAGGTGACTAGTAATTATTATTATAAGAAAACTCAACTAGTCCCATGTGGCTATCATAAAATAATCAGATTCCCAATATATAGGTATTGGGAATATCCTGAAGAATTTAAATAGCATACTCCATCTATCCATAATTGTGAGGATGAAAATAAAAAATCAACCTAACCTAATTCAAATTACCTGATGGGGATGTTTCAAGAACAGATAGGTAAACCTAGGATCCCTATCCTAGATAGTGGTAGAGGGAACTAGATACAACCTCATACATTTCTACATGTAATTCTTACACATATATTCAAACTATTTTATGTCCCTAATCAAAATGAAATGAGACTATTTTTTAACTGATCAATCACCACCAAGATAGTAGTATTTCCTCATGGATTCTAAGGTAATATAACTATGAATTATATGGATACATCATCCATTCTCCACACTAGAATCATAATATGTAGAAGAATACTAGAAAATATTTGGATCTCTGCTATAATATACTGTAATGTGTAGTAACACAGCACATAATGAGTAATTATGCACTTCGTGTCAACCCACTATAAAATTCATCTCATTTTATAATAAATCTTCATATTACAATGATGAACGGATCATGAAAAACAATGAAAATCTTGAATTATAAAATTATTGATAGATAAAGGGGTAATGAACCAATACCTGAGGATACAAATTTTCTCAAAGTGGAATGACTAGCCAGAATTATTCTCCCTATGATATAAGGATTCCCTAATTCCTTTGAAATTTTCACCTTACTATTTTCCCTACATAATCAACTAAAACAAAAGATAATGAGAACTAAACACTGGTCTGGACCATTCCCAAACAATTATCATGTGAATCTAGATTTTACTAATAAAAAATCCCCATAATATTTAACTTTTCTTTCAAATCTAGAAAATCTTGATGTGGGAATATTCTATAGAGAGTTTCAACAACAACATTCCCCTTATCAGGGGTATAGGCAATTTCATAGTCAATCTCATGTAGATACTCAACACATTACCTCTTCCTAAGGTTCAAGTAGTATATAGATAATATATAACTTAATATATTTTAACAAAAATATAGTAAAAACCTCTCCCAAAAAATATTGTAAATCCAAAACATGAGATTATACAGAATATTGCAAAGTTTCAAGTCATGAGTGGGATAATTCTTCTCATGCGACTGAAGCAGTTGAGAATAGTATGCCACTAAATGACCAAACTATATAAGAACACATCCTAATCCAATATTATAATAATCATAATAAACCAAATATCCCTTAGTGGGATTTAAAAAAATATAATATTAGTTGATTTTATACACCATTTAAAATCATTAAAATAAATCTGGAACTTGGAATCCCTCGATAATTTTTCACCTATCTTTGTAAGTGTGTACAATATTGACTCCATATTGGAGAAATATTTTATGAATTGACAATTATACATAGAAATACCAAGGATTTTTTATATATTGAAGGCATTTTTTCATCTCATTAAAAGAAAAAAATTACCTTCTTAGTATAAATAAAGGGGCCAGGTTCAGAAGTTATATACATTAAGAATAATTCCTCTTAGATCCAAAAAATATTAGATTTGAATAACTTCTAAAAAATATGTTTTCTCCTCAAGAGTCTAAAAATTGGAGCTAGATGATACCCATTATATTAATCTTGTCTTAAATATACAAAGATGTTATCCCTGAATACTAATAAAAGCTATAGAGGTACTACTTGAGTTTCTAATTGATCAAAGAAATAAAAAATATGGGACTGTGATTTGATCCAAAGAATATCACTAGACACCCATAGTGTCCATAACTTCTATTTGAAGTGTCCTTTGGTATATCTGACTCTATAACCCTAATATTATGATAACCAAATCAAATATTGATGTTATAAAACCACCTTACCATATCTATGGAGAACTCTAATTCCATTTCTAGAGAAATACTAGAAATTCCATCTGGGAAAACCTTAAGAAAATCCTGAATGAATAAAGTAATATCATAATGGTAATATACATCATCAAGATCAACTATATTATTATAAAACAATTTCATAAGTTCTAGGTGATAAGGTCTTATATAACTGGAACTTATACCCCACTCTCCCTAAAACACATAGGAGCTCCCATCAGTAATAAATAGTGAAACAACATAATTATAACAATTAATATTTTCTAAATGAAAAAACAACCAATTAATTCTCATAATAAAGTAAAAAAATATCTAGAATAAGAACCATAAATTACTATACTATCTCAAAATTATATATCAAAAGAGTACATGAAGGATAATGAAACCCCAGATCCTTCATCTTTCCAAGAGGAATCATCAGATCCGTAACATTATGAAAGATCTTTTTTTAATGTTTAAAAATATTCTAAAATGGGATAATACAAAAAAATTGATTAACTAGTATCATATAAATAAGTTTTTATAGAAAAATCAACAAATTTATTACCACTCATTATAGGTGGACCGACATAAAAATCCATCAGAAGCTTATCCATTATGTGAAACTACTTCACTTTTGAGTCATGTGACTAGATCCATGTTTAAATTTAATATTTTGAATTTTCCATAGTTTCCTATGGATTAGATGATCCATAACTAAATAAATGTGTAGATAAACCATAGAAAAATCTTTGTAGATTAGTTCGGTGATCACATGCATAATAAGTCATTTGATGTGAAGTGTAAGGTCGTTGGGTGTTCCTAACGATGCCAAAACAATATAAAGGGTAAATTGTTATCAAATGTTGGTGTATTATAAAGATAACACCTTTGAGATCTACCTCCACCATCATTATAATTATCATGAAACTTAATCTTCATCACATGTGTGACACAGAAATTTCCACTGGGTAGAAAGGGAAACCCAAAAATGCCTTAAT
Organism: Viscum album; assembly: GCA_963277665.1. Taxonomy (NCBI): domain Eukaryota; kingdom Viridiplantae; phylum Streptophyta; class Magnoliopsida; order Santalales; family Viscaceae; genus Viscum; species Viscum album. The sequence goes on along the minus strand of OY728136.1, from coordinate 202,558,981 downwards.
TTCCCACAAAATCATAATTTTACATCATTTCCTACTCAAAAGATTCAAAATAGTCAGTGAGTTTCAAAATATTAAATTTTTATTGGATACTATCTTATAATCCTTGAAGGTGTTTTCAAGCCTTCATATTATCATTCATTAACACATCCATATCAAAAAAAATAACACCACAAAATGGTTGGTGTACTCTATCATTGAATTATCTCCCTATTGAATGGAAAGTAATTACATATATTTTTTCATAGTCAATATTCAAGATATAATAACTAAAAAAACTTTCCTTGAAATCATTACACTACAAAGCCACATGTCATTTTTTCTAAACAATAGATTCATACTACCTCTTTTTTGGACCCTCGATCTTAAAATTCATGCACTTCACCTTGAAAATTTTAGGTTTCTATAGGAATTAAAATACCTATCCAGTGATGTATAGTTCCTATAGAGGTTCATTAGTGCAATTAAATTTTGGGGTCTTCTAGTTTATAAACATTTTCACTAAATACATGTCTCCTACAATACTTGGTGGTACCTCATTAGATTATTTATAAATTGGTAGCCTATTCTAATTTTCAAAAATGAATAACAAGTATGATGTCTTTGATGAATGAATAGAGATAAAAAAAATTTAAATATAAATATATAATGTTTCTATATAAATCAAATATTTTGGTAAATAATTATTAAATTTTTTGTATGTCCTTATATGATTTAAAAATACAATTTTCACTAAAAATGATTTTTATTGTTTTAATGTAGAAATAATATAATTAATTTATGCCATTTGTATAAATATATAAAAAAATAAAAATAATTTTTTAAATTATCATGTAAAATTTTTTTAGGGTGAATTTAATGGAATTTTAATAAAAATTATTTTTCAATGAATAGAGAAAATGCTGATTTTTATTGAAAATTCTCTTTTCATTTTAAGAATTTACAACATTAAATTTTGTTTTTAAATAATTTAAAAGGGATAATTAGTTCATTTAAATTATTAATAATCCAATTTTGTTCATCATATTCATTTTTGTGTCTAATTTTGATGTATAAATTTTTATACATAAGATTGGTTTTGGAAAAACAAAATTTCATCATGTTTTGCACGTTTGATTTTAAAAGAAAATCTAAATTTTTTTGAGATGAATTTCATAAAATTTATTCCATATTTGTAATCATAGTAATTAAAATTATTTAATAATCTCAACTTAACCTTTTTCATTATAAATAGTAACTCAGGTAATAATTTTTTATTATGGTTAAGGTTAAAACTGGCTTACCAATGTCTTAAACTAAGAGATTAGTGTATTTTCCAAATTAAACTAGTGTAAATAAACTTTTTTGTCTATATTTTTACCATATCCCATAACAAATTATGATCTCAATCAATTTGGAATAGTTTTAATTGGATGTGAGTTTATTATATTTTTCTTTTAATAAATTTGAACTATATCCTATCCCCCACTTATAAAAGGACTCCCATAATTTTTATTATTTACACCACTTTAATCCATTTATCTCTACCAAACCCTGAAAATATATATTCTAAAAATTCATATACATTAATTATAGGTTCTTATATTCTTAAAAAACATTCCAATTTTCCTTAAGAATGGATCTAAAGGAGGCTTATCAAAGAATAGGTAATTGTCTTACTCAATCTCATTCAATTTAGTTCTTCTTATAACTCCTCTAAAATGTGGTTATCATAAAAACAATAAGTATCCTAAATATATTCAAATGTTATTATGATTATGTAAGAATAAATATCCACACTCAATTCTATCAAATGGTTAATGAATGTTTTTCTAGTGAATATATTTTGACAACCTTCTCAATGAAGTGATAAAATTCATCTTCCATCAGCATATTTCATAAATAGTTATTATGATGTGTTTTAATTTTATATATAATATTTATGAAATAATTTTTTTGAAATAATTATAATATTTTATGTACCTTCTTAATTTTCAATTTTCAAAAAAAGATAATGTCGCTCATGTGTAAATTAGGACTACTTCCTCCACAAAAGGATGTGATTCTTTTATCATTTCTATATTACATTGATAGTGAAAAGAATATATTTTTTGAATATATATTATTTATTATTGATTCTTGAAATGTTAATTGTTATTTTATTTTCATTCATTTCATCTTTAAAAATATGAAAAGTGTGTTCATGTTTACGTATGGCCCACCGTCTCCAAGAACAGTGTAATTCAATTTTCATTATCTACCTTTTATATATGACTCAGAAAATATATATAATTAGTATATATAAAATTTATATCATCTTTTGGATATGATTTAACCATAATCAATTTACATATACCATAACTACCAAACAAAAATTATAATGAAAAACAAAACAATTAACACCTAAAAATGATGATTTTAAAAAGTAATTATTAGTACATAGTTGTTGAAATAATATAAGTGTGTCATATATGATAATATAAATATTTACCTCATTTTGGAATATAATTATAATAATTAATAATTTATTTTAAATGTGGTTAGATCTCTTTTTAAGAAATTTGACCATGAGGAAAGGGATATTCATCTCACTTTTAATTCTACGATACACATGTCATATTTACCAAATATTTCCTTTATACAGTGTATATACTTCCCTTGAATGTATTTCATGATTATTCTAGAGAAAAATATATGAATTTTTACATCTATATATTGTCTTATATTTCATGATTTTTTTTCTAAGGTTACCAAAATGGTAACGTATTTATCATATAATCTCATTGCTTATCAGGATTATTTATGATCAAGTTTCTGACATTAAAGTTTTATAAAATATCAGTCATGAATCCAATAAATTATATTCTCTTAATTTTATTTATAGATGCATCATATTTTCTAATAATTTATATTCCTTTTAACAAATCACTATATCAAAATATTTCTTTTAAGGTAAACAAGATTTATTTCTCTCTTTGGTCGAAAATAATATTTTTTTCTATAACCATGTTTTCTGAAAAAATAAAGAATTTTTTTATATTCTATTGTTATGGTTTAAATTAATTTTTACCCATGATTTACTATTTAAATAAAATCCCAAGGATTATTCATTTCTTTTTCAAAATGAGGTACCTTTGACTTTTTAAATAAAATGTGAATGGAATATTTAATTTGATGTACATTTAATGAACATAATTCTCCATTTTCATGACCTCTAAATGATTTGAGATGTTAATTACAAGTTTAAAAGGTTATTTTCGAAGAAATTTTTTTCCATAATATTTGGAAAATGTTATATATTAAGGAAGTGATTCCAAAATAAATAGTTTATTTCCCTCAAAAAAATATTCAAAATGATATTTCAAAGGGGTTTTCAATTATGATAACATCCTTTAATGTTACCTATGAATTACTAGGGATATGATCCAAGGATACCATAGTTATTTTATCTCTGTATGGTTTATGAATTTTATTACTAGATATTTATAAAACTCATTTATTTTTTATAGGTTATGTTATTATGAAATCTTGAATTATTTATGAAATAAAAATCATTTCCATGGGTTATGGTATATGATGAATGATTTTTGATCTTGTGGAACACATATTAATGTGTCCTGAATATGGGATATTTGGGAATGAAATTATATATCCTTTTAATGTATTTGGTATATATGGATATCTTAATATATAATAAAGACATTAATGGGAAGTGAACCTAGTTAGGTAAGTATCTGTTTTCACTATAATAGTCTTGAGAGTAAATAGTAAATTAGAATATAATAGAGTGGGGAGTGAACGCGATCAACTAAGATTGTCTAGATAGTTATACATAACTAAGGACACAATTTTATTTGATTATGTGTATTATAAAAACTTATTTTGTATGTCAATTCTATACTCCCATGGTTCATATTTGTTTATTCCTTTTTCATTCAGGTTTTATGAACAACCCATATTTATGCAATTATTCAAGATTATTGTTTTTAAAATATGGGGCATGGTTTTAAAATGTCAGGAACATGTTCTCATACCCTTATTATCATGTTATTTTTAATTGATCATTGATATATCCTTTGTTTATCCTTGCTAAGAATATGATTTCACCCTTTTTTAGGATTCATTTATACAAGTTATGAAGTAAGGTTTAAGTTTGATTTATCTAATAAGTATGCTAATTGTGAATAAAATAATGGGATATGATGTAGATATCATTTCAATAAGTTTTTTATTTATCCAGGATTCTAAATACACAAAATCTATATGATTTTGCCATGGATCATGGTGTTATATAATGAATATTCATCTAATAAGATGTGATATTTATGTAGGAAATGTGTGGGTCACTATAGTTAGAATCGGAGAAATTTTTATTATATTTTCTAAAATATGATGATTATACATTAGTAAGAAAACTTAGGATAATAATATGAATGGGAGATCAAACTATGTTTTGGTAAATAAATGAGTTTTGTTTTCCTTGAAAGACATTAATGTCATGATACTAAAAGGGGATATGGTTTTTTCATAGATGCATCTAGGGATAATAACCCTAAATAGAGTTGGTCAAGTATATCAGGAACATTATTATTGTCCATGATTAGAGTGACATTATGGTGCACTTGGTATGACACTCTAGATAGATATTTTTAGATAACACATATTTTATTTATGAACAATTATGATGGATTTCAATAGACGATAACTTTGAATGAAAATGGATAAACCTAATGTTACATGTATTGAAATGAAGGTGTAATGATTTATAAATACTACAAAAGTTTGTTCATGATCATTTGGTCTCACCATATGAATATTGTTTTTCACACTATAATTATTTTTTTAATTCAATGGTTGGAACCTGTAGTAATAATGTTAATGTAAAATCTGTTGAAAAAAATATGTGGTTTCCCTCCTAAAAACCCAAAATCTATGGAAAGTAGAATAAAATTTTTTTTTCTATTAATAAGAAACATTATCAGGTTATGAATATTTTTGAGAATAAAATCAAGAAAATTAGGGAACAACATCCTGTTTAGTCATTCATGAGTCAAAATTCACATTTTTTAGTGGGTTTGTTGATCCACAAGTTTCTAAAAATAGATCCACACCATTGAAAAGATATATTCTATTCTCTAATGTTTACAAGTGGTAAAATATATTTTAGTTTCTTATTGAAGGGAAGGAGAGTCCAATAAATGGTGCAATGTTATTAAAAATAAGAGACAATAGGACTAAATTGAATCCATGGAGTGGGTTGAGTTTAGAATCTTGTTTTTATAAAACTTATTTCACCATTTTATTTTTATAAAAATAAATCTGGAACTACATGAGCTAAAGAATAAGGCTTAATAATCCATTAATACCTATGAGATAAATTTCAAAAAACATCTGAGGTATTCTTCTTATATTATCATTCAACTTGAAAGTAAGATTGATCAAATATTCAGTGTCTAAAAATCAATTATTAAAATAGAGTTATCCATAAGTGAATTTAATATATTTGAAAACATTATTTAATGTGATATGAAGGTGTATATGGATATTGGAGTTACCTAACAATCTCATGGTTTTTATAAGAAAATAAACATAGAGTTTTATAGAAATTAAAAAAAACTATGGAGGTAAAAGTATGATCTTTACATTATCATCAATGTGTGGAAGGAAGATAGATGAAATTATATTAAGGGTACTATTAAATTTTTTATTTGTAGAAATGATGGTCATCAATAAATTTAATTTAGAAGTGTTGGGAAGTTTAATTTAACTAATGGTGTATAAAGTCATCATATAAAGCAAAAAACAAACTCAAATGTTTCGAATGAAATGAGTATGGGTATTATTTTAACCAACACTCAAATATAAAGGTTAATAATGATGATAAATTTTTCCAACATTTTAAGAATATAGAAAAATAGAAATATTAAGTGATCAATAATGATGATCAGGGGCATGAAAAAAAATTATTGAAAGGTACATGCAACACAAGGATATATTTTGTTACACACGATATAGAGTTTTAACAAAACAATGATATATTATTGATATAGTTATTTAAACATGATCATTATAACCGAGAAGTTAAACATGTATATATGAATATTAATAAAAAATTGTTAAATTTTAATCTTAATGGTTTTATATAAAGTAAAAAATATTGATTAAAAAACTTAATTTTTAGTAATGTATTTATATGTTTTTAAAATAATATTTTATATACAAATGTTTTTTGTTTTATTTTATAAAAATTAATAAAATAATTTTTTAACAATTTTAGAAAATTAATATGAAAAAATTAACTTCATTTTTTAAATAATCATGTAAAAAATATTATAGTAAATTTTGATATAAAATATTTTGAAAATATTTTTTTTTATGAATAGTGATAATTACGGAATTTTAATAAAAAACATACATTAAATTTTATTTATTTATATTGTTTGATTATATTTTAAATTTTTTTAATATATAATAAGTTTAATTATACATACACTAATACAATTTATGTCTTTGAAGTCAATTTCATATTAAATTTTGATATAAAATATTTGTAATCTTTTGAACATTTTCTCTTTAAAGCCCACTTTCTCATTGTGTGTGTGAGGTTAATTTTAAATTAATTTTTTTTATATATGTGAATGGAATTTAGAAAACTTTATTCCATATTTATAATCAAAAAAATTATATTATACAATTAGTTAAACATAATTTTTTACCCAAATTAATTGTAATAAAAGTAAAAATTATTTAGCACGATTAAGGAAAAAATGGATTTACTGATGGCATTAATCTAAAATATAATGGTTAAAAGTAATAAAAACATTTATATAACCCATTTTAGAGACATATTTTAACCATATCCCTTATATTCTATATAATAGTCTATTTATTGATCCTTGTTACATGAAATAATGTTGGTGGAATTTATTCTTTTCAAAAAATAACAAGTATAAATCTCACCTCACATATAAAAGGTCACGCTTTATAATATCCTCCTCACACCTTAAATACCATTATGTTAAGAAAATACTTGTCCAAATAACAAAAAACATCCCTCACATCATCCTAAAATCATTTATTTTTTCATAAATCCAACTAGAAAGGATATTGTGGAAAACCAACGTCGGATGCCCGAATAAGCAGTAATGTTCATCAATGAGTGTTTTATTTTATTTCTTCCTATACCTCCTAAAATTGATATTATATAAAGGTGATATAATATAATAAATATATTACGTATATTTGGAGTATTTTATGTTATGTTAAGCACCTAAAACCATCTTCACTTTCATTAAATGGCTTACCAAATCATCATTGTGTGTACAATAAACTACCACCTCACAAACAGATGCCATTCATTTTTCCATTACCAAATATCACGTTTGGTAATAATGATGTATTTACATTTTATATTTTATATTTATGATATAATTATACATATGGAATCATTATATTAAACATACCTTCATACACTTCATTTTTTGGGGATATAATAATGTTGCTCATCTGTATGGAGGACTACTGCCTCGTAAAGAAATGTGATTTATTCCCTATTTACATTGAAGGTAATAAGTATGGTATTAATGAATAAATGTGTTGTAAATTAAATAAAAATTATTCAATAGTGATAATATATTATTTAAATTTCTTTCAATAAATTAAAAAAAATAAAATTGAAACATCGTTCTTGTATACGTGCGGCCTAATATCACCATTAATGGTGTATTTTATTTTCTATCACTAAATTTTATGTATTACTCTAAAAACATATATAATGAATTTATATGATATTTATATCATGGTTATAATTTTTTAGATTATGAAACCATGATCAAATGAAGCATAACAAAAATAAAAAATCAAAGCATATATGAAAAACACAATGGTTATTATCCAAAAATGTAACTTTAACAGGGAATTATTAATAAATAGTTAATAAAAGGTCATAATAAAATCATATATTATATGATATATATAAATGTTAATATATACTAAATTTATAATACACTTTAATTTACTATATATTTGTTTTAAATGTGTACAATGGAAGTCAGGACATAATGAAAGGTATTCTTCTCTCAATTTTCCTTCATTGAAACTGAAGTTATGTTATGAACTTATATTATTTCACAAGGTGTATATACATCCCCTTTGAAAACTAATATCATGAATTTGTTTACTATTATAATATTATATATTCTATTTTATTTATATCAATATGTATCTTATGATTCAATGTTACCAAAGGGGTAATGATTTTATGTTATATCTCATTGTTGTAAGGGTTGTTTATGATTATGTCTCTAATGTTAAAATATTAAGATCCATCTCTCGATAAACTCCTTGATTTTTTTTACTCTAGTTATTCAGGGTTTTTTCAAGTAAAAGTTCCTCTTCTAAAATCATTGGTAAAAAAATATATAAAAAAATTTAAGAAATTATGACTTTATTTCTCTCTTCGATTAGAGATAATTTTTCTTTAAAATCATAAATTCTAAAAAAAATCAATTTTTTTTCACCTACTATTTCTAAAATAAATTTTTACGCATGTTTTTCTATTTATAAAAATAATTTAATTAATATTTATGTCATTTCCAAACAATTCCTCTTTGTATTTTATAAAAAATGAAAAATTAATCTTTATTTTAACATCAATTGAAGGGATAAAACATCCCATCATCATGAAAATTATTTTATCTGAATATTCCTCTATATTGTTTCAATGTTATTATCAAATAAATAATATTTTAAAAAAATTTATGTTTTAAAAAGTTTTTTTTTCAAAGTGGAAATGATATTTTCTTCAATAAATGTTGTAAATTATCTTTCAAAATCATTTTTCATCTACGATGACATCCTTAGACATTAATTATGCCTCACTGAGGATATTGTTCTAGGATAAAATTCATATTATTTCTCTAAATGGTTTTATTTTATGATGTCATGATGTTTATGAAATCAATTTCCCTTCCATCGGTTATACGATGATAATAGTATTATCAAACACACTTATTTTATCTCGGTTTATGCTGTGATAAAATGATAAAATGATTATGAAGCCTATATATTTTATATATATAATGATATTATGAAATGTTTATGAAATTAATTTAATTTAATGTATTACTATATTATGAATATTTTATGATCTTTTTTAATATATTAATATGGTTTCCATTTTGAGAAAGATGAGACATATATCTCTCTTCAATGCATTGGGTAATGATTTATATCTCATTAGATATATATGACTATAATGAAATGTGAACTTGATTCGGTAATGGAATTTTACTACTATGATGGTCAAGGGTGTGATCCATAACTTATGTGATGATTTGGGGAGTGAACCCATTCCACTGTGATATCCTAGGAAATGATCCTTGACTAATATGGAAATGATTTTCTATTAAAAAAATTAATTCCATAAATCTATATCTTATAGAAATGTTCTATAATCATGAATCATGGTCTTTGATTAACATGTATTTTATGTCTTATGAACATCCAATATTTATTCCATGACACAATATTATTATCTTTGATATGAAATGTAGGGTTTTAAATGGTGTATTCATGTTCTTATACCCTTATGTTCATTTTCTACTTAGGTACCTCTCATATTACCCTTACTGGGAATCTGATATTGTTATTTCTTATATTACAATTAACTGAGTTATGAAGAAATTTATTACATATGATATGTCTTATAAAGGTTCTAGTAATGAATACCATAGTGAAAGATGATGTAGTTTACCTATGAACCAGATTTTTGTGCTTCAATGTTTCCAAAGACAGTGAACTATTATAGACCTCAAACATGTGTTTGTGTAATGAAATGAATATTAATCAAAAATAGTGTAATATTTATGTTTGATAAACATGGGTCATTATAGTCGGTATCAAGCGATTGGTATAGTTATCCATTGGAAAATATGACAAGAAAACGATAGTGAGATCCCTAAGGACATTTCTAATGATAAGTGAAAGGATGAGTCAAATTATAGAAAATATTCTATGGATTTTTTTAATGGATATAGAGAGTGGTTTAAAAGAAATTAAATCCCTATCTGTATAAAATAATTGGATTTGGCTCTAGTAAATATGTACATAAGGGTAATTACTCTTAAAAGGGTGCATTTATTTAGACTTGATCGTCACCTGGTTCACAACAATGGGCCTTACTATGTACCTAGTTTGAGGCTCCTGGGGGATAAGCTTTTGAAAATCAAAAACACTATATCAACCATCATGATGGAATTAAATATTAAATGTAAATGAATGTATAATGAAAAACCATAGGTTACATAGATTAAATAAGGTTACATGATTTTAACATCCTATAAGTGATTTTTCATGATTATGTTGTTCCCAATCATAGTTATTATTTATTACACTATTCCATTTTTATTAAATGGTTAGAACCTAAATCAAACGTGTTAATTGTGAGTGAAAAATACATTTAAATTATTAAACTTATAAGCATCCAATGATTATTGAAGTTGGAATACAAAATCTGGTTGATATGCCCACCCAAATATTTCAATACATAAATCATAAAGTACTTCCAAAATGAAAAAATGAAGGAACAAATTTTTTTGAGTCCTTGACAAAGAAATATCCATATTATATTAGTTGATCTTAAAATCCTCTAGTTACTGAACAAGGTATATTCACTACTAAAAAGATAATTTTTTTTCTCCATTGTTTGGAATATGAAAAGTCATTCTTTATGTCTACCATTTGAAATTTGATGCTTGTCAATGGTGGGATCTTATATAGAATATAAGGAAACAAGATGAAATTAACTCTATATATTAGGATGAGTTCAAGAAAATATTTTTCAACAACTAAATTAATCAAATTCTTCTTATAGATTTGGACTAGGTGGTCCTTAAAATAAATAAAATGGATTGTAAATATGTTGGTATATTTGCTGAAAATCTCAAAAACATTTGAGGTAAGATTTTAGTACTATCATGGTACCTGAAATAAAGGTTTCTTGATTCTTCAGTGGCTTAGAAATAAATAACCAAATGGTGTTATCCCTTTGATAATTTAGTATCTATAATGATATTTTTCAATGTTCTATAAAGGTGAAAATGGAGGTTTGAGTTACATATCAATAAAATGGGTTTAATAAGAAGAGAAAACTATAATTCAAAGGAATATCTATGTACCATAGAGATAAAAATATTATATTTCTTTTAGGATCAATGTTTGGGAATAACAATATAGGAAACTATCTTAACTAGACTAGTAAATATTTTATGTGCAGAAGGGATGTTCATTGGGAAAATGATTTCCAATGTTATGGGAAGAAGTTATACAATGACGTTAAAAGAGATAAATCATTTTAAAATTCACCACCCACACTCTTATGTTAAAAATTAAAGGAGTATGGAAATTATTCTATCCAATTCCAAAATATAAAGGTTAATAATGATGATCGACATCACCATCCTCTTAATCAATGACTCAAAGGGAAATATCATGTGATCGTTTTTTGTAATGAGGGTTTCACTAACAATGGGGTGAAAGGTACAATTATAAGCCATCCTAGAACTTCAAATTTCTTAATTTACTATATATTTACCCACTCTTTCATATCTAAATAATTTTCTATGGGTATCCACATTAAACCCAAATGACTGGTTGTAGAATTTGTAGTGAAAACCCTTAATGTTACTATGATTTAATATCAAGTATATAATTACACTCTAGTTTATGTTATTGGGAATATTAATCCTATAAATCTTTTCATTCTTCCTCTGGTTTAATTTGATGTTATCTTGGGCATTATTTTCCATTATCTATATAAATCCCACATTAATTATCAAGTAAGGTAAGTTACATTTGATATTAGAAAAAACATATAATCATATATCAATGTGATTATAAGTATAAAATTATGATGGAGATCCCATCCATTGTATCAGTATTAATTCCCATTCATATTGGGTCATTATATCAAATGGATTGGGAGAAACTAGAAAACGATTATATGTCTATTGTGTAGAAAGTTTTTGATGTATTTCTCAAATATTTTTATATCCTTCAAAAAAATGTTAGGTTGACTAATAAATATAATTCATACTTGGTTATATACCAATTTCAAATAATATCTATAGAATTTCCCCATTTGAGTTGTTGTAATTGATGAAACAACTCTAAGAAAGCCTCTACAAGGGATTTATTCGGCCAAGTGTGTCACGATGGGAAGAATTTGTTCTTTTTGTAAAAAATAAAGATATATAAATGATTCTATTTATTGATTATTGTTATATTAAAATTATCATAATTAATAACAAGTTTCATCTTCCCCGTGTTGATGAATATTCTGATAAACTGCACTAAGATCAATATTTTTCCAAGATTGAACTTTGTTATGGATATCATCAATTGAGGTTCAAGAAGAATAATATACCCAATATAGTATTATAAACAAGTTATGTAAAATATTAATATATATCAGTGTCATTTTTTCTTACTACTAACCCCTCTATATTCATTTATTTATTGAAAAGAGTCTTTAGATATTACCTTGATCAATTTATTTTAGTCTTTATAGATGATATTCTTATATGTTCAATGATTATAGAAGGTAAGGAAAAACACTTGAGAATTAAAGGACCCTAAAGAAGGAAAAAAAATATATAAACAATTACAATGGGTGAATTTTAGCTTCCCAAAATTTCGATTTTGGGTCATATAACCTCAAGATAGAGAATATAAATAGATAGATCAAGGATATAGGCTATAGAATTATGGCTCAATCCTACCACAGTGAATAAAATCCATAGTTTTAATGGTTTTTCTATATATTATAGATAGATTAAGGATAATTTAAAATGAATATATAATCCTTAGAACAAGTTAACTCATAAGAGAGCCATGTACCTCTAGGCAGATTAATGTGAAGAAATTTAAAAGGAAGTAAAGTAAAGATTTTTTCGAATTTATTCATACATTACCCTATATTGGAGAAGGGTTTGTTATATATAGTGATGAATCCAAGAATAGATTAAGAATTTTTTTCATATGAATATTTACATGGTTACAGATTATTCCTCATGAAAATTGAAGATTCCTAACAAATATTATCCAACACATGATTTAGAGTTGGCTATGTTAATGTTTTCATTAAATAAATGGAGGCATTCTCTTTATAGAAAAAATTGTGATATATATACCTAACATAAAATTTTAAATTATATATTCACATAGAAATAGTGTAATATGTTCCAAATAATATGGTAAGATCTGATTAAATAATATCAATGCTCAATATATTTCCACTGTAGAAATGAAAACAAGGTGACTGATGCTTTTAGTTGAAAGGGTCATTCTTTCTTATCCATGATGAGAATTAAAAAAGATACCAAATTTGTGGATTTTAAAAGAATAGATCTAGAAATATTAAAGAAAGTGGAAAATTTTATCTCGAACAATTGAAGGTTCAACTATCTATACCTTTGAAGATTAATGAGGCATTGAAGGAATATTTAGAGCTAAAAAAAGAATGTAAGAATTTTTTTTGAGTTAAACCTTAATCATGATGGAATGATATGTTTCAAGAACCATATATATATTTTTTTCACTCGATATTTGAAAGAGTTATTATAAAAATTCATAGTTTTTCATTTTCTATTCATCTTGGAATTAAGTAGATATAAAGATATTTGAATGAGTATTTTTGATGGGATGGCATGAAGAGATATATTGGAGAGCTTCTATCTTAGTTCTTGGTATGTTATCAAGTTGAGGATAAAAGAAAAGAAAAATTATGGGGATGTCACATACATTACCCATAAATGGAAAAACATAAACATGGATTTTTTTACTAGAATACCAAATATTTTTCAAATCCATAAAGTTATATAGGTTGTAGTTTATCACCTTACTAAGTTGGCACACTTCGTCACTATTAGAGAATACTTATCTGGGGATCAGCTATCCCAGATATACATTAAGTGGAAAGGTAATATAGAGTACCATATTATATTATGTCTATTCGGGATCCTAATAATATCTAAAATTTCTAGAGATGTATTTAGAAAGCTCTAGATACAGATTTTAGTTTTAACACTATATATCATCTTTAGACATATGGTGGGTTTTAGAGAATCATTACAACCCTATAAAATTTATTTATATCTTTTTATTTGTATTTTTAAGGTGGTTGGAGTCAGCATTATCCTCTAGATTAGTTTTCTTACATTAATATCTTTTCACTCTACCAATGAAATGGCATCTTATTAATCCATGTATGGAAAGTAATGTAGAGATCCAATTTACTGTAATAATATTAGAGAAATAATTAAATTGGGACCTAAGATAGCTAAAGAGATGGATAATAAGGTTAGAGACATTAAGCAAAACATAAAGGAGTATTGGAGTCAGTAAAAAATTTATGTTGACATTATCCAGTGAGTTATAGAATTTGAATTTTGGGATAATGTGTTTCTAAGAATTTATGCACAGAATAAGGTTATGAGATTTGGGACAAAAGGGAAACTAAAACCAAGGTATATCATTCCCTGTGAAATTCTTGGTCACATTAAGAATATAAATTTTTACTTGAAACTTCTTCCAAACCTATATCAACTCTATTATGTGTATCATATATCTCTATTAAAGAATTACATACATGCCCCTTCACTTGTAGTGCATTTAGATTTCAACCCACTTGAGAAAGATCTTTTGTAGGATTAAACACATGTATATCTTCTGGATCATATAAAAAAAGATCTACAAAACAAGACCATTCACCCACACTAATTTTTTTGACGAAACCACCATTCTGTGAAAGCTATATTTGAACATGAGAATATTATAAGGTTGAAGTATCCTTATTTTCTTTTTTCGGAGTAATGAATTTTGAGTGAGAAATTAATTTTAAGGGGGTAAAAATGTAATAAAATGATTTTTTATTAATTATATTTTCAAATAAAATAAATTATGTGGATATATTTAATTACATCTAACACTGAAAATTGTCATTTTATATGAATATTGAAAAATGATTAATTTTAATTCAAAACTGCCTTTTACAGTTAATTAATTTATAAAATTGAATTATATTTTAATTTAGTTTTAAAATATAATTAGTAAAATTACACATAATCTAATCCAATTTAGTTCAATTGAGTCAATTTAATATTTAATTTTTATATAAAAACATTTTAAAATTTTGAAAATTACCTCTTTAAAAAATTATTTTCTTATCAACCCTCCAGGATTAATTTTGAAATAAAAAAATTCACATATATTACTAATAGGTAGAAAATGGATTAAATACTTTGAATCATCATGATATATATTTTTAAATTATGTCAAATTAATTATATACCAAAATAGATTTTAACAATAGTACATATTATTTAACACGGTTAAGGTAAAAATTCATTTATCATGGGTTAAACTATATTATAAGGGTTAACAATAATCCAAAACTTGTATAAAAACAATTTCATGTCCATTTATTTACCTTATACCTTTTTAGTAGGATTTTATCTTTATTTTATCCTTGTGACATAAAAAAGCATGGGTGCAATTCTTTTTTTTCAAAAAATTACAAGTGAGCCACTCACCACACTTACAAAAGGCCACCCATTCTATTTTTATACTCACATTAAAACCCTTTTGTTTTAGATTATACCAAATTGAATCACTTAGAAACATCATTCATTTAATTCTATAAGTTTTATTTGGGGTATAAAACTAGTCTAGGAATGCTTTGGGGTACCTAAGGAGGATACCTGAAGAAGAGGTAGCATTCATCAATGTGTGTTCTTTGTGTTATTTCTTCTTCCACATCCTTAAATTATGATTATCACATGATTATATAATAACCACATTATATTAAATATATTTATATGTTTTTATGTTACAGTAATGACATACTACCATCTCTACTTACATCAAATGCGTTATGAAATCATCATCCGTGGGTATGGAAGACTACACCTCGCAAACCGATGACAATATTGTTTTTATTAAAACATATCCATGATATCTATAATGATAGATTTATTTGTTATGTATTATATTTATAATATTATTAAACTTATGGTATCATTATGTCACACATTCTATCATACTCTTTATTCTTTGGGAATACGATAACGTCACTCATGGGTACGGTAGACTATTATCTCACAGAGAAATGTGATTCATTCATTCTTTCCATGTATGTTAACAATGATGAGTTTAATTAGAATATTTAATATAAAAGAAATGATAATTATTCTTTAATTATAATATATCATTTACCATTCTATCTTTTAATCCTATATGAAAATGAAAGTAATGTTCATGCATACGTGCAGTCTATCATCTCCATGAACGGTGTATTTCATTTAATAACACATAATTTTATGAATTACTATAGATACTTATATACTGAATATAAAAAATATTTTTATCATGTTTAAAATTCATTATAATATGAATCCATTGTCTAAGTAAGAGGAAGAAAAACAAAAAATCAAAACATATATGGAAAACAAAGCAGCTATCACCTGAAATTTAATTTTAACATGCAATTATTAATAAAAATGTAATAAAAGGTCATAATAAACTCGTATATGGAAGGATATAGATCAAAATTATTCTTAAATATATGTATAATAGAAATATAATTAACAAACAGTATGATTTAACCATTATGATGGAATTCATGATTTATGGTATGGTATTTTTGTCTAAATTTACTTTCTTTGAGATGTACGCTTTATTATGCACCTATATTCATATAAAAGTGGTATATAATACCAATTTCAAATGTAATATCATGAATTTATATATCCTAGTGATATTTTATATTCCATTTCATGTTATTCCTTAATTATACTTATGATTCAAAGATACGAAAATGGTAATGATTTTATGTTATAATCTAATCATTATCAGGATTATTTATGATTATGTTCCAATGATAAAATATTATGATCTATCCCTCAATAAGTTCAATAATTTTAATTAACTATAGTTATTTTATGGGTTTTGAAGTATATTACTTCTTATCCACTCTTTTTAACTTAAAATAATTGAGAAAATGTTTTTAATAATATATGATTTTATTTCTCTCTTCTGTCGAAAATTAATTTTCTTCCCAAACTAGGATTTCTAAAAATTATTTCAAAAAGTTTTATTATTATCCTTTTATTTTTAAAATACATTTTCACTCTTGTTTATGTTTTCAAAAAAGTAAAGAAATATTTAGGCAATTTTCCAAACATTTCTATTTTCGATTTTGTAGAAAATGCGAAGGAATTCTTTGTTTTTACATGTACAACATAAATGAAATATTCTATTGTCATGACCATTATTTTATTTGAAGCTTCCTCTATAACTTTTCAGATATATTTTCTAAAAAAAGTATTTTCAAAATGGTTTATTTTTTGAAAATCATTTTTCAAATAGGAAAGGATATTTTCATTAAGAAAAAGTTTTAAAAGATCATTCAAATTAATTTTATATTGAAGATGAAATTTTATTATATGACCTATGAAGGGGATATTCTCCAAGGATAACATTCTAATTCTTCCCCTAAATGTTTTTTATGATGTGACGATGTTTATGAACCCCATTTCTATTCTATGGATTATACCATGATAAAATTATTATGAAATCCACTTCTTTTTCAAAGGTTATTCTATGATGGAATGATGAAAATATTATGAAACCTATCTCTTTTATAAAGGTTATTATATAATGAATTTTTTATGAAACCTATTTCATTTCTTGGGTTATGATATGATTAATGTTTTATGATTTTTTCATAAACATAATTATATTTTTAATTATAATATGAGTGGGACCTATATCACCCTCTAATTCATTGGTTAAAGATATATATCTGATAAGATATATAAGATTGTAATATGGATAGAACCGGATTCAATACGGGACTTTCTACTATGATTGTCTTTCAAGTGAACCCTCACTAATTTTATGGTTTATGGAGGGAATTTATTCCACTATGATTGCCTTTGAAATGAGCCTTAACTAATATTTATGTTATTTTTTATGCTTATATGTATGCCACAAATCTATGTCTTATGCCAATGTTATTCTCTAATGACTCGTGTTATTTTATTCTCTTATGATTCATGTATTATGGATTTTCAATATTTTTTCCATTACTTGGGATTATGATCTCTGATATTCAAGGTATGGTTTTCAAATGTTATACTCATGTTATCATACCCTTATATTCATATTATACTTACAAATTTCCCTTTTTACCCTTGATGAGAATCTAAGGTCACCCTTTCTTATGTTTCCTTTTCTGATATTATGAAAAGATGTATTATATTTGAGGTGTCCAATAAGGGTTCTAATTATGAATATCGTAGTGTCAGCTAGTTTAGATTACATATAGAACATTTTTTGGGTTTCCATGTTTCTATAGACAACAAAATATCACAATCTTCAAGCATGTGTTTTTTTAATTTAATTAATATTAATAAAAAATAATGTAATACCAATGTATGATAATCCTATGTTACTATATGTTTTATTTCCATGAATGATGATATGGTTATAGCTTATGTTTCATGACAATTAAAGGCTCGGGAGAAAAATTACCAAACTCATGATTTGGATTTTGTTATGGAAATTAATTCATTAATTTTATAAAATCACTATCTTTATGTATAAATGTATTTGATATATATTGATCATGAAAGTTTAATGTAGATATTCAATAAGAATGAGATGAAATTTTTTAAAAGAATAATGTCATATCTGATTAAATATTAAGACTCCTCAATACATTACAACCCTCAGAAATAAAACATGGTGCATGATACATTGAGTTGAAAATAACATGTTAGATTATTTATGATAAGGATAAAAAAAGATCCAAAATTTCTATTTATGTAAATTATATACTTGTAATTATTAAATGAATTGGAAAACTTATCATTATCAATTGAGTCTTCATCCATCTATCCAGGTAAATATTAAAGAGGCACATAAAAAATATTTACAGTTTTAAAATAATGTAATAAATCTCCCTTGGTTAAAAATTGATTGTGTTGGAATGATAAGGTTTGTTAGTCATGTATGGATCTCATCAATAAAATATTTTAGGAATAATCTATTGGATAAATCTAATAGTTCATCATTCTCCATTCAACTGCGAAGTATAAAGATGTATAGATATATAATAGAGTATTTATAGTGTGACAACATGAAGTGTGTTATTATAGAGTATTCATATCAATTATTGATATGTTAGAAGTTTAAGGCCAATATGTATAATTCTAAGTATATTTTACAACCATTAACTATATGAAAATGGAAATGGAAAACCTCACCATTGAACTAGCCATCAATCTCTGAAAAAAAAATTAAGTCCATAATTCTATTTGTGTTATAATCAATTTCCTTATTAACTTAAGAAAATTCATTTATATAAAAAACTTTTTCTCTCATAATTATATTTCTATAATATATATTAATTAAGGGATAATTTTTCATGGAGTAACACATTCTATTTTATCTGATTAGGGTCTAATTTTTTCCTCGAAGATCAAGAAATGTCTTATACAATATCGTGATTTAATTTTTTGTTTCAGTATTGATTATCATCCTTGGATATATGGTCAGTCTAATAGAACCATTTAAATTATAAATTATATGGTTAGGACTTGTTCTATGCATTTCAAATGTTGTTTTTATTAACATGTTCCTACAGAATACATTTCTTAAAGAAATAAGTTTCACTCGAGTGTTCATATGGCTACATATGATGCCCTATTTGGAATGAAGTGTGTAAATATAATGTGATTGAATGTAGTTATATAAAGAAAGCTATTGGTACTTGATCTATCTTATAAAATGGTATAGAATGTTATATCCATTCATCAGCATATCAAGGTTGCTCATAGTAGAATGAAATTTCATATTTACAATCATCGATGAAATATGGAATTTGAATTTGGTGATTAAGTACACCTATGTATTTCTCCATAGAATAAGGTTATTATATTCAAAAATAAGAGAAAAATAAACCCTAAATTTATTATCCCCTTCAATATTTTTGATCGAGTAGACATGGTAGTGTATCTCTTGGAAATTTCATTAAACCTCTCTCATGTTTTGGATGTGTTTCATGTATCTCTCCGGAGGGACTATATACTCAATCCTTCAAATTCACTACACATAGAAGTTATAACATTAGAACATAATATTTCAAAAAAATAAAACTATTATAAGTTTTGGAAAATAGATATAAATTAAAATATAATAAGGCAACTCACCTAGATAATATTTTCTAGAGGAATCAAAAATTAAGATAAGCTACATGGGAACCAAAATATTTTATGAATAGAGATATCCTCATCTATTTTTATTAAAGTGATGTATTTTTTAGGGATACATTCATTTTAATGGGGGTATAATATAACACACTGAGGTTTTATGATATATTTATATTCAAATAAACATAATTTATTTAATAGATTACAATACATACAACCCCAAGTATAAATAAATTGTAATATAGTATAAAATTATAACATAGTAGTTACTTTGGAGGACTGGATAGTAATTTCTACATTTGTATTATTATGTATAAATTTTTTAGTTAAATAAAATATATAGATAAAGAAGTATTAAATTTTTACTAAATTACTTTATGCATTAAAATATATATTTCCCTCAAAAGGTTTTTTTACTTTTTGTGATAATATAATCTAATTACTTTCTAAAAATTTTAGAAAATTTATTTTAAAAATTGAACTTACTTTTTATAATTATCAAGTTAAAATTATCTAAGAGTGAATTATTTAAAATATCCTTTTAAAATATTATTTTTTGAGGAATAATGAAAAAATAGATTTTTTTAAAACCATTTTTTTAAAGAACTTACAAAGTTTCAATTTGTATTAAAATTATTTTAAAAGTATAATTAGTCATATTATATTTTAAATAATCAAATATAGGTCATTATAATCATTTTAATGTTGAATTATTATATAAAAATGTTTTATACATTAGTAAAAAAATTGGAAAAATGATTTTTCACTTTTTTAGGGATTAATTTCAAAATATATTCTACTAAATTAGTGATTTTAAATTGGTAAAATGAATTCCATATCTAGAATAAAAATAAGTAATATTATAAAATAATATTCTCCTAGGGTGCATTTTAGTTGGTAGTGGCCCTACGGGGTCTCCACGAGGCCTCGGGTTCGAGTCTCATCAAATTATTCATTGTCAGTTGTATAGGGATTTTCTTGTTTTTCTCCTCCTTCCCCAGCCATTTTAATAATATAAATAATATTTTTAACATAATTTTTTGTCATAGTTAATAGTTACAAAGGAAAAAAATTTATCATGGTTAAGGATAAAATAATCTTACTGGGAGATAAACTTAGAGATAAGGGTATGTTTTCTAATTAAAATTGTGTAAACTCTGCCTTTGATTCATTTTTATACCTTATCCTATAGGAAATTAAAATATCTAACCATTGGGAATCATATTAACTTGATATTAATTTATTATATTTTATTTAATTATTGAATTCCATGTGTGTCCTTTACCCCACTAATAAAAGGACACCCCACCTTTCTCTTCATTTCACAACATTGAGCCATATATCTTAAACAAAACCTATACAATTAACTTCTCAACAACCTTCTCAATTATTTTTAGGTGATTTTATTCTTAAAATACCATTCTAAGGTTCCTTAAAAAACATATATATAGTGATTACTAAAAAAGATGTAATATTATTACCTAGGTTATTTCGATTTATTTATTCTTATACCTTTTCTAAATATATGTTATTCATCATAAAATAATAACTCAATTATCCTAAATATACTTAAATTTTATTAATATTATGTAACCACTAATATCCGCCCTGTATTACATCAATTTGAAAGTGAAATTATCACTCGGGGGTATGTATGGATTACCACCTCCATGTATTGATTCAATTACTTTTCCAACACCACATTTTATGGATGGTTATAATGATGAATTTATATTTTACGTGTTATATTTGTTAAATAATACTTCCTTTATAATTAAAATATCATATAATTCTTATAACCTTCTAATTTGTTGTAAAAAATTATGTCATTTTTGCGTATTTGGAGACTACTGCCTCCATGAAGTGATGGGATTTATTTTTTATAATTTTCATAGATAATAATAAACATATATTTAATTAATATATATATATAACATATATTATAAATTAATTTTTCTATTCTCGATGAACATTATTAAAATTTATTTCATTCTATTTTTCGAAAAAGAAAATAGTGTTCGTGAGTATATATGGCTTACTGCCTTCAGTAATGGTGTAATAAATTTTTCTATCTATAACATTTATTAATATATATATATATATAATGAATATATGTGATATTAATAACATTATTAACATTTTTTATATTTTTTAACCATAATATAAGTACAATGATCGGAATTCATGAATTGAAATTATTATAAAAAATGAAACAATTACACCTGAAAAGTATGATTTTAATAAAAAATTATTAATAAATGGGTTTATAAATGTTATAAATAGATAATATATGATATTATAAGAATGTAAATTATTCTTATATAGATGTATAATAAATTTAAATGTATTATAATGGAGGTTACCGAACTATATAAACAACTCAAACATGCGGTAATGAATTTTTATCTCACTTTTATTTCATTGAGATGCATGAAATATTCACCACTTGTTTCATTTATATGGTTTATATACTAATGTTTGTTCCAAAAACCATGCCTTGAAATAAATCGGCAATGGAATGAGGAAATGTCTAAAAAGGCCTGCCCCTCAAAGCCTCCAACACAACAAAGTCGTGAAGCTACATGGATGACACATTTCAAACCATTGTGGAGGAGATGGAGGACTCCTATATGATTATGAGGAACTTGATGAGAGTTGGGGGGCCTCTACGAAGGCTATAGAGGAAGTGAAAAACTCCTCTGAGATTCTGAGGAACTTGATGGAAGGCACAAGCCTCTACGACCGCCACAGTGAGGGGGACTGACTTCTATGTGACTCCGAGAAACTTGATGAATCGAACTCCATATGTGAAGTGCGCATTGGTTCTAGGAATTCCCTTAGTACATAGTTCCACTTGGAACCTATAAATACTTAACTCCCCTCATTCTAAAGTATCAATGCCTTAACCATTCACCTTTCAATCTCTCAAATCATGAAGCATATTTTACTCTGCGATTTATTAAGAGATTGAATCATCATATGTACATTATCTCTACCAAACCACTTTCCCTTTACTCTATTTTACCTCCAATTAAAGTGGGTATGCCCTTCGTGAGGTCATTTGGCCATCGCAAAGGATGGATACTCCCTTGCGTATGTGGAACCTTGTGAAGCACTTAGTCTTCCTGAAGCACCCTCTAAGCACATGTAGACTCCACACCCAGGCTATGTCACTATTCTTCATGAAGAACCCTCCTTTGTGAAGACCATTCACTTCATGAAGCAACCAAAAAATGTAAATACCTTCACTTTTATCCATTTTAGATCATGAACCCCACTATCGTGCGGCACTACAGGCTTGTATGGAGTGATTTTATGATCCCCCCAAGTGGTGTTTCATGTTTTATTTCCCTACCACAAGCTTCTTTACATAGGAACACTAATGGATATTTCCTCTTTGCATAGGAACACTAACATAGACCCCCCAATAGATCACTCCACATCCTCGTTAATCCATGGCATTGCTTGTTCCTTTCCATCACCATGGGTTAAAACACACAAGTTATGAAAGTCTCATGTGTGAGGAGTAAATCCCCATAATCCAAGTTGTAGTTATTTAAACATCCAATCATCCATGATATCAACACAGAAAATTAAACTATGATCATTGCATGAGTGAAAATCCCCAAAAGGACCATGAAGGGGATGTGCACTAGAACCCTCTCACTCCTCCTCTCCTGTTGTGATTTCTCTCCATGTGTGCCTCAGGAAGCCCTTGCATAATCCCTGACACTCCTAGATAGGGTGATCAATGTATGGTGGTTATATCCTCCTCATACATATAGACCCGTACTTGGGAATCCCTCCTGTAATAAGTCTCAATCTTCCTTTCTTTGGGCCTCAGACCACACTTAATCCCCTTATTTCCTCTTTAGGCTACTAACCATGCATAAGCCCTGCTCCATTGCTCGTGGTCGCACCTCTCACAACACGATCGTCAGGTCCCTTACGGCCTCTTGTTTCTCATACCGATCATGGATCACATGGGCTTAGAGTAAGAATTGACCATGACATCCTCTTTGGGTCACATTAGCATGTATGCCCCACACCCCTCATTGTCTAACTAAATGGAAATTGATCCTTGACCTTTCAAAGTAAGGTACATAGGAAGCCTCCCTAAGAATGAATCCCATCACACTTTAGTCCCAACCACTTCACGTCGGTTCACCCTCATCCCACATGATGTTAAACTGTATTCCCCTTTTGTCATGCATGACATTAAACATTATATTCCTTTCATCTTACATGTTGTTAAACTGTATCTCCAAACTATATGGGTTTTTATCCCCTTAATGTGCGTAGGAAGCCTATTTTAGGTTCAATTAAAACAAACGGGAAACTTTGGTACTCCCTCCTAGATATTTACCCTTTTGATGTGATATTTTCCCTTTTAGAACACATCTCCTAGATCCACCTCCCTAAGGTGTTCTCATCCCTTTGAGAAGTTAACCATGCATAATCCCCACACAATATACAACCACCCAACCAAGAGATTCCCTCTTACGATGGGAAACTAACCATATGTTAGCCTCGTCATTTTTTCATGTTACTATCCTTTATGTACGCACTGATTTTATCCCCATTCCAGAACTATGTGGACTTTGATTCCCAGCCATTGGGATATGTAAGATGCCTCCATCAGTTTCAAGCCCATCACTAACCTCTTCACATCTGTTCCATCCCCATTTTATTCATTCTTCAACACTTTATCCATATCAATCCTAATTTCACATAGTCTTTCACTTCCTAATGAAATCATGGCATTCCCCTGGGATTCAAACCATGTGTAAGCCCCATTCACCTAATTTCTCTTTGTAGCACCCAAACTACAAACCATGTGCAATCCCTAACATATCTTTGAGTCATTTTCCATTGTGTGGACTCTTATACTATACCTCAACCTTTCAAACTACATGGGTTTTTATCCATATATTCTACATAGGGAACATAGGAATCCTTCACAAGGTTCAATCCCAGGCACTGGTAAACCTTAGTTTCCCCTTTTTGTAGACTCATTCATCTCTATAATCTACCCCATGTGGTATCCAAATTATTCTTCATGTTTGTAAGACAATCCACCTTCGATCCATACTTATTAGATGTTCTGAATCATTCATCTATTAAACGTTCTAGTTGTTCCATCCTTAGGATGTACCCTCCTGATACACTCTCATTAGTTTTCTAATTAGTACAGTCCATCTTTTCTAGACATTAAACTAATGGAATACCTTGTTCTAAACATGGGAAGTCAAGGAAAAGCTCAGACAAATTCTTATGGAACATATTTATCCACATTCCAAGTGGGATACCTCATGCTTCAGCACCCTCGAGAATCTATCTGATAATGTAAAATCAATGTTTACCAGTGTTTCAGCGTCTTAACACGCCCACGATGCCCCAACGTGACTACTCCTCTGACTGAAGGTTTCTTCCTAGACTTGACCCCTTGGAATTTCCTGATAGAAGATGTCTAATTAATCAGTATCCAAAAAGACATGGCATCAGTAAAAGTTTCAGGAACAACGTCTTAATATTAAGGTAGACTCGGACTGGGAAACAAATTTTAGGAAGGAATCCATGGAAGAAGGAACCGACATCCTATCATCTCATTTCAATCATGTATCAAACATCTCTAAAGAAGTTATGATTGTCACCCACCTTTGGAAAGTGGTAATGGGGGTCAAAAAATATTGCATCCTTACAGGCGACACACACCGTAGAGAAATATTTAAAAGTATAAATGGTGAATCCGATGTGAAATTATTCCCCTTAATATGAGGATTAGTAGCATCTGGGGAAACAACTAATAAGTGTGTCACCAGATATAGTTATCCAGTGCCAAGTACCACAAAGTATATCATGGGCATGGCATGAAACTTACTAGAATTTGGGGTAGTTAATAATTGGTAATCCCGGTCTATGACATTGTTCGTGTGGATCTCTCAATCCAGCCATGGAAGACTAAATGGTGATGGGCCACTAGGCATCGATTTCCAACAATTTTTACAAATTACTTAATCCTCCTTTTTTGCTGGACTCATGATACAATTGTAGGAAACCGATCATCTCTAGACCACAGATGCAAGGATGAGGGAAATATAAAAGTGTAAATCTCACACGGCTTCACCTATTCTACGACAACTCCCATGACCATAGCCACTGGGCACCCACACCCTATCTCACCCTCCAAATTTATTTTAAATAGGGTGATTTATACTATTATACATCGATATGAATAGTATGGGTTATCCCAAAAATGGATATGGCCCATCAATATAAGGATTCATTCATGACCCATCAACTCAACCACCCCCAAGGGCTGCGTAGGGAGCTATTTCTCCCCACTCTAACCTTCAACAGCTTCAGGAGCCTCTCTCCTCAGTGCTCTGATGACTCACAACATTATGTGGATGAAGTAAGGGATGTTCATGTCCTCCAGAATATGAATTAAACCAGTGATCCATGAAGTAGGACTCCTACCATGCGACATCATCACTGTCAACTGGTCCCACAGACTGAGGAGAAGGTGGTCCATACACCTATATAGCTGGTCAAAGCTCCGAAAATCCAGCATCAACATCAGGTGCAAGATATGGAAGACACATGATAGAAGGAATCATATTCCACGGATTTTGTGGCCCAAGGCAGTATTGGCATGCTCTATTGTCCCCCTATTGTTATGGAGCAGGGTCACTTCTATGTTCTAGAGAAGGGGAACTTCCATGACCAGTCCAGAGTGAGGTGTCAGCCACCTCAAAAGCTGGTGGAGTCGACTCCTCTGATCATCGGTGTATACAGCTATCGTGGCTGGCGGACCCACGATGATAAAGTTCAATATTGAGGTACTCACTGTACAATTATCTGGTAGAGTAGAGGTCCTCCCTACTCTCGCATCTAGCATAGAGTTCCTACCCATGCCACCACCATTATCCTGATAAGAGGTATTCCCCATATTATTGATGCTTAGCACAAAGTTCCTCCCCATGCCTTTGGTCCTAGTTATGAAAATTTCCCCTTCCTACCAGGTTATCCATGCGGGGGTCCCCCTTACACTATGCCCAACTAGCATGGAGGTCCTCCCAATGTTCTAACTAACTACATTAGAGGCCCTCCCTGCTTCATCGACAATTTTCATGAAGTTATTTCTTGTATCTAGTATGGTCAATATGAAAAAATTCATTATACCACATCCACGGAAGATGGATGATGCGAAGGTCCTCCCCACTCCAACAATATCACTCACGGAGGTCCTATGGGTGCTTTGTTCGACAAATACCCTGGTGTTCCTCGTACAACCGATTTTCCAAGTAGAGGCCCTTCTCATTTCATAGATCAGCCCTGCCTTAAATAATTTTCCCAGTGTAGGATGGTGGGTCATCACTTCCAGATAAAAACATAGAGAATCCATATATCACAATCAAGCTCATATGCCTTTCGGACTCTAAGGCATAGTGTGATTCGGTGATAGAACCTTCACTGTATTCCTCTATTTAAGGGATTCGGGAATGAACTAGTCGTATCAACCTTGGAATCCTGAAAGAAGATATCCACTGGATCCCCAAATCCCTTTGTAGATACATACAAGAGGATGAATATTAGGATCTTTTCCAGGGTCTGGATGTGCAATCCTCTCTTTCATCCCCATGATCATTCACCACCTCATCAAGGGATCACGGAGAATTGTCTTGGGGATCAACGAATGGAATGAATCAGCCTAATCCACTGCCAACAACAACTACCCTTATATGAGAAGCATTGTTCAGTACCCCTTCTTATAGGGGTTTCATGGTATAGTTAAAACACTCTAGGGGAATCAACCCATGTTGTAGTGATTTTTCAGATTGCACTTTGTACTCACCACCAACCAGTCCACCATCTAAATAGTCTATGTTTTTGTCGATATCAGTCCCTCAACCACCCCCAATCGATGAATGGGTAAATCAAGGGTCACATCCCGAATATGATAGAATAAGTTTGTGGGACATTTTTTCAGAAGACCATCTCCATGAGATGTTCTGGCCAGTTGCAAATAATAAATTCAACATCCCAAAATTCGTCGCCCAGGATGATATTGAATGCTTCTACCGAAGCATAGAGAAGACAGATTCCAGTCCTTGTAATCGATGGTTATATTTCCCCAAAAACTAAGATCACCTTGAAGAAACTGGCCAGAAATTCTGTCTAGTTGACTTGGATGCACTCCATATCGAGAAGCACCCTACGTCACCTGGTTATCATCGAACTATCCTGCAATGATGCATCCACAGATTTACAGTACTCTATAGAGTTATTAATGAGTCTTCCCCACATGTACAGATTTGTGTCTATGGGATGTATGTTTCCTTTCATTTCATTCCTATCTTTATCCAATCCAGTTCACCTAGTGATACCAAGTATATGCCTTCAGGCATCATCGTAGTGAACATGGTCGTTTCAAAGATATACTAGGAAGAGGTCACTGGAACATGGTTAGGAGAAGATGAATGACTCATTGGGGCATCACAACACCTGGAAGACCCTACAGGTGTCCACATTCTCCAAGAAATATAGAAAATTGGACTTTATGTTCCTTCTGAGTCGTTGCCTCTCGGTTGAGACCTCATCAAGGGTAAAGAGCACATTGGGATAGTTAACCCCCCCCCCCCCCAATCTGTCTTGTCCAGTGCCTAAGATGGAGGAAGATCTTAAAAAGGTTGTGCTATATCAGAAACTCTATGAAAAAAAGAATATTTCTGATGAAATATTTTCCAAACATGTGGCAAAATGGAGACAAGATTACAATAACCCTCAATCGAGGAAGTAAGAGAAAAAACAGCTCCCCCTCAACGAGGTGTCTCCTAGTGATCTTGACAAACCTAACTAGCTAGATCATTTCGAGGCTAGATTTTATGGTAAGTGAGCATGGTATGTATCACTGAATCCACCCGAGGTGTGCAAGAGTCCTCCCCATGACCAGCTCAGGTTTTACCAGCCGCTCCTCTGGTTCTACTGACTACTCCACAGATCCCTCCAGAAACCCCTCAAGTTGTCTCCCTATCCACTTCACTTTCTACTCATCCATATTACCATGTTAAAGAACCTACCAAAACATTAGTGGTTAGGGACTTTAGTTAATATAGAAATCCTCACCAGGGTAATCTAATGGCCAAACTTATTGGTCACCTCAAGGATCTTGAAACTCGACAGGTGGTAATCCCACCTGACAGTAAACCATATGCAGCATGGGTGGATGATATACCAGACCCCAGGATTCAGAAATATTACCTTCTCCCCTTTTAATGGGATATGAAATCCTCTACAAAATCTAGAACACTTTAATTCAAGGTGTAGACCTATTATTGAAACTCCATCACATCAGGATGTTGTTTAGCTCTGGTGTTTCATATAGACACTGGAAGGGCCTATGTTTATCAGGCACAACCAGTTCCCATAGGGTCCATAGCTACTTGGGAGGATCTCTACAGGCAGTTTTTATACCAGTTTAGTTCCACCCCCCAAAAGACTATCATTTCAGACCTCTTCAAGTGCATGTAAAGTCTTAATGAGCGAGCGGCAAAATTTATCGCTAGGTGGTGGGGCCACACATATTCACTCAATAAGACACTGACTTTGGAGGAGCTAATAATGATGTGTTTGGAGAGTGTGAATAATGAAATGGTCCCTCATCTCTTAACTTGGAAATTCTTAGGTGGGTATTTAGATTTTTCTGACAAATCTCAATGTTTAAAAGAAGCCTTGCAGCAAGCCAAGTATGAACGTATGTTTCCTCTTGAAGCACTAGAAATAAGAGTCTCCAAGGATAATACTATTGTTGTTACACATATAGAGGCCCCAAGACAGCTAGAATTATTACCAGAAGATCCACCTACATTGACTCACCAAGGGCCCCCACCTCAGACCCAGCCTCCAGCTCAGAATATCCTACCTTAGAACTAGTCAGTGCCACCATGTAACCCACCACCACAAATTAGGTTAGAAAACTTGGTTCCACCCCCAAATCAAGCTCAACTTTCCCCTCATGAGGTCCCAGATCCCTGATTCCCTTTCCCAGGTTCAAAAAATCTTGGCCCAGTCATTTGATGAGGCTCAGGTCCCTAGATATTTATGGAGTTCCATGGATCAGGGAATCCTTCAGTTTCTATAATGCAGGAGGCCCGAAGTGGCAGATCTCACAAATTACCCAAACTATTGTCCCCATCAAATGATCCCTGGGAATACACTCATGAAGTTATATGAGTTCAAATATTGGCGCCAAGACCAAGTAGCTAACAATGTAGTTATATTGATTATGTCCCTAGTAAAGTGGTGTGTGTGTTTGTAAAGCCTGACTGTGATAGCGAGGGCGAATGGTAGTAGGTTTCTAACCATGGGTCTCAAATGTTTGATAATTGGATAGCTCAAAATTCAGTCACATATTCCCATGGTATTATCCTTGCATGATTAAATTTGACCAAGCCTTTATAATTCATTGTACTACCTTAGGCTACTACCTCTACATCAACTTCTCGGCCTTCGTCCTCTCAAGGGATTAAGCACCGATGATGTAAGTAAAAAAACCCTCTACAAGTACTAAATTCATCCCATAATCTTGGAAACTTCATTCCCTTAGAGAAGGGTATTGCCCCTCGAATCTGCCCAACCATAGAAGACTCTTCATATCATGACCAGGAGTATGCATTAGTGAATACCATCGAATAGGTGGACCCTTACATGATACTCATCAATGTGGAATTACACGAAGACCCTTCCAATATACATCATCAACATCAACATTTTTGGATCCACATGTATACAAATCACCAGAATTCTCATTCCAATGATCCTAGTCGAGCCATGAAAGCCACCGAGATCAGAGAGCAGGCCTAGAACTGATCTCAGCATGTGCGACCTTCTCATCGTGTTTCATTGGATTCACCTCTACCATCATTCATATTGCATGATCAAGCAGAGCCACCACAATCACACCATGACAAGACATGTTCAGTTGAGGATAAGCCTTAGTAATATAGTCATCATCCTGTGGTTTCTCTATATGGTCTGACTAGTTTGCAGCGGTACATTTCCTGCACCAGTCAGAATCATCCAGTACCATCAGCAGTGCCCATCATGCCTCCTTTCATGGAGAAACTTCCTATCAGAATAAGTGCGGACCTCATGCTAAAGTATGGTGTAATTAATAACCACTCAAGATTTTTTTCCATAGATCTCGATCCTTGAGGCTCTCCGCCTGTCATTAGATAAGAATGAATTCCTTTACAGAGGATTTAAGGATCCACCTCTATTTTGAGACAGAGATATCAACCATTAAGTCCTTCCACACTGGGGAAGTAGATCATTCCAAATTTCAGGCCATCATCTCATTCTTTGGAGAAGTTTATGGTTTCCCCGTATAGGGGAACATCTTCCCACTATAAATCATTGGACAATTAAATGTCGTGGAAGTCCACCGTTTTCTTATCGATATGGGTTCTGGGATCAATCTCATCCCGAAATAAACTCTCTATAATTTGGGACTATCTAAAATGGATCTGAGACCCTATGACCTAATGATTCAAGGTTATGACAAGATGGAGAAAACACCGGTAAGAAAGATTTTCCTAAATACCCAATTTGATTTCTTGGTTACTAGAATTTATTTCATGGTTGTCTCACAGGATTCCACTTAAAACACATTGATGGGTAGGACATGGCATCTCTTGCATGTGGAAATCCCCTCTCCATATCACCAATGCCTCAAGTACTCCCTCAATGGTCAAGTGGGAGTGGTATAAGGTGATGTGACCCCCTTTTATTCTTATGAATCCCGCTACTTAGATTCCAACTATTGAAAGATATAGGACATAAGTTTATGGCCCATGAGGTTGAGCACACTACCATTGTAGCTGACCCTTGGTCGAACTTGGATTATGCCTTCCTTCTTCTAATACATCAGTTGGATGCCACGATTCAATTCACGAGTCCCTACTTGGTCATTTTTAGAAGAATTAAAATTTTTGTTCCAATGTATAATGAATTCCGGAATATTTATTCATACTCCAACATGGATCATGGTCAGGTTATTCTAGATCTCCTTACCCCTATAAGGTATCGGTATGTTTTCCCCATTGCAATAGCAATATGTCTTACATGCTTGTTCCACCGAGATGGGTTGAACTGACTCGAGACGATGCACCACTACTATTGTGATATTATCAAGTGTGACCCATTGGGTCAAAGGGATTATGGAATCAGATTTCTAGCTTTTGACTCGATGGTTTCAGTAGCCTAGGGGTCCCCCAATGAGGATTCCCCCTTCACTCAGGTCGACGCCAACATTCTGTTTGGATCAGCCAACTCAGAAAGATTACCCTGGTAGATAATCCTCCCACTACAGATGGTGCAGAATATTTGGAAGATGCTCTTATCACATTTTGAGAAGCTGTATTTACCACCATTGATGAGTTGGTACAAGTGACTCTCGATACCGATAAAGATCTGAGATCGACACTGATCATTGTAGCTATGCATACAGAAGATAAATAGCAGTACGTTGATTTCCTAAAGCATCATCGAGATTTATTTTCCTAGAGCTATGATGATATGTTAGTACTAGATCCTCATGTTTCAATCCACCATCTTTGTCTCCCAAAAATCCATTTTGGGTTCAAAAGGCCTCCCAGAAAGATTGACCATTCCCACGAGGCCATGGTCTAGGCCAAGGTAGATAAGCTAATTAAATCCAACTTCATCAAGGATGTCCAGTACCCAAGATTGGCATCCAAAATTTTTCCCATCAGGAAAAAGAACAGACAAATGAGAGTATTCATCGACTTCTGGGATCTCAACCATCCCTGCATGAAGGATGACTTGCCCCTTCCTGTGATAGAGCTATTGATTGATGCTACCATTGGATTCCATGCTTTCTCCTTCATGGAAGAATATTCCAAATATAATCAAATCCAAATAGATTTATAGGAAGAAAATTCCATTGGATTCAAACCACCACAAGGTACCTTTTTCTACCATGTAATGCCTTTTGGGCTGACGAATTCATCAGCCTCCTATCAGCTTTCCATGAACCACATATTCAAACTGATCCACAGAAAATTTGGAATGATATTTGGATGATTTGGAGGTCAAATCCCACAAACTTCATGACCATATCATAGATCTTGAGAAATTATTATCTTCCTTCGCTCCTACTATCTAGATATGACCCTTTGAAGTATGGTTTTTGGGTTACTTGTAGAATTGTTCTCAACCTTTTCGTAAGATATAGAGGAATCGAGATCAATCTAGAGAAGATAAAATACATTAGTCAGATGCCTCCTCCAATCAACCCTCAGGATCTCTAAGGATTTCAAGGAAACTTAGCCTACATATTCCGAATCATTGCAAAACAGTCTGGAATGTTTAAGACCTTCTCCCATCCCATGAAAAAAAGGTTCCAAAAACTAGTGGGATGAAGAGTGTTAGGCCTCTTTGGAAGAGATCAAGCATTACCTACTACAACATTCTATTCTGATGTTACCCATATCTAGAAAGCCTTTGTTACTTTATTTTACTTCCCTATAATGGTCCCTCAGATACCTTCTCTCTCAAAAGAAAAAATTAGAAATTGAGAATAGTTTATACTATCTCAGCCACATGTTCCGTGATAGAGAGACTAGATATTCCCCTATTGGGAGGAGTTTCCTTTTTCTTGTATTTTTAGTCCCCAAGTTGCGACTTTACATATAGAAACATGAGATATAGCTAGTTTCCCATGTGGATCTACTGAAATATAATATGAAACTCCCCATGTTGACATGTTTTCTATCTCAGTAGGCAGTGATCCTTCTATAATTTGATATCAAGATCATTCCACAAAAAGCAAGAAAATGCCAGGAGCTAGCAGACTTTCATGCTTCCCATCCAGACCCTACATAGAAATACCTATATTATTATTTTTGATATGAGGCAATCCTCTCGGTGGATAAAGTTGTTCCATGTTGTTATATGCACTCTGATAGTGCTTCGCGAAGCCCAACTGGAAAGAGACTCAAAAATCCATGGATTAATAAGGTAGGCTTGGGTATCGTCTTCACCCCACCTACAATGGCTATCTTTCCCTATTCATTTCAATTGTTAGAAGGTTGTAACATCAAAGAGGAAATTTATCATGCTCTTATTATTGGCCTCAAGTTACCCCTTGAGATTGGTGTTCCTCACCAACATGGGAAAGGGGACTCTGAACTAGTCATAAAACATATTAATGGTGACTTTGTTATCAAGAAGCTATAGCTGGTACCCCAGTTAGAGGGCAATCACCGACTAATGTCCTAGTTCCCTTCATGACCTAATGTCACTCATGTTCCTTATTCACAGAATGGTTGAGTCGATTCCTTAGAAAGCCTTGATGCATCTCTTACAGAGCCTGAATATGATGATTTGATTATCCATAAGGCACACTATAGATTCATCACTCCCAAAACCCTATATGATGATGATAGTCAGAAAGTAAGTCATCATACCGCCTGTGCATCCACATCAAGACCCTTAGGTCCCCCTACTACAGCACTGGAAGGAACCATTGAATAGAAAACTCCTTTCATCGAGTACCTCCAAAATAGAAATATCCTGATAGATCGGGTTGAATGTCAGGAAATATGTCAGTGTGTAGTGATGTGAATCCTCTAGAGTGTCCCCAGTCTTGTGC
Source organism: Viscum album (assembly GCA_963277665.1). Taxonomy (NCBI): domain Eukaryota; kingdom Viridiplantae; phylum Streptophyta; class Magnoliopsida; order Santalales; family Viscaceae; genus Viscum; species Viscum album. The sequence continues at coordinate 202,524,058 of OY728136.1, read as the reverse complement.
ATATCCTCTAAAAATGTGGGTTAGAGGGAGTTCTCTTCATCTATATTCAAGGAGGTGAGATTCCCTAGGTTATACATGAATTCATTACTGGTTCTAGTGAATATAATTAGGCAGGGCCGAATCTCTCCCACTTGATTCAAAAAATAGGCTACTTCTGGACAACTATGATCTATGACTCTATCGAGTTCTTCAAAAGGTTTCATGCATGTCACATCCATGTGAATTTTGGGAATAGACTGCTAGATTAGATCTATACCACCAAGTACACATAGACCTTTTCATTCTGGGTTCTCAATGTCGTGGGACCATATCCATTAGTGAAAGCTTTCCAATATAGGTTTATCAGGTCCAATTCAGAGTTATTGTCCAAGTGGGCGGAGGCAATTATGATCAAGGATTTCAAGGATTTTTCTATCATTGATTTCATGAGCTCCAATATCATCCACCAATTTGGAGTCCCACATGACATCCCCACCGATAACATCACTATCTTCTAGGCCGCTAAGCTAATGAAATTGTATTCCAAGTAAAATATATGTTCTAATCATAACTCTCGATATCACATGAAAGCAAATGGATAGATTGAGGAATTCAACAAAACCCTCTCTAACGTCCTATAGAAGATGATTGTTTTGAACAAAAAGAGCTGGGTATAAAATCTTCCCAACTCTCTCTGGGCTTACTGGACAACGACTCGTAATTCCACCCAGGTGACCCCATATTTGTTGGTGTATAGAACATATGTAGTATTGCACATTGATATTCAATTATCATCAATCCGAACAGTCATCTACGATCAGTAGACATCAAACAAGGTATCCAAAGTTCATATAGCTGAATTGGAATCCCATGATGAGAGAAGACTTCGTGTCCTACACAATCTAGAGAGGCATCAGAATAAGATATCCAAATATTTCATTAAGAAATTTCACCTTTGTTCATTCCTTCAATGTGACATGCTATTTTCCCTAATAACTCCAATGATACCCAGCAGAAATCCACAAAAGTTGGAACCTAAATGGGGGACCATATATCATTCATAGGGTTTACCCCAACTGGGCATACTCTCTGATCACTATAGATAGTGAGCATGTAACTCCTCCCACCAATGCCAAATTCCTCATGTAGTACTTTACATGAGTGATCTATTTTGTCCTCCATGGTGATAAATTGCAAGTGTTCTAAGCTCTACGACCTTAAAATAAGATCTCTATTATCATGTATGATGATGAACTTTAAGAATTTTACATACCACATGGTTTGAGGTCTACGACCTTAATTTAAGATCTCTATCGTCTTTACTGAAAGATATTAAACTACACGGGTACCTCCATTCTTTACACATTCCCTTCATTTGGGTCTCTGTTATCTTCCACATCTGAGAGGCACCTCCCTAGTAGCCTGGTCTCAGGCCACTTTTGCTCATCTATAGTTTTGGACTGATGTTCCTTAAGATCTCAAACGAAAATTAGATACCAGTCCCACATTACGAATATTCTCATGGATCGTTGATTTGTTTTTTGTATCCATTCCATGCCACATGATATGGATACTATGTTGCGAACATGTTCAGAAGTTATCCTAAATCATTTTCACCATCCCCATGGTCTCCCAAATACCAAGCATGGTGGCTCCCCTTTTTTCTTCCCTACTGTCCCACACACATGACATTAAATTAGGCATCTATATTCCGAGCTATATGACCAAAAAAAAATATCTTTTATGTTCATGTCACATGACATAAAACTACATGGAATTTCAAGAAATACATATTGAATTATTCTATCCTTATGCGATACATAGTGACACCCAAACCTTTTTTATGTGGCATGGCCTTAGGTACCTCAACCTTACTGGACTCATGGTCCATGTTCTCTCATGGGATTGTGTGGTGGGGTATGGAATCTCTTGTGCCTATTCCAATCATTTTTACATTACCACTCAACACACATCTTATTGAGACAACCTTTCCACATGTATTTATTGTATGATGTTAAAGTACATGAATATGAAGAAAAATGTATGGCTTTATTCCCATCCTCATGGGATACATAGAAACACCCAGATATTTCATCTTTGGGTCCAGCCCCAGTTTTTAGAGATCTTCTCTTTCTCATATCACCTTGGCCTAAGTTCTCCTGAGAGGATGTGGTGTGGTGTGGACTTTTTCCACATTTGCATTGGGTTTCCAATAACCATTCTGCATACTTCTCTCAATATCTTTCCATTATTCTATCCTCACAGTAGGACATTAAACTACACGGGAATTTCAAACAAACATGACAATAAACTAGTCATCTAAAATATGATCTCTATGAACTAAAACTTAGATCATCTTAATCCTTAACACATGAAATTAAAATGCACATATCTCAAGAAATAAATATGGATTGATTCTTTCCTTTGAAGGATTGGTAGGAACGTTCATAAATTTTTTCTCTAGGTTTAGCCTAATAAACCTCTATGTATCTTTGGTTTCCCCCTTCTGTGTTTAAGTTCTCATAAAGTGCTTCATACGGTGTGGTGTGAACTTTTTTCCCCATTCCTATCCGGTTTACAACAACCTCACTATGTTCCCCTCCATCCAGAACATCCATTTTTACCATTAATCCTTACTGTATAATGTTAAACAGCAAGGAATTGAAGAACTATGTATAGCTTGATTTCCATCCTCATGGGATACGTAAGAACACCTAGACATTTCATATTTGGGTCCAACCCCAGATCCCTTCAATTTTTCAAGCCCCTCATCCTGAGGATTTCCTTTGGGACTTCACATAGTGTGGCGTGAACATATTTTCCCTTTTTTTTGTTATGTTTTACCACACCATACGCATTCTTTTCAGAATCTTGTTTCCCCTCCACATCCTTACCATATGACATTAAAATTCATGGGATTAAAGAACTATGTATGGCTTGATTCACATACTTATGTGGTATGTAGGAACACACAGGAATTTTGTCTTCAGGTCCAGCCCCAAGATCCACATTTTCAGCCTTATAGCCTGAGATTCCTTTTGTAATCATGTGGTGTGCTGTGGAATTTTTTCCCCATTCATGTAGGGTTTATATCTACCACACCACATTCCTAATTTAGGAATATCTCCCTATAATCATTTCCCATACCTTATAACTTTAAACTAAATGTAATTTCATGAACTACACATGGCTTGATTCATGCCCCCATAGGATACATTCGAATGCTCATACATTTTATCTCATTTCCAACCCCAGGTACAGTAAATCCTTCAACCTTTTCGGCCCATTTTCCCAGACTCATTTGGAATAAAGTGGTGTGGTAAGGAGAACTTTGGTATTCAATAATTTTGGGTTTATAATAGTCATTCCATGTAATTACTTTCATGGATCTACCCTCTATCATATTTGTCTTTACCTCCTGATGTTAAATTGCTCTACATTTCAAGAACTACATGTGGATTAATTCCCATACCTATGGGATATGTAGGAAGGCCCAAACATTTTTTATTTGGGTCCATCCCTGGGTCCATCATTCCATTTTTTTCCATTTCCTTCACAAATCTCCTCAAGTAGTATTCATTTAACTAGACACCTCTACCGTTTTTAGGCCTCATCAGTGTGCTCAGATGCACTGTAATTTAGAACATAGAGTGATGGGTTATGCATGGACATGATTTCTTATATTTCCATGATTCATGTGCCCCATTATTTCGGTATCCATAATCTTTCACATTTGAATGGACCCTTGAATGTTATAGATGCTCTTACTTATAGATAATGTACCATTTTAGGCCATTGTCATGAATGATTTTGAATGAAAATTTGATACAATTCCCACATTGGGAATATGGTAATCAGTCGACCATCACTTGTTTGTTCCCATCCCATGTCATATGATATAGATATTGGGATTTGATTATGGTCAATAGTTATCCTCCATCATTACACCAACCCCATTACACCATGAATATTGGTTTCATGATTCACATCCCATTCCATTTCAACATGTTCATACATAAATTCAACACACTGAGCATGGATCACATGGGATTTTGAATGTTGGTAAGGTTTACACCCACATGGAATAATTTTACGTCTATGGTTCATACTCTATGACATTAAACTATGAGTTCCAATCCCAAATCCTAGAACCATGATTTAAACTATGTGTATTATCCTAAAAATTTGTGATGTGGTAAGGAAAAATGTGTCCTCAATTCACATTGAGTTTGAATTATGGTGTCACATCAAATATTTTCGCATCGGGAATCTTCCATTTTGGGTCCAAGCTCTAAGACTACAAACTTGGATCTCTTACGTCCTTATTGTACAGCGTTAAACTATGCCTTCCACATCCAGGTTGTGTACTGATAGACTACCCAATCATATGATTCCATCATTCTATAAGACATTTCCCCCTTTTAGCATCATCCCTCAGCCATGCCATATTCAAGAAATTTATGTAGCTTGATTCCTGTCCTTGCAGGATGCGTAGAGACCCCCAAGCACCTCACCTCAAGCCCAACCAAAAGATAATTAACCCCTCCATATCTTTTCCCATTACAATGGTCTGAACTATATGACCATAAAATGAGGATCTCACGTTTTTTTGAAAAAACATTAAACTATTAACCAGGGTTTATGATGTATGACCAAAAACCATATATGTCCTGGTCATATGACGTTAAACTTTTCTACATATCATCCTCATCGTAAGATGCTAAACTACGAATCTATCATCCTCATTAAATGACATAAAACATCAAGGAATTATTGGACTACACAAAGAAGTCTTGTTTGGAGTAGATTTTATCATTGTATAGACTAATATGCTCACCCAATGTACTTTAATCATGGTAGAGTAATTTCAAGATTGTTGGATTTTATTTGAACAACCCATCATCCCATCACCATACTTTGTGTTCCCTCTATTTCAGATTCTCATTCCAGTTCACATTTTAAGGAACCCACAATCATTTAGGATTCTTAGCCTTAGGGATCACCTAACGTCTTGGGTCCACATTCCAAAGGAAATTGAATGACACTTAGAAATTGGCCATATGTTTTCAAATTCTCTCTGCAGTTGGCCCTATTTTTCTTGTTCCCATTTTAGGATAATGTGATGTGAATGATGTGTTTTGAATTTGGTCAACATTTGTCCCCCATCATCATTCCACCGTCATTGTGTTCCATATTTTGGGTATCACGATTCATATTTTCCAATCCCATTCATTTTAAATTATTCCAGTTCCCCTAGCATTGTCCTATTTAATCACTAACACTTGTCGAGGAAAAGGATGTTTTGCTGTTTTGAGAACTCCATTCTCTAACTATGGCTCCATTATCACCCCCTAAAAACTCGAAGTGGTTATTCGGACCTGGTATTTCTGATAATGGTTTTGTGCTCTCATATTCAAGATGAATAATTATGTGGTCATCCCTTGTTTCTCAAACCAAGTATGACCTATGTGATCTTAGGGATTGATTGCTGGTTATTTCATAGATATGATTGAGATGCAGTATTTGAAGTAGATAAAAAGAATCATTCATGAAACCAAAATAAGGAAGAAAGCATAGAAGTATGTTTGTGAGTTTTTACAACTTACGACCCCCATTGATTGAACCCTCCGATAGATGGGTTGACATCTTCAATGGAGCATCCCAGCTCTACCACTCTCTAGCTTGTGCCCTCTAGGATTTTTTTCACCTATTAAGCTCCCTCTCATCTTTTTTGGATATGGTGTGTAGTTTATAGTCTATGATCCATGCCTGATCTTTAGTCACTCAGATGTTAGCCATCTCTTGGGATGATCGCCTCATCTTCTTCTCAGCATCTTCCAATTGTTTCTTTCAATCATGATATGAGTTCTGATAGTGCATCAATGAAGTTATAATGTTCATTCACCTATCCCCTAAAGCATTGAATTTATTTTTCAGAATCCTGATTTTTTTTATATTGACATACTTCCTCTATTTCCAACTAACACATGGTCCATGGTCGTATTTTCATATTTTTTCTTCTATTTAATCTTGAATGAGAATATGATGGTGTGGATTATCTACTCCTCCATCATATAGTTTGTTCAGCTACAAATGAAGTATCCCCATATGGTTTACCCACTCTTCATATGGAGTTTCCTTGATAAATATCTTGATTAGTTTCCATGATCAGTGATAGATAAACTTGTTATCATCTTCATCATAAGTGGTGTTTTCCAACTTTTATGGGTCAGCTGGTTCTTATTTTGGGAATGCCTCCAAGAATTCATCATCATGATCTACCTCTAGAGTATTGTTAGAAAGATTTTGATCCATATCATGAAGGTGGTCTTCATCACTAGATTCCACCTCGATAACCTTCGGTTCCATCCCTCCAGTCACATTGCATGTGGTCGTAGCTACTGTGATTCATTTTTCTTGGGCATCTAGGTCCATGAAAATCGGTGTTATTTTATGGAGAGGATCTCCATGAACCCCAGCAATCCTCTCTAGTATAGACCATGTGATTTATAGAACTTTTTAGATATAAATACACAAATTTCAGTTGGCCTAGTTTTATAGACAAAAGTAAAGACTTTGTGAAGGAATGGACTTACAAGGATCAAATGATTGGTCCTGCTCTTGAGTCACTATCATCGGAACCCTAGGACATGGTCCCTGTATATGGGTAGAAACTCAAAAAGATTTGGAAGTGTCACCCTGTTTATTGCAAACCTTATAGATTTTTCGCTTACCATCATCCCAGGTGCAAACCCTGAAGCTACATAAACTTTCATGGGGGAACGAGTTTGGCCTATAAGGTTCTCCTGTATAGGAAAAATGTCAGTTCAGAAAGTCTGTATGACATAATTAATCATCACAGTGAAATATTTTTATTTTTACCTCAATATTATCAGAAAAATCTTCCAACTCCTTGGTTTCATCCTCACCTTCCCCTAAAGGGCTCCCTTTCATAGCCTCTTCTCCCCATGGGGACACCAAAAATTCTTTAGGTAAATGGAAACGTTCCCTCTACTTAGCAGTAGAAAGTTGGGGTGGGACTATTTAATCTAGAATTAATTTCACATGTTTCATCATTGGATATAGAGTACCCCAATAATGCACAAAGTCCCCCAACTCGTTGATGTATTATTCCCCTTTTACTTGAGACACCTGAAATCTAACCTTGGCTTGTCCGATCTCTGACATATCCATCCAAAGATGGTTGAGGCAATCCCTCATCATAGAGGGACTAAGAAATTATATGTTGACTTCCCAATTATCCCAAGTATTTGGGAAAACAGAATCCTCTGGCATGTCTATGTGGCGCAGCCACTTCCCAAGAGTTTGAGTGGATATCTTGTAAAACCCTCTTAGTGGACACCATTCTTACTAGCTCTTCTCATCTAGGATTGTCGGGTCCACCACAGGCACTTTCCTCCCACTTTTTGCATACCCTATAGTTGTTCGACATGTCACTACCATAGACACACCATCACATTGTGTTATTTCCATTTTTTTACCTTGTAATTGTAGTTTAGGAGACTTCCCTTCATCAGTATATATAGTTTTTTGCTTCAACATTTCCCTAGGGTAGGTTTCCTCCCATCTCTTGGCATATTCCCCGACTATCCCATAGACAGATGTAGGTATAGGTAGCTCATTCTTCATTTTTTCCTCCTCTCTTAAAAACATGATCCACATCTTCCTCATTGTCCATGGATGATCCTCGTTGTGTACCCCTAGGTAGACTTTTGGGGTTAATATCATCATGCACCAGAACTACCTCGCAAAGTGTTATAGGGTATAGAGCTCATAGATGGGCTCGCAGTATACTTGTGCCACTAGAACTACACACCAGAAGGCCAATAGATAGGACGGATGCTCCTCATTTACCCATCCACCATCAATGAATACCCCTCCTAGTAGGGAAAATGCATGGAAGCTAAATTCAACCTCCTTCCAATCTCTATTCAGCTCCAGTGGTGGGGTCAGCATGGCCAAAAGCTCCCCCTCCCCCCTCGCATTTAGGATGGATTGTCGGAAGTCTGACCTATGGGGGGAAATAGGGCATGGATATTAGTAGATTTCCAAGTGTGTCGGAATCCATCCAAACAAAAAATGGAGTGGTCCGCACACCCTTTCTGTCTTCTTCCCCTTGCGGATGTTCCATAACACCTTTCATAGTTTCACCAACACCAGGATCCCAAGGTTGGAACTTCCCTCTATAGCTAGCATGGATTCCATAAAATATGTTCTTGTTCATACTCCCATATTTTTAACCCTAACTAGATGAATCCCTCCATAAATAAGTGTAGAGATAAATCCATCTAGCCTAACCACCGGTTTCTGCTCGGCGTTCAAAAAATACCCCTACAGCTTCCACTGGATATCCTCCAGATTTTGCCTGTATGAATTTTCAATACTTATCTATGCTCCCTTGAGATAGTTAGGATGCTTCACCATACTTTCTTATGCACCTACTCCCCTTTATTGGCATGTTTTGGTGGGAAGTTTATGAAACATTCAAACCATATCCTGAAATGGATGTCCCCACCTCACTGTTTTTCACCTCCTGGCGCCAAGTCCATCAATGATTTTTTCCATCCGCAACATCTATTTTCAAATCATTCCATGTATTCTTTGTACAGATTATATCCTTATCCATCATCACCAGAATGGGAATACCTGAGATCTGATGGAGATCGCATAGGTTTATGTCATCCTCTTCATGATTTAGATGGAAAGTTTTGGTCCTCTACAACCACCTACTTAGTAACTCTAGCGTCATGTGTTTCGGCTGGTAGATATGGAATGGGGAATCCCATTCTACTTCATATAGGCATACCCACTTCAGCTCTACCCCAAATTCCCCAAAGGATACACAAACCCAATAGAATCAGGCACAGTCAACTTTGATGTTCTGCCCTGGAATAGGTCCCAATAATCGGTCCACCCCTTCTATGAGTTCCCTAAAGATGCCCTAAGGATGGTGTGGTACTGTGGGGGCGATACCTCTAGCTACAGTGCCTTCTCATCAACAATTTTGACATGGTTTAATAGTCAGTTATCATTGAAAAGTGTGTGGTCTTCCCATGTATGACTTTTGTCATCCCTAAACCATTTGCACTGATACACCATACTCCTAAACCAGTAATCATGTTTTTCTCTACATTCTTTAGGGATGATAACATCATACCTGAGACCGAATCCATACAGTGGATGTCTTTAAAAAAGGGTATAGTTATTTTTCCCCTCTAATAGTAACACCACCAGGGATTTGTGGTCAGAATGGATTCGCACATACTCTCCATCCCTAGACTTTCTGACATCTCTTTCCTTCGAGAATTATCCACAAGGACCTCCCGAGTAGCTTCTTATTTGTCCATCTCTATCCCAAAGACTTTGTTACTTTTTTATTACTAGTCGAAGATCTCTATCGCAAAGCTCAGTCGTAGAGACCGATCACAGAGTTATCTCATAGAGCACATTCATAAAATCGAGACTCATAGAATGCATGGTCATAGAGCCTAAGGACTCACCACATGATGCAGATTCAAAAGGGATCACAGAGCTAGGAACTCACAGAGAGCATTCTTAGACTGCTAGAGAATCACGAATCAAGAGCTCAAAACATGAGTTTGTAAGGAGAGATGCAGAAAAATAGGGATCTTCATGCTCTATTTATATGTGATGACCCCTCGAGCTTACATCACTCTTGTTCATCTCGAACATCATGGATCTTGTGGTTACAGAAAGCTTCGCGGAGCTCTCAACCCATGCTATGCCAGGTGCATCACAAATCTTCTTCTCAATCTACCTAGTTTTGGGGACCTACACTTAGAATCCAACCTACATTTTTTCCTCAGCTCCCATCATAAGGGGGGAATTTTTTTGGCACCAAAATTAGAGCCTCAAAATAAAATCAGCAAAGGAACAAAGAAAATGTCTAAAAAGGACCCCCCCCCCCCCCCATGAAGCTCCAATGTGTAGCCTCAAGTGTGGAAAATATACCTAGATGTCGCCTTTACAACCTCCGTGGAAGAAATGATGGACTCCTATATGATTTTGAGGAACTTGAAGAGAGTCAAGAGCCTATTTTACCACCAAAGAAGAAGTGATAAACTCCTCTTTGAGTCTGAGGAACTTGATGAAAGTCAGAAGCCTCTCTTACCACCACTTAGGGAGAAACGGACTCTTATATGGCTTTGAGAAACTTGAAGGATTGACCTCTAGTTGTGAAGAACATGTTTCTTCCCAGCATGTCCTTAACACATAGCACCCCCTGGATATTATATATACTCGGCTCCCATCATTTCAAAGGATCGACGCTCTTACCTTTATTCTTCCAAATTCTCAAATAATGAAACATATTATACTCAATGATTCATTGAGAAAATTAATCCCCTAAGGAACTTGAGATTTTTGTAACCACATTCCCATTGCTCAATTTTACATCTATATCATTTGTGTATTCCCTTCACGAATCTGTTTTTCCATATCAAAGGAAGGAGACCCCTTTTGGTACATAGAACTTCATGAATCCTAAGTCTTCGTGAATCATCCTCCAATAACATGTAGACTCCACGCCCCAGCTAGGTCACTATGATTCACGAAGCACCCTCCTTCATGAAGCACGTTCACCTCACAAAGAACCAAGGATTTGTGAATCCCCTCTCTGAGAGGCCCTTTTTTTAATCCCTCTCTCATGTATCCCTCCATACTTGTATTAAGTGATTTTGAGAACCCCCTAGTGGTGCTTCATGTTGAATTGTCATAGGCATGATAATGGCTATTTATTCTTCACATAGCTACACTAACATAGATCCTCAAATGGATCACTCTATAACCCCCATTCAACCACATCATTTTCGGTGCCTTCACTTCCCCTAGCGTTAAAGAACACTAGTTATGTAAGTCCTAGGGGTGAGGAGTAAACCCCTATCATTTGAGTTGCAGGATTTCAAACTTTTGAGAATCCACATCCTCAATAAATGATATTAAATAGTGATCATTTCATGAGTGATAATCCTAAGAGGACTAGGAAGGGGGGTGTGCATCGGAACCCTCTCACTACTCCTATCATGTTGCGCTTTCTCACAAAGTGCTCCTTGAGAAACCCTTGCGTAAGCCCTCAAACTCCTTGATAGGGTGCTCCATGTATGGTGTCCATATTCTCCTCATACATTGGGAACCCAACTAGGTATTCCCTCATAGATTAAGTCCCAATATTAATTTTTTGGTCTAATAGCCATGTGTAATCCCCCTACTTTTTCTTTGTACCTCTAACCAAGTATAAGCCTCATTACATTCCTCATGCCTGCACCTCTTGCGACACGATCGTCAGGTCACTTGCTACCTATTTTTTCTCGCACTGATCATGGATCACATGGGCTTAGAGTAAGAATCTACCATGACATCCTCTTTGGGCCACCTTATCATGTAATCCCCACTACCATCATTGTCATACTACATAAACCATGATCCTTTCCCTTTCCATGAAAGGTATATAGGAAGCCTCCCTGAGGTTCAAGCCCATCCCTCATTAGTTCTAACCACTTCATGTTAGCTCACCCTCATCCCACATGATGTTAAACTATATTACCATTTTGTCCTGCATAAGGTTATATTGTAATCTCCTTTCATCCCACATGATGCTAAACATTATCTATGAACTATGCGGGTTTTGATCCCATTCGAGTACATTGGAAGACTCTTCGAGGTTCAGTCCCAAAAAAAAGTAAGCTATGATGCTCCCTCCTAAGGATGTACTCTCCTGATGTGATATGTTCTCTTTTTGGAAAGCATCTCTTGGATCCACCTCTCTTAGGTTTTCTGATCCACCCTAGTAGCTCACCATGCATAAGCCCCACATAATCTACAAAGAATCTACCAAGAGTGTCTCTCTTGTGATGGGAATCTAACCTTACATATGCCCTAGTATTTCTATTGGTTTCTATCCTATTTTTACACCCTGATTTTGTTCCTCATTCCATAACTAAGTGGGTTTTGATTCCCATCCATTAGAATACATAGTAAAAATCCATCAGGTTTAAGCCCAGCACCGACCTCTTTATGTCAGTCCCATCCCCATTTGTTCCATCCCTCAAAACTATATCCATATCCATCATAATTTAACATGGGTGGTCACATCCTGATGGAATCATGCCATTACACCTGGATTCTAACCATGTGTAAGCCCCACTCACCTAATTGCTCTTTGTAGCACCTAGGATATGAATCATGCACCAGCCTCGCATATCTCTGGATCGTTGATCTTTGTGTGCACCCCGATCCTATGCCTCACCCCTTCGAAATACAATGGTTTTGATTCTGGTATTCTATCCATGGTATAAAGTAAGTATCCTTGAGGTTCAATCCTAGTCAATGTTAAACCTTGGTTTACCCTTTGTGTAAAACCATTCTTTTCTCTAATCCACCCTTTGTGGTGTCCAAATCAATCATTATAGTGTTAAATCTTCCCCTTCATGGGATATGCCACCATGGGTCCATCCTTATATGGAATTATGACCCATGCATCATGTAAACGTTCAAGGTGCTCACTCCTAGGGATATACCCACCTAATCCACTCTTATCAGATAACTGATCAGTCCAATCCCTCTTCTCTAGGTATTAAACTCATGGCATACCCTGTGTTAAACATGGTAAGACAAGAAAATCCTCGTAGATATGGGTCTGGCATACAATTCCCTACATTTAACGTGGGATGCCTCAGTCCACTCCCCTGAGACGCCCTATGATAAGGAAAAATATAGGTGTACCGGTGTTTCAGCATCTATACACACCAGAAATGCCCCCACATGACTACTCCCATGAACAAAGGTTGCTTCCCTGAGTTTACCCCTTGGAATTTCCTGAAAAAATAAGTTTAATTAACTAAAATCCATAAAGATATAGCACCAGGAAAAGTTTCATGAACAACATATTAATCATAAGGGAGACCCATACTTGGTGACAAAATTTGAGGAGGAATACATGAAAGTTGGAATAGACATCCCATAATCCCATTTCTATCTAGGAGAAAACATCTCTGAAGAAGTGATGAATGTTTCCCACCCTGGGAAAGTGGTAATACTGGGCAACAATAAGTGCATCCTCACAGGTGATGTGAGTCCTGAAAAAATAAACTGAAACAACTTCCAATGGATGTATTTTATGATGATTCTAATGAAAAATATGTGTATTTAAATATCCATTTATGCTTCTCTCTTTCATTGGGTTTTTAATTGAAAGCAACCAAAGTGATGTGGAATTTATTATACAATTTCATTTTTCATCAGGATTGTTTATGATCAAGTTTCTGACGTTGAAATTGTAGTGCCTATATATAAAGAATACATTAAATTTTCTTATAATCTATTTGTTTATAGATAATACATGTTATCCTTTCATTTTGTTCTCCTTAATAACACGAGATATCGAATGAATATTTTTAAGGAAAATCAACTTTATTTCACACTTCGGTCAAAAATGATTTTTATTCCAAATCCATGTTAACTAAAAATGTTTTTGACAATGTTTTTATGTTATATTATGATTTTTAAATTCATTTATACCCATGATTTAATTTTTGAAAATTGGATTCAATGTAATATTCTTTTAATTTTATAAATTATTAACTTTTTACTTTTTACTAAAAATATAAAATGAATATTCATTTTAACATATGTAACCTAAATGGAATTTCCCACTATCATGACAGGTCAAATATTTATATATTTTCTTATAATTTATAAAGTATATTTTCAAATAAATTTTTCGCCATAATATTTGGGAAATTATTATATAATTTAGGACCAAGATGATGTACAAGGTCACCGTGTTCAGGTATAGTATTTTATTGTAATGAAAGTTTAAAAAGAAAAGATAAGAAAGTAAAATCACCTCACTTTTTATTTGGTGAAAATTGGGTTGGACAGTATATTTGATAAATTGGACTCACAATACATGAAAAGGTCAATCGTATTAAGGATGAATCTTGATAGAATTAAAGGTTCATTAGATTCACTATGAAACTTATTAGGAATAAGTGATCATAATAGAAGATAATTGAAGTATTAATGATTAAAATTTAAGATCTGATGATGATTTTCTGATCTTGGAGTCCTCGTAAATCAAAAGCATTTGGAAATCCTATTACTCTAGCTTGATTAAAGAAAGGTGGAGTGAAAGAGATGTTGACAATCATATTCGTATTAACTGGATTGTGATGGAAAGTGAAAATTGGTGATGGAGATCATATTTAGCCTGATCGTAATCATGTAGATCATAATCAGTAAAATTGTATTTAGGATAATTGAATTCAAGAAAATTGTATTCTGGCTAATTTGGAAAGAGATTTTGATATTGACTTTTTGAGAAGTTTGAAAACATTTCATTATAAGTCATATAACGCTAAAGCTATACTCAATGTATTCAAATTCATAATGGAATTCATGATGCAAGAACAGTTTGTGGTTTAAGTAAGTTATTTAAATTGAAGTTAATGAATAATGATCCATTGTATTTTGTATTTAATTGTACTCATAAATGATATAATTGTTTGAATAGAAAAGTCACTAGTATCGTATTGAGAAGAAAAAGATAAACTCAGGTTGGTTTTCAAATGATTTATTTCAATTAGGTCAAGAGACATCATATCTGAATTGATTCCAATTAATATTTATAAAGAGAAAAAGAAGTATTTGTGATTGAATCACTTCATTAAAGTTGATCGATAGAAGAGATGATGGAAATATCTAAATGATTTATCAAGCGGGAGCTTTAAATATTAATATTGTTGTTTTCAACAATTGGAATAGAGTTTCATAAGGAAGAAAACACATCAAAATAGAGTTAACAAAGAAGATAAAATATTATTATTTCTTCACAAAATATATAATTGGTACATAGAATCATAAAGAATAAATTGAATTCAAGGAATAAGAATGAGGAATCAGAATCATATTTTTGTTTGAAAAGAACATATGAAGAAGAGTTAAATCCATGGAGAAGATTTGAGAAGAATCAAGAAGCATTGATGAAGTTGTAGATGCACCGAAAATTCAATTATACATGCTAATTAAAGTAATTTGGTTGAGCGGGAAACCATTTTATATTCTTTCCAAAACCTATTTTGGGGCACTTATAACATAAGTGATGTGAATTATAATTGTAACTAAAGTAATTCTCATGGTGAAGAAAAGACTAGGCAGAGAAATGAATAATTTGAGAGGGAGAATAATAATTTTTACATATTTTGTTGTGTTGAAGAAGTCTCAGTAGAGAGAAGTGAAAGGATATTACACAATATCACAAATGTATTTAGCTCAATATCATATTTAGTTGATTATCATATTCATCTATTTATTATATTCAACTTTTCTTCTCATTTGGTTCATCATCATATCAGGCTAGATAATCATATCAGGATTTCAGAATTGGGATTTCCAAACTGAGGAAGAAGGAATTATGAATAGAATAAATCATATTTTGATAGTTTTATATCTATCGTATTGGGAAATCAGATTGTAAGAATTGGATTGGGAATATTAGTCTAGG
Organism: Viscum album; assembly: GCA_963277665.1. NCBI lineage: Eukaryota > Viridiplantae > Streptophyta > Magnoliopsida > Santalales > Viscaceae > Viscum > Viscum album. The sequence goes on along the minus strand of OY728136.1, from coordinate 202,508,538 downwards.
CAATGAGACTGAGTTCAATATAAAAGTCATTAATGTTCTCTTTATCTTCTGGGAAATAAAGTGAAGAATTTTTTTTAATGGAATACATTTGTGGAAATTGAAAAGAAATCATAGGTAACTTATGTTGATACACATTATTTTTATTTCACCAACTATGTTAAAGGGATCACGCACACTATTGGAATGTTTTCAAAGTGTTACACGGGTGAATGGGAATATCCTACTTATTTTATTCCAAATAAAAGGATTATATTTTTATTGGATTTTTTGGTATTATATTATTTCCAGAAAATCAAAGGACATAGATATTCTTACTGAATAGTGAAACATTTAAGTACTTGTGTCCCTGTGGATGATTTTTTAAATATTTTTCAGAAGGGAATGAAATATTTAAATGGAGGTGAAGTTTGTTTCATTTTTAAGAAACCGTAAAATAAAATAATTATCACTGATTCACCCCCTCTCCCTCTTAGAGATACAATTATCCTGGCTGGGAACTTTCACAATGTATCAGGGCTAAAGTTTCCCATTTTTTATTCATTATTGAAGGATAATTTTAATTGTTTGAATAGTTAAGGTATTCTAGTTTTTTATTTTAATAATTATCACATTTGGAAATATATAATGTTTCCTTATCTATTTTCTATTGGATATGATGTTCTTGAAGATGCAACAAATGTGTTTCCTCTTATTAGTGATAAAGTACCTCTAACATCTATTGATAAGAAGAATATTGAGAATGATGTAAGGGCCAATAATGATTTATTATGTTCACTTTTTAATAGTCTATTCCTAAGTGTGAAATGGGTTTACACAACCAATGGTATTTGTGAAAAATTGAAAAACATATACAAAGGCAATAAAAAAGTGAATAATAAAAAATTAAAAATATGGATATTAAGTATGAGGATTTGAAGATGGATGAGTATGAATCTCTTGGGGACTTATTTATAGAGGAAAATTACATTTTCATCAGTATTAGATGTCTTGGTGAAATGTTAGATGATTCTACAGTAGTTGAAAATATTTTTAGAATCTTTCCCAATAAGTTTGAAGAAAAAGTTTCTTCACATTAAGATAGAGTTATTGAAACATTATCTCTCGATGGTTTTTATATCACTCTCATTTCTTATGAGATTATAAGGTAGAAATATATGATATGAAAAGCAAAAGTAGATCTAGAAATTTCATTCATGGATTCTAAGAAAGAGAAGTCGAAGAAGAATATTTTTGAAGATGAAGCTGGTGAATTTGATTCTGAAAATGAGATGTGTAAAAATATTGATGATATTTTATCCTCGTTTTCTAAAAATTTTAAAATTTGTAGAAGGAAATACAAAGGTAAAGGTCCATTGAAATTTGTGAATGTAGAGTTTTTTGGTAATTTTGAAACTAATTTCCCTCCAAGAAATAATTAAGAGGATATGGATAAAGAAGAAAGAATACTGAGAAGGTCATGGAAGAATCAGTGATATAAAACAAATTATTCCATAGGTAAATATATAAAACTCATCAAATCAAAAATAAAAATTTTATTATCTATATAAGAAGAAGAAGAAGAAGGAAGTGATACTAAATTTGAAAATCTATTGAGAATTTTTATGGGAATACTTTTATTATAAAAATGAATGATGAATACATAGGTAATCTATAGTTTCAAAGAAGAAAAATTTGTATTTTAATTTAATTTAAAAGTAGAAGTGAATGAATGTATGATAAAGAACATGAGTCATGAAAAGAAAATAAAAAAGTTAGAAGATAAATGTTAATCAACAAGAAATAATGAATGTGTTACCGATCAGAAGGTTAATATGGTGAAAGAAATTTATGATTTTAAGAAATATCTTGGGAAAGAAAGGAATCATAATGAGTATCTAGAAGTGAAGTTTAAGGCCATGTAAGATGAGTTGGAACTCGTTCAATAAAAAATACTAGTGTTGAACATAGAAATACAAGTTTCCAAAAACACTATTTCTAAAGATGGTGAACGTTATTAAAAGGAGAAACATAATAACATTCAAAAAAAGGTACTTTAAAATTATTAGAAGAAATTTTTAAGTGTTTCTTTAAGGATTAGTGCTAGGAAAGTAATGTGTGTTGCCAAAACCAACAGTGTTTGGAATTTAAAAGTCTTTAAAACCCTTGAATCCTAAAATTCATAATACGGAAAATTTTCTAATATTTTTGTTTTTATAAGGTTGAAAATAAAAGGAATATTCTTATTGATAATAAAAAAGGATGGTGATTCAGATAAACAAGACATGAAGGTTACTGAGAAAAATATTTACAATTCCGGTTAGTATGAAAGTTTCATAGGAAAATACTCCTTCTATAGATACTTCTAGTATTGTATTGGATTATAACATATGGAAAATATGTTTTGGTTCAGCCAACAATAGTATTATTACTCTACTATTTTGGAAAGACAATGTTTGAGGGGGAGTCAAATCCCTAAAAATAAGAAATATGAGAATGACGTTCAAAATAAACATGAGAATGTTTGTGTGAAAATTAAAAAAAGGTTCCAAACCTTGGAGACTATTTTTCAAAGATGTGATAAAAATGGACACCTTGAAAAAATATGTCTTTTTTTACAAGCACAAAAAAATATTTTTAACAATTCTTTGAATCTGAAGGTGAAGATAAAAAAGGATGAAGAAAAAGTACTTACTGCTGAAAACACTCTGAAAGATAAAAAATTGGAACAACCTTGCATTATTGATAATGGTTTTTCCTTCTAATATGATAGTAGATTTGATTTTGTTTAATAATGTGAATAATTTTAAATAAGTAACAGTGATATTTGGATATGATTAATCTCATGGAATCAATGGTGTGGGATCAGACATCATTGGAAAAGAAAAGTTGAAATCCAAGAAATCATTGAATGTTGACAGCGTCGAACACAATTTTCTAAGTGTTTCACAATTTTTTTGATGAGGATAAAAAATTTATATTTAGAAAATATTGAATTGTTTTGAAAATTGGAGAAGTGGAAAGATAGTTACCAAAGTCCAACATACAAAAGGGAATTTGTTTCAAGTTGATGAAATAAAAAACACTTGTCACTTGAGTGTGGTGGAATCGAATCAATCATGGATTGAAAGGCTAGGACACATGTGTCAAAGAAATATGAGAAATTTTTCAAAGTGATACTGTTTCTAAGTATTTTCTGACATTACAAGAAGAAGATATTGTTGTTAACTATTTTCTAGGAAAGAGATATTAAAAATCCATTCTTAATAAAATTTTGATTTATTCAAAAAACCCTTGAGCTGATTCATTATAATATATGTGGGCCTATTAGAAAACAATCATAAATTGTGATAATTACTATGTCACTTTCATTGAAGATTTTACTCACATTAGTTGTTTTATGTATATGAGTTATATATTAGATTCTTTAAAAATGTTTAAAAAATTAAGAAGGAAATCAAAAAAGGTATGTGAGTATTCAGTGAAGAAGTTGAGAACCGATAATGGAAGTGAACACACAAGTAAAGAGTTTGAATGTTATCTGGAAAAGCATGGAATTATTCATGAGTACAGTTCCACATACACTCCTCAATAAAATGGGGTTTCTAAAAGAAAGAATATAATCCTAGAGGAAATGGTAAGAACTATGTTACTTGAACATGGACATTCTTATTACTATTGGAGGAAATACATGAGCATAACTATTTATATTAAAAACTATTGTTTTTATAGGCCTAATTTAGATATGACTCTATATGAATCTTTTTATGGTAAAAATCCATGTTTGAAACACTAAAGAGTTATTGGGAGTGATGTTATTATAAAGAATAAAGGTGGAAACTATGTAAAGTTTGAGCAGAAAGGTGAAGATGGAATCTCTCTTTGATATGCACCTAAAGTAAGAGGATAAATATGTTTTAACAAATAAGTAGATAGATTTTTTTATTCCACTGATGAGAGTGTAATTTAAATTGTAGAAAAAATAAACATATCCCAACAGATAAAGATGTTGAGTAGGAAATTTTTTATAATAAATCTGATAAAGATATAAACAATTGTAATCCTACTCAAAGAGAAGAATCAGACACATGTATTTTCAATGATGAGGAAGATATTCGAAAATATAGTTCTAGTATGAGGAAGAAAGTTGGAGGTCCTAATATAATTAGGGATCAACATCAGAAGTATCGAACAAGAAGAACAACAAAATCCATTACACAAACTTATTTGTGTTTAAACTTTGATCTGAATTATGTAAAAGAAGATGTTGAGTATCTAAAATGGGCTTAGTAAATAAATGAAGAGATGGATCGAATTTAAAATAATGATACATGGGAACACATACCAAATCTAGAAAACATAAAAATTATTGGTAAAAATGGGTTTTCTGGAACTAGATGAATTATTAAGGTGTAGTGATATGGAACAAAGAATGATTATTGTATGAAGGGTATTCTCAAATTGAAAGTATTGATTTTTCTGAAACCTATTATTTGGTTTTAACATTAGAAGAAATCATAATTTTTCTTTCTATTTTGGTACAATAAGGGTACAATATCATTCAAATAGAAATTAAAACTACATTCTTGAATAGTGATCATGATGGGGAAGTTTTCATTAAACTACCTTATGGATTTGTTGTTGGGAAAGATGAAAGCTATATATATAGATTGAAGAAGGCCTAGTGTGGGATAAAATGAGCTCTGATAGCATGGTATTCCAAATTGGAGACTTTCTTAAAGAATATGAGTTTCAAAAAATGAATAATTGATAACAATCCTTGTATTATAGAAATCCAACAGTATTCCCTTGTTACAATTATATATGTTGATGATATTATCTTTACTGGGAATGGTGGAATTTTTTGTGAAATATTTGTTGAATATATTAAAATTTTGTTCGAAATTTCCATGCTGGGGGAAATGAAATACTTTCTTAGTTTAAAAAATTTACAAAAGGAGAAACCCATTTTATTTATTAAGAAAATTATAGTAAGTAACACCTTAAGTGGTTCAGCATAGAAAACTCAAAACCATTTTCCACACCCATTTTAGTTTGAACAATGTTGAAAGAAGATGTAAGAGGAAAAGAAGTTAATCAGAAATAATTTTAGAAGCTTATTGAAAGCTTATTTTATTTTAATTTCTTATGGCTTGATATTGTTTATATTGTTACTTTTTGTAACATATTTTAGAGTGCTCTTAAAAAATCACATTTAATTACAAGAATAATAACTCATAGATACACCAAAGGAATAATTTGGTATCTGGTATGATATCTCAAAAGGTATTGATTCTTTTTGGTATTCTGGTGTTGATTGGGAAATATTTTTTGATGATAGAATATCTACATATAGAAGAGTATTAATTTTGGGAAAGAAATATGTTATTTGGCATAAAAATAAAATTAATTTACTAACTCTCGATTCGACTGAATCTATTTACGTTTCTACAACTCAATCTACTACTAAACTTATGTGGATGAAAAATCAATAAGAATATTTCCTTATGGAATTGAATTTACCCTTTCCCTTGGTTTATGAAAATTATAGTTCAATCAATATCACAAGGAATTTAGTTCCACATTCTCCTTAAAAACATATTCATATAAAATAAAATTTCATCAAATATCATATGTAGAATGGTGAATTGAATTTAGAGTATGTTCCAACATCAGAACAAGTTACTGAAACTTTCACAAAACCATTCTCGAATGAACCCATTTCTAAATTGAGGTTTAATATGGGTGTCCAACCTATTTTTCATCAATGTTTAGGTATGTGTTTCTACCCCCTATCTCATATTTCCTTTGGATAGTACTATGAAGAGAGATAATTGAATCATTTCATAAATCTATCCTTTTGAATACATGTTAAAAGGGGGAGTTGTGGTTAAGATGTAAATTCATCATTATTAGTGTGTAAACTACTCTAAATTTAATTTGGGTAGTTATAGGAAACAAAAAAATTGTATTCCAAGAAAGGTGTGAAGATGAGAAAGAAAAGTTGATTAATAATGAATGTATTTCATAATCACATGTTTTACGCAGCATAGTTTTGTTATCAATAATTTTTTTCCCTATAATGAGTTAGCTTACATATGATTTGAATGGTTGATAAGTAATCCATTTCTTGGGGATACAAATTTCAGTGATTTATGAAACTTGGTTGATAATGAAATATAAAGGGGGAGATTTTTATGACCAAGTTGATGAGGAAACTGATCGTATTTAGGTATTGACTTTTGTTTTCATAAAATTTTTAGAAGAAAATAGATGGAAGGAAAATTGCCTCACTTTGTATTTGGTAAAACTCATATTGGCCATCTTATTTGAGAAATTAGACTCACAATTCATGAAATGGTCGATCATATTGAGGATAAATCCTTCTATAAGTAAAGGGTCATCAGATTCACTCTAGATCAGATTTGGTTGAAGTGATCATAAGGGAGGAGAATAGAGTTTGTATGACAACAATTTCAAATGTGACAACACATTGTTAATGTTTAAGATCTTATAAATCACAAGTACTTATAATACTTGTTATTATATCTTGATGAAAGAATGGGGGTTAAAGAGATGATTCCAATCATAATTAGATTTAGCAGATCTAGATGAAAAGAGAAAACAGGTTATGGATATCACATTTTTCATGATTGTAATCATGATAATCATAATAAGTTCAATAGTTCTTAGGCCAATTGAATTCTAAAAAAATCATATTCAGGATTAGTTGGAAAGTGAGCTGGTTGATGGAGTTATGGGAATATTCAATAATTTCCATTATAAGTTATATTATTCCAAATATGGTCCTCAATTCATTCAAATTCATGAAGGAATTCATAATACAAGCATAGGTTTTTGGTTTAATGAATTTTATGAGGTCAATGTTGTTGAATACCAGTCCATCATATTTGGTATATCATCATATTCCTCAAAGAGATAATTGATTGTGTATAAAATTCAGTGGTACCATATTAGTAAGAGAAATTTGATGTCTCATTTGTTTTCAAATGTTTTGTTTTTCAATTGTGTCAAGATCCATCAAATCATAATTGATGATAATTTATCTTTATAAAGAGAAGATGAAGTAGATGTGATTGAATCACTTCATTAAATTGGATCAAGAGAATAACAAAATGAAAAATATAGATGTGTTTTCAAGGAGGGATTGAAATTTGAATAAGATTTTTTTGTCAACAATTGATATAGATTTTCATAATGAAGAAAACACATCAGAATGAAGATTTTAAAGAAGATAAAATCAGCCTATTTATTCATAAAATATATAATGGGTATAGCGAATCGTAATGACGAAACTGAATTGAATGAATCAGAATGGGAAATTGAAATCATATAGGTGTTTGAAAAGAAATTATGAAGAGGAGTTGAAGTCATGGAAAATAATCAATAGGAATCAAGAATCATTAACAAAGTCATAGATGCACCTAAAATTCAATGATACATAAAAATTCGAGTAATTTGGATGAGTGTGAAACTGTTTTAGATTCCTGAAAAAATCACTTCTAGGACACATATATAATTGGGGAACCACCCCATACTTTCTAACTGGGTTACTATTCACGATGAAGAAGAGATAAGTTTAATCATTGGAGAATTTTAAAGAGAGAAGATGAAGTTTTCATTATTGTGTTGTGTTGAAGAAGTCTTGATAGATATAAGTGAAAGGAGAAGATACAATATCACAATGTATTTAGCTAACCATATTATTCAGTGCATTATTGTATTTGGCTATTTATTATATTAGTCTTATCATTTTATTCATATGGTCATCATATCATTCTTGATAATAATATTGGTATTTACATATAGGGATTTTCAAACTGAAGAATAAGGAATTATGAATTGACTCAATCACATTCCGACAGTATTATATCTATCATATTGGGAAACTAGTTTAAAATAATCAGACTACGTCGATCGAATTAATAAATTAGATAGTGTTTTATATTCAGGCCCTTGTTGTTGTTACCAGCTTCTGGGTAAGAAATTAAAGAATTATTTTGAATGGAAAACATTTTTTGAAATTTCAAATGAATAATGTGTAACATGTGTGGTTACACAATATTTTTATTACACCCATTATTCTAGAGGGAGCACATGCACTTTTAGATTGATTTCAAAGTGATAAAAAAGTGAAATGATATATCTTACTCATTGTATTCCACATAAAAGTATTGTTTTCTTGTTTATTGTATGGTATTATATTATTTCCAAACCATACCAAGGATGTAGCAATTCTTATTAAATGGTAAACCCTATAAATACTTGTGTTCATGTGGATGTGTGTTTGAGTTTTTCAAAATGAGAATGAAATAATTAACATGGGGATAAGGTTATTTCATTTTCATGGAAACATAAAAGAAATAATTATCATTGATTCACCCTCACCCCCACTCAGTGATAAAATTATCCAAACAAGAAACTTTAAATATTTTAATTTAGTGATTCCAAAATGAAAAGGGTATTTTACTCAAGAAATATTCCTACTGATCTTTTGAAGGAATTTAAATTTATGATTGAATTTTTTGATGTTAATTGTTATTTTTTGTTGATATTATCTAGTTATTATATACTTATTCTTTCTCTGGATGGTTAATGATTATAATGATGAATTTTTTATGAAACGTGTTTATTTTCCAAGGGTTCTGCTATAACATAATGTTGAAATGTTTATGAAACCTATTTAATTTACATGGGTTAAGATACATAATAAATGATTTATGATCTTATAGAACATATATAAATGTATTATGATTATGTGATGGGTGGTCCTAGAATTATATATTCTTCCAATTCATTGGTTAAAGATGGATATCTCAGGATATAGTGAGAACTATAGTGGGGATTGAACTTTGTTCAATAAAGTACTAGTCCAGTATGATAGTCATGGGAGTGAACATTGATTGATGATATGATGGAATGGAGAGTGAACCTGATCTACTATGATATCCTTGGAAGGTATTATTGACCAAGGAACTGGTTTTCTATAATTACGTGTATTCTACAAGCTTATGTTTTTATTAAATGTTATGACCTCATAGACCATGTTCTTTAATTATTTAATGTTTCATGTCATATGAACTACCAAGATTTATGTAAAGACTTAATATTACGATGTTTGAAATATATGTTATGTTTTTTAAAATTTAACATCATATTCTCATTATTTTAAGCTCATGTCATTTTTCATTGATCATTGATATCTTACTTGTTTACCCTTAATGTGAATCTAATATCACCCTTTATTATGTTCATTTTCACCATGATATGAATAATGGTTTTAAGTATAATATGTCTAAGATGGGTGGTACTTATGAATTAATTAGTGGGAAATGATGTAGATCTCTTATGAACAAGTTTTTTATGTATCCAAGTTTCAAAATAAACTAAACCTATGAAATTATGACAGGGATCGTTATGTTATGTAATTATTATTCTTATAAAAAGATTTAATATTTATCTATAAAAATTATGGGTTGATATATGGGAAACCCATCAACTATGAACTAAACCAGATAGTGAAAAGACCTAAAGTGCGTTCCAGATCCCCATGGTCTGGTGCATGGAACCTAAGAATCAAACAATAACTAGTGGGAATTATTCTCCCAACCTATGTTAAACAACTTGGAATACATGTATAGAAGAATGAAAAGAAATAAAATATGAAAAAACTAAAAACCAATACTGTTATCGATACCACCAAGGAAAAATTCTAAACCCAAGGTTCATGAACAAGAACAAAACCATAGGCATCACAAACAATAGAAAGATACACTATGTGATATATGGAAAATATCCCACCATCTCAATATCATATCCCTTTTCCAAGATAACTTAAAACCCAACCACCTCATTGCAACCTTATTTCATTTCCTTCATTACACAAAATAAGGACTTCACACCCCCATCGGAGTGTACAGGGTGTGATCATAGTAAGCCCTATTGGATCTCACCCAAGTGATCCATATAAAGTCACTTACAAATAATCCCAATATGATCAATATATTAGAAATATGTCATGATAAAGTAGTTTAATCATTTATATAAAAATCACAGTAAAAACATTTCCCCTTTTCATGGATTTAAAATAGATTCTTTATTAAATAATTTAAACCCCAATTCCAAATAAAAAATTTATTATTGCATGAATCATTTTAATATCTAGTCTACAAAAAAAATTAAATTAGAATAAATCTAAGAAAAATAGTGATCACCCCTAGGATAACAATGTTCTAGGCTTGATAAGTCTCTCATACCTCAATAATTGAGTTAATAATTTGTTCACTAAACAAGTACCTAGAACAACAAAGACTATGTAATAGAGGAGCACATAATGGATGAACCCCATTTGGAGTATGAAAATCAAGTCGATCTAACAATAGGGCCTAGGGAATAGTGGAACATTCCGTTTTTGAACCCCAGGCATAATTAAGGACAAGCCCCAATACTAAAACCCCCTCCTCGATGCTTAAGTATACCATGTGTTATGTATTCAAAATCATTTAAAAGGCCTTATAGCATTTCATAAATAATTTCTCAAAAACCATTTTCCATCAAAATCATTCTTCAAAAACCAGTTATATAAACAATTCCATAATGATATGAAAACCTATTTATTTTTCCAAGAGAAGGGGAAAAACAAATTTTTATAAAACTATATTGGAATTCATATAAAAATAACAAGGATCCTTCCAAACATCTTTTAGAAAACATCTTAAAGAAACATAGAATATGGGGTTCACCAAACACAGGCTTGATATAGAACAACCTACCTTACACTTGGGTACACATGAAAATAGTGAAAGGGTCCACAACCAATGAAAAAGAGGGCTCTAATAGTAGCAAGATAATATTCTTAGACATATATCACAATAATAAAAACGAAAACAAATCAAGATAGGTAGGATAATCAAAGTTGATAATGATAAAATCTCACAAGGTATTCACTAGAACACAAAACAAACTCTCAAAGTTCATTAAAAATGATCAAATTAGAAAACTTAGGTCAAGAATGAATAATTAAGGAATAATAAATTAGAAAATTGAGTCATTTTTCATTAAAAACCCCTTATAAATATACTCTATGTTTTCCCCAATTGGCATGATTTATTCCTCAAAAACCAGAGTCCAAATCTATTGTTTGAATATCCAAAACAAACAAAATCATGGCACGATGGTGGTTCACCACACCCATGGTACTCTCGGTCACACCATTCAAAGACTCCAAGAACACCCAACAAATACATAATATCCATGCGAACTATGCTATTTTGGATTCGTTATAGCCTACAACCCTATTTTGGGGAGGCCTTATTGGATGTTGTGCATAGGGTAACCACCAACGTTCCACACCTAGGACCGCATCCTTCACTAGGTGTGGTGGCTCGGGTCATTATACACTAGAGACTCATTTGAAAACCATAGTCACGGTTCTACCCATGTAACATAAAAAGTCCAAAAACCCCATTTAAACATACAAAGACATTCCCAAAACATCTAAATCCCAGAAGAAAACAACTGAGAACTCAAAAATAGAACACACCACAAGAATTTTTGTCACTTATTGGATATATAATGTCATTAATCACATTTTACAAATAGTGTTTGAATATCAATTTCATGATTTCTAATTAGATATGTTTTTATTTAAAAATTTCTTAAACCATTATGGGTTTTCTTAAAATAAAATGTTTTATTGGGTCATAGTTATTATTTTGTCAAAATGGTTTTAAAATATAGTATTTTAAGATCCTATGATGATATTATAATTCCTTTCTTAACTTTTTCTAGGAATTTAAATTTATGGAATTATTTCTTAAAAAAAATTATAATGTGAATAATAAATCCTAAACTCTCTAAATAATCTCTTTAACTTCTATATTCATGTTCATAATTAATGAAAGTGTTCTCCTTTATTCTGTTGAAATCAAAATATGTTTTATTTTTATTGATCTTAAAATATTATCTTACAGATTTTAAAATGAACTATTTATCACTCTCTTTATGATGTGAGTTTCAATAAATCCATTTCTATAAATTTTGAAACAAAATCCTTTATTTATTGTACATTTTATCTTACACTCCACAATTACATTGAAAAAAAAATTTATGCCATTTTCAAGGCTCCATTATTAGAGATAATATTTAAAAGTAAAATTTTTAAATTTTGTGGTTTACATTTAAAAAAATTACTAATGAATGTGACTCATAACATAATCCTCTATGACTATGGTAAAAACATTTTTTAAATCCTCTTTCACATTTTCCTTTACCATTATGATCGTTCTTATATGTAAAGTTTCATTTACATGTTTTAAAATGGTTTTACAAATTATTTTTATTTTTAATTACTTTCCAATGAAAAGGAAACATTGGTATATTTTTCCAAAGTAAAAATTCTAAAAAGGTATTATTGATTTTAAAATTTATTTAGAGGGATTTTTCCAAAAATAATCATTTAGTTTTTTATTTCTTCTCAAATAATGTATTTAAAATCATATTTCTATTATAAAATGTTTTTTTGAAAACCCATTTTTGGTTTTAAATATTAGATTTGAAAAAAAAATCCAGTTTCAATGTATTAAAATTTAAATAAAATATTTTTAATTTGTTATGAAACATTTTATAAAAAGATATTTCTTCATTTTTTCAAAGTGTTTTATAAAATAATTTAAAAATGGTGATTTAAATCATTGAAAACATACTTTGAAATTTCTTTTATTGGACATGGTATATTTTATTATTATAACATCCAACTTATTTCTCTTTATATCTTATGAAATATTCTATAAATTTATTAATAAAAATGTCTCTTTTCCTCTTGTAAAATAATTGAAGTTTGAAATATGGAAGACTAATTTTATGTGGAACATGTATATATTGATGATTGATGTGTGGGGTCTTATATCACCCTCTAATGAATTTTTTAAGTAACTATATCTCATGTGATACTTTTGGACTATAGGTTTTAAAAACATAATTCATTTATGGTTCAATGTTTTTCAAAACATAATTCAATTCTAAAACGTAGGTTTATAAAACATATGTTTCTTATAGAATATTGGATTGTAAAACATAGTACTCGAACAGACTTTAGTTTTAAAAAATCTAAATCACTTATTGATAAAACGTTTTCAAAACCTAAACCACTTATGGATCATAGGTTTATAAACCCTAAGTGACTTGTGGGCTATAGGTTTGTAAAAACTATGTTACATATGGATTTTAAGTTTGTGAAACCTAAATCACTTATAGACTGTAGGTTTGTAAAACATTAGTAAATAATGTTCCATAGTTTAGTGATACATAAACCACTATTAAATGATTTCCTTTTATTATATTTGTATATAATTTATTATTATGAAACATTTCTATCACATGCCATAAATCTATGCCTATGATTATGATCTATGGATCATGTTTACTATCTCATGTATATGCACTCGTATAGAATGGTATATGTTTTTCTATTTTAGATTATACATCTTGAAATCATGTATTATAGACACTATTAATACTCTATTCTATTTTTGATAATATATTTCTCCCATAATTATGTTTTTTATATTCTTATAATCAAATCATCGATTATCTTTTGATGATTTTTTGTCATCTATGGAATTAGACCACACATTTTCCATTTTATTCTATTCCACAGGCCATAAAAATTATTATAACTTAGGAAAAGTTTATAATGTAGTCGAGTGTGGATTAATTATAGATAAATGTTAACAATTATTTAAAAATAATATTCTTATGTAGCTACCCCTCAAAGACACTAAATATTTAATTCTTATCAATGTGAGATTATTGTGAGAGTAATGTTTTGACATTAAAAATATTTTGTAATATATGTAATATTACTTTGAAACATCTCACTTGGTATAATATCTTGTCGTAAAATTATGTTCTTTTAGCACTGGACCTTGGAGTGCAGGTCTAGGGTGCTTCAGTTGGTATGAGTGTATGGTTTAGTTATATTAAGGATTTATTTAGTTTTTTGGGGGAGATTAGGGAAAGATAAATTTTATGTGAACCCGAGGGATAATCCTATTAATAGGATAACATATAAAAGATTTATTAATTTATTGAGTATGTGGTTTCCTAGAAATTTTATACTTTTATGAAAACTAGAAAGTGGATATGGCTGTGGAATAGATGGACCTTGTGGTAGGAACCCTGAAAAAGGATGGTTGAGTGTTAAATTGTTCTTCAATTGGTACATGATGAGTGGTCCTAAGATTTTTACGCCTGGCTAGAAAATCCCAGAGGATTTTCATTAGTCAATATTGTTCTCTTTATAATCCATTCAGAAGGATTTATTATGTTTGGAATTAGGTCAAGGAGTATGAGAGAACCCAAAATAAATAACCCACTATTGAACCAAGAGTAATTTAGGTTGAACTGACAGCTGATGTCATGGTTTTTTAGGGTGATACATTTCAGGGAAAGTTTTTCATAAGTTTACTTACAATAATTATATTTTGATGTTAATTGGTCATCACTCAGATTAATCCATGTTTGTTTTAGTATTATTTGAAGAATTAAGGAACAAAGTTAATAATATAGTCCATAGGTAATGTGTTTATTATCCTAATGAGAAACTATATGCGATATAATATGCCATTAGAAATATTCTCATTCTATTTACCTAAATATCATGAGTTATGATTAATAATCGGCACCATAAAAATATCAAAGACTCACTAAATAATATATGGATGATGTTTCATGGAATCTATAATGATAAATACCATAAATAAATTATTATTCAACTTCATATGTTCCACGAATGTGTGATGAATCACCTAGGAAGATATATATGGAGAATAAGAATATGATTTTACTATAGGCATTGAATCCATAGAGAAACACACTACTAAGAAAAATGAAGAGTTTTTTTAACATGATAGATGGTAGTAAAGTTATTCCTTAGGTAATAAGATTATTTTAATGTGGGGAACATGGGAATTATCCATGTCAATTAAATAATCAAATGTATAACATGGATGATGATCATTAAAAATCACCAAGACCAAGTGAACAAGGAAGATCTCAAAAAATCACTATCAATAAAGTTGGATATAATAATTAAGTGGTGAAAGTAAAAAATCACCCTCAATATGGATAAGTAGAAATAACACACATCCCAACATTCCCTTATAGGGTATATAATGCAATAATTTTTTGAGAATCCAATTATCACATTGACTTATAATGTAGAATACCATATGGGATGTTATCAAATTTTTACTATATATAGATTAGAAGAATGTCTTGTGTCCTTTTATTTTACCGTAATATATGGTGACCTCCATGAAGTATATTTTTTCTTATTATTAGATGACTTTTTTAAATATCTTAAAAGAAAACACTTATCCAAACAAATAAAGTCAAATCATATCCAAATATTTTTTTGGAAAACATACTCAAAATGATATTTCAAAAAAAAATTCAAATTCCATAATCACATATTACAATCTATTATTACTCATACACATTTCAACAAATTTTTCACCTTTTTATATGAGCACATGAATTCATAAAATTTAGAATCCTTATAATGAATTATATCAACTCATTGACCCGACATAATACATGTCTAATACTCCAAAAGAAACAATAGACTTGGATTACCTAGTGATCTTCATTTAAAATGGTTTGTCTTTATAAACACCTAAGACTATAACCAACCAATGAAGTATAATTTTTATAAATGGGTTTAGTATATTCCCATTATAAAGGAAAAAATGGGTTTTGTAGTAATGCCTAAGTTAGTAAGATAAATATTTCTTTAGAAATTATATATCAAGTCAAGACTATATTAAGACAACTATCATCTATTTAATTTGTGATAGAAACAAATATTACAGGGTTGTAATTTATTTATGGGGGTAGAATGTAACACCCTGAGAATTTGGATTTTTTTTAAAATAAATACTATGTTCGATAGCTTATTCCACACATAACATCGAAATAAAATAAATCATGGTAAATTAACCGGATATTATTACAAGATTCATTAGTATAATAAAACATCATATAAATTAAATTATATAAACTTTCCATTATTTATGGGATAAATAATTAATATGATTTGAAATTGGAAGTGATTTTTCTCAAATAAATATTACATTTAAATATCATATATTTATTCTTAATAAATTAAATTTAAAAAAAAAATTAAAATATTATTATATATAAAATTATATGTTCAAATTATCTAAATTATAAATTTTAATGAAATAATATTAAGAACACTTTAAAATTTTAATATTCAATAAAATCAATTTTTATTTAAATTTTTTGCTTCCATTTAAAAAATGAATTTATTAATTTTAGCATTTCAAATAAATAAAATTAATTTTATTTTTGAAACAATAATTCCAAAATCATATTTTTAGAAACTTTTCTATTTATCAAATTTTGAATAATTTTTATTTGAATAAAAGAAAATATATATATTTCAATATCATAGTGTTTTTTATTATATCATTATATAATAATGAATTATTACATATAAAAATTCTCATTGCCGTTATTTTTTTATGGCTTGAAATTATTCAATTAAATAAAATTATTTTTTTATTTTTAAAAACCATGGTTTATAGGGGATTTAGTTTTCTCAAAATACCACCTCTCAAATCCTTAATCTAATTTTCAAAGGATCTCTTCCAAGGAGTAGGCTAAAATTATTAAGTACTCCTTATACCCATATTCTTTTATTTTTTCTTCTACCTCTACCAAATATAATATAACCATGTCGAAATAATTTCATTAGTATAATAATTACAATAAAATTGTTTTATTTTAATAGGATAACCATTTTCTACCATCCTACAAACCATCCAAAAAATGAAAATGTCGCTTGTGTTCTGTGCAAACCACACATCCATAAGAGACATGATATATTTTTCATAACCACCTTAAATGTATGGATAAAAATATTTATTTAATTTATTAATATTATATTTATATCCTTATTATGATTTTGAATTTATAAACCATTCCCTATCTTCCTCCAGTTATATGTAATTGTATGTGCCGCTCATGCACACGTGTGGATTGTCATCTTTATGAAAGTTATGTATTTTTTTACATATAGTATTTTAGTATTTATCAAACACTCTGAAAATATTATTCACCTCCTTATAAACAAATAAATAATAACATTAATCTTATTTAATAATGATATTATTCCAAAATAATCCCTTTATTAACCATACATAACCATAGATTCTAGATTTTTCTTATTTTGGTGGATCAACCACCTATATAAATAATGTTATAAATTTATGTTATGGATGGAAATGGAAACATAACTACTATTTTTATTTGAAATTATTGATCACATAATTTTTTATTTACGTTTTTTTGAGGTTATAATTAAAATAAACTTATTTTTTGGATACTGTCTTTTTATTAGTTATAAATTACTAAAACAATCTCCTCACAAACTTTTCTGACAAGAATCATAAATAAAATAATTATGAAATGAAATTATAAAATTTTCAATCATCTTAAAACTTATATTAAAGAACCTATAAGTATCTTGTAAGGATGAAATTTTAATTTATAAACAAGAATTGACACTACCATTATGAAACTAGTAATAACAAACCATTAAAGCTAATAACATCATATGAATAAAATAAAATAAAACCTACAAATATATTTATAATTAATTATTATAAATGAATTTTATAAAATTTTATCTGTATGAATATGAAAATTAAAAAGTTTATAAATATTTTTTTCTTATACAAGATGTTAGAGAACATTCGGCTAAGTTGGAAAAAATGTTAAGTGTTTTTGTATCTTAATTTTGATTCAACAATATACAATGTGTATTGATCACTTTTTTCATTTTTGTGGTGTATATAATGGAAATTCGTTTATTTTATCACAAAATTTCAAGAAATAAAATTTATTTAAAAATCATCTCATGTTCTACATTTCATGGGTTTAAAATTTTAAAGATAACGATGATTTTGGGGTGTTTCTTCTCAATTTATTTTCATTGAGACATGATTTTTTATACAAAAAAATTTCATTTAAATTGTTTTCATATTATATATTAAATATATAACATCATAAATTATCATTTATTCATGGTATTTGAAGTTCCATTTAGATTAATATCATTCAAATTGTTTTTATTTGAATTTTTCAGAAGTCGTAATGTGTTTTCTTGACTCAATTTGTTTTCTTGAGTCATAATTATTTCCTTTTTGACTACAAATTCATAACATAGTTTTTCTCTATTCTATGATAATATTTTAAAGTCATTTTTCTTAATTTTTGGGGAACTAAATTGATGAGTTTTTATCTTTATCAAAATTCATGATGTCATGAATATTTCTCATTTTCTCCAAATGATCTCATTATCCTCCTCTCTGTGTTCACTCTTCATACCAATGATCTTTCATACTTTGAAATCCAAATATTCTTTTTTATAGTGATATTGAAATTTAATTTTACCTCTTTTAAATTTAAATATTTATCAGTCTCATTATTATGTTGGTTTAAATAATGGTATCTTTTTAAATATTGAAATGTTTTCCCTTCCTTGATAGTATATTTATCCTTCCACTGAGTAGTTCCTTTGAAATAATATTATGTCATTTAAAAGGATCCTTTATTATAAATTCATTATAAATGTAACATTTTAAAAAAATAAAATCACTTCTCCTTTGTAAAAATGAATTTTAAATGTGATTCATATCTTTCTCTATTTTCACAATGGTAGCCATGTTTTTTAAAACCAAGTCATTGATATCTTTTTCAGTATGATAATTCTTATTTATGAGTATTCTAATCCATGTTTTAAAGTGAATTTAAAAAATATAATATTTTTTAAATATTTTAAAATAAATTGAATATCATTATTTTTAAAAAGTAAAAATATATTTTGAGAAGGAATTATTGATTTTGAAATGGATTTTAAAGTCTTGTGTTTTAAAAAAAGAATTCTTCATAATTTTTATATATTCTCAAAGAAATTTGTTAAAAGAATATTCCTTTTATTGTTTTTCTTAAAACCCTTTTTGGTTTATAAAGGTAATTTTAATGGGTTTTACCATGATTTTTGTATTTTATTTAATGAAAATATTTTTCAATGGTTTTTAATCTTTTCAAAAAGGAATATTTATTATTGTTTTTCAAAGTTATTTATCTAATACTTTTAAATGGATTTTTAACATATATTCAATCATCCTTTAATGTCTCTTATATTATACTTTGGATATATTCTTATCATATCATCCAAATTATTTCTATGGATAATGTATCAAATTTTCAATGAATGTATTCATGAAAAATATATCATTTCCACTAGTAAATTAATCAATGTAAGAAATATGTATGATTGATATCAAGTGGCTCACATATGTATGAATTATTAATGATTAAGATCCAATATTAACCTCTAATGAAATGTTTAAGGTTGGGAATCTCATAAGATAATTATAAACCATATTTTTAAATTAACTTTGTCATATATGGATCATAGGTTTCAAAAACCTAAGTCACATAGGGGACATAATTATATAAAACTTATTTCACTTAGGGATCATAGGTTTCTTAATCCTAATTCACTTATAAACCATAGGTTTTTGTAACCTAAGTCACTTATATAACATAGGTTTATGAAACATAATTCACTTATAGACCATAAGTTTGTGGAACCTACAACATTTATACGCCATTGGTTTTTGAAATCTATGTCGTTAATGGGTCACCAATCTATGATTCCTAAGCCACCATATAATGATTCCTTGGGCTTATAATTATTCCATAGTTTATTGTTATATTGAATTTCATGAAATTCTATATCTTTATTCATATTTTTATTATCAATGGTTTCTTTTTATTATATCATGCATCTTAACTCTTATAAAAATGTAGATTCATTGTCATTTTATATTAAACGACTTCATAACATTTATTATGGATAAGTATTATTGTTCTATGCACTTTTTTATGAGTTATTTATCCTCCTTTCATGTATTTTCATATTTTTATGATTTAACCCCTAATTAAGTATTGATTATTTTTTCCTTTACTGACCATTTAATCTTGCCATTTTTCTTATTTCCATTCTTCAAGTTATGAACCTGATAATAACCTAACGTAATTCTAGAAGGGAGTATAGTGCAGATTAATTAAGGAGAAATGTTAAAAAATATTATAAATTAATCTGATTATGTAGATAACCCTAAATTCATTAACCCTATTTTCTAGGTATTGGGATATTATTATAAGAACTAATGTTTGAAATTTGAAAATATTGTTAAATATATGTGAGATTAGATTGTGATATCTGACATGGTATCAAATCCACTTGTAAAATTATGTGTTTTCAGCACTAGAACAATGAGTGTGGGTCTAGAAAGCATTAGAGATATCAAATAAGGTAAGGAACCCTAGTATCACCAAAGTACCCAAAACATCCTTACTAAATATCAACTCATATCAGAGATAATTTAGAGGGTTCAGTTAAACATTAGTTGGGTGGATACTGAAGATAGTGTCAACGGATATTTGAAAACCTTTTTGTCACAGTAGAAGAATAAGTATCATTTTTCATCTCTATGTATTCAATGCTTTAGATATTAAAGTAAGGGATATATAATATATTCTGGTTTTATAATAAACATAATCTCTATTTACTTTTTTTCATGTGTGATGCAATTTAATTTACGTGAATGATTGAATGATAATATCCTTTCAAAGAATAAAATATCGAGTTGTACCTAATCGATGATCATTATAGAGTACTATGAGTTGTTATTATATATTAATGTTAGCTTAAATTGATTAATATACTCATTAAAAAATAGTTTTATACATGTTATGAAGAATATATTCATGATGTAATAAGTATAGAATTATTACTTGGACTCACACACACTAGTACAAATAGTATTTATCTAGTCGGCCTTTTAACATCGGTTATTTATAACCAACATGCAAAGAGATAAATATTGATTTATCATGTCAATTAATCTATAACTGACATGATAAATGAAGTATCCAGCTTTATCACATCGTTTATTCTATAACCTTCATGATAAAGCTTGTTTTTTACATCAGTTATAGAATAATCGACGTCACAAAGGAAATCTCATAGCTTTATATTGCCCTTTATTTTATAAACGACGTGGTAAATCAATTTATTACATAGGTTTATATGTAATTTATGAGGTAAATCTAATTAAAATATCTTTATCATGTCTATTATAAAACAACCGACATGATATATCATTTAAAATTTTGTAAATTCCTGATTAGAGTCATTTTGGTGTTTTTAAATTGGGTGAAGGCAGACTCGATTCTCTCTCACGCAAAAACCCAAAATTAATTTCTTCTATCCAGTGGCCTCCAACCTTATTTTACAGCTTCATTCATCCACTTTTTTGTTAGTTCATTCTATCTGATTGACTCTCAACTCTCAAGTAAGCCTCACACATCCCTCTTTTGATCGTCCAATTTCATGGATTCCCTAACTCACCACTTTTCGATTTCATTTACTAAAATATTGAATTAATATCTTGTTTAATATCTTCATGATATTTAATTACCATATTATTTAATCTTATTGCTCCTAATGATAATTTTTCATCTCTTTCATTATGGTGGATTATTTTTAATGATATTTTTTCATCTCCTTTTTTTATGGCATGTTCTTTTTTTCAAAATAAGTATGAGGATAGTTTGAAATGAATTTGATGATAAAAGAAGGTTTTGGACCCTATTTTGATTTTTTGATGAATATTACCCATTTTAATGGTTTTTTTAATTAATGATATTTTTTTGTTTATGACCCAACTAAAATTATAGGTATTCTTTCTTTCAAAAAATTTGACCCTTTTTTAGTTTTCAATGGATGTTTGTAACTTTCTTTTAAAATTTAGATTCGAAGGATTGTTTTATACCATATAAAAAGGTTTTATTGATGTTTTGATACCCTCATTTTTATCCCCTCGGTATATAATATGTATTTTATATAATTTTTATCTAAATGGGAATATTTTTATTATTAGATGATACTTTAATAAACATGAAAAGGGGATATTTATTGAGATGGTATCAGACATGAGATTAGATTATTTATTATGGTTTATTTTTTAAACATTTATTAATAATGTAGTTTCTTATTGATAGATCAATCCACTTTGACTAGGTTTTATGAACTCAATGTAATTAATTAAGGGATCAAGTGTATGCCCTGAAACAACAGATTTTTCTATGATAAGTACCTCTATTTAAATTGTTCTAAATATAGAAACCTAATTAGTTATATATATCATTATGTTTATCATTCTAGTTTGAGAATCCTAAAATATATTATAAGTTGGAAAATTTATTATAGAAACATAGATGTAAATTATCTTATTTATCAATATTCCAATTTTTGATATTGAAAATATTGTATTTAAAGATAATAAAAATAAATATTATTATGGCCTAGTTACTGGTTTCTAGTCATTGAAAATTACTATGGGATTGTATCAAAAACTTTTTGGGGTATGAATTAATCAAAAAAATATATAATGGATTCTTATTTTAGATCCTATTTATAAATAATTATTCAAGTTATGGACATATCATTAATTGTATCTGATTTATAATATATTTTTTATCTGCCACACCAATTTCATTTTCATTCTATATGGTTCCTAAACAGAATACATCATTAACAAAATATGTTACAACCTTGATGAATTTTCATATCTAATATCCCAATGAGTGTATATATTAGATTCCAAAAATTATAATCTAAATAAATTTTATTTTTTAAATTATTTCCATGCATGTCTTTTTTTGATTTACCCTTTATATTTAAACTTATCTTCCATTACTGTATAGAATTTTTAGTTATATTTTTCAAATACGCATATATTTGTTTTATATTTCAAAATTAGGCTACTTTAAAAATATGTAATATTTCATATTAATATAAAATTGGATTATCTTTTCAAGATATATATTTTTTATCTTTTCTATAGGTAAGAATGAGTCAATTTCGGATTGCTAAACTTCGAATGATTGATTCAAATGACAAAGGTGATTATATTTTTTAGTAATTTTTTAAATGAAATGTTCTAAACAATTTTGTCCATGCCTGAAATGTTTAAATATGAAGAAGTTGAAAATTTGAGAGATTAAAGATCAACTAATTTTTTATGTTTTTAATCTAAGTTACAGCCCATAGATTTGGCATAGTGAAACTGGGTAGAATTTGAGATCTACTAATGATGTTGTGTTGCAAGATGATCACTCTGGTGAAATTGAAGAAATGATCTGTGATATTTTAGTAAAGGAAACTGAGAAATAACTGCCAACTAAGAATATATATGGTGATTCTAAAAATCCATTTTATAATAGTTGTTTTGAATTCATGGTTTTGTCATTAGTTTTAATATTGATTAACTTGAAGGTGAAACATGGTTGTACTGACAAAGGTTTTACTGATTTTCTATAATTGTGAGAAAATTATCTTCCAAAAGACAACGATCTTCTAGATTCACATTATAAAGAGTATAAAATACTAATCCCATTGGAATTATGTTAGAAAAATATACATGTCTTCCCGAATTAATGTGTTTATATAGGAAAGAATATAAATTTTCATCAGACATTCCTAAATGTGAGAAATCACAGTATAAGATGAAAGAAAAATCGCATGTTGATTTAGAGGTTACAAATACCCCTTACAAGTCATTTTGGTATATTTCAATAATTCCTCAATTGAAATGTTTATCAGTTATTCACATGATAAAAATGTTTAATATCTCATCTTGATGAGTGGATCTGTGATGGAAATATATGTCATTTTGCAGATTGTCCATAGTTAAGGAAAGTTGATAACCAGTTTCCTATATTCTGAAGTGAAACTAGAAATCTTATACTTGGACTATGCATGAATGGAATAAATCCATATCGAAGCCTTAGTTTCAGACACAGTTCATGGCCCATTTTATTGAAAATTTACAACTTGTCACCAAAATTTATTATAAATCCAAAATATGACATATTGAGTTTAATGGTATCTTGACCAAAACCATTTAGAAATTATATTTATGTTTTCTTTTCACCATTAATTGATGATTTAAAACTCTTATGGGATGATGGTATTAGGTTGTATGATTATTATAAATTTGAAAATTTTCAATTGCATGTAATGATTATATTTACTATAAATGAATTCTCAGCATATGGATGTTTGGATACAGTGTTGAGGGTCATAAAGTGTGTCCAATTTGTGAAAAATAGACATCATATTATTAATAGTATCATGGGATAAAAATAGTATACATGGGTAATCAAATGCTTTTTATACGGATCACACTTAGAAAAGATTAAAAAAAGGAATTCAATGTCTCAAAAGAATTTGATATTGCTTCAAAACCTTTATCCATTGATCATTATTTTTATAGGGTGAAATACCATGATGTGACATTTATAAAGACACATTAATATGGAAATGATAGAAATATTTGGAATAAGCTGTCAATATTTTTTGAGCTAATATATTAGAGATATCATGAGTTTAAACATAACATTGATGTCATGCACATGGAAAAGAATATATGTGATATCTTTATTATAAAATTTTTGTATATTAAAGGAAATATTGCAGATGGGTTGAATGAAAGATTGTACTTACTGTCAATTGGAATACATTTGGAGTTAGCTCCCACTCTTGATGGATGGGGAAAAATTCTTCCACAACATTCCATATGTTATACAAGAGGGAGAAAATTATCTTTTTTCAGGATTATCATGATGTCAAAGTGCCAAAGGGTTATTCTTCAAATGTAAAAAAATTTGTCCCTTTAAAGTATTATAAGTTGATAGGTATAAAATCTCATGATTTTCAAGTCATGATGTAAAAACATTTGATGGTTTCATTTTGTGGAATATTCCCAATCCAAGTCAGAATGACTATCATGAATGTGTGTTATTTTTAAAATAAATGATATTTTATTAACTGATTTAAAAATTAATAAAAATCATATCTTTTAATATCAACATGAATTCTCCATTGTTGAAAAGTATATTTCTAAAGATGTTATAGAGATTTGTATAAGCTACTTGTCTGTAGTGAATCACATTGGTTTACCACAATATCTTTATGAATTCGTTAATTATGGGGGAAATATGATTCATGTTTTGAAATAAAATTCTATGTTAGATAAAAAGATAAATAAATTAAAAATATACATATTTAATAATACAGATTATTCTCAACCATATATAACATTTAATATTAATGTGTGGAAATAATGTCCCCCAAAGAGGAAAGATATGTGGATTTTGAATGACCACAATAAATTTTTTTCCATAGATTAAAAAGACCTTACGTGGTATATCATATGCATTATAAACATTAATATGGTTAGTATGTGGTCCATGTTTAAATGTGACAACATGGTCTGGGTATGGAATTCATGGCTATACATTTCATATGAATGATCAGGACAATAGAACTACAGTTCATAATAGTGTTTTACTTTTGTCGATAGAAGAAATGCATTTTTTTTGATCTAAAGTCAAAAACTCTAATTTATGCATCAATTGTATATTATGAGGTTATTGAAGAAATATGAGAGGTTGTTTACATTAAAGTTAATGTTCTAGTTTTTAACTACAAGTGGTTTATTAGTAATAACAGTGTCATACATAATGAATTTGAAATGAAACTTGTTAATCTAAATATGTTAGAATACACAGCTAATCCTTTAATAATAGAAACACATGAAAAACAAATTTTCTATGTTCTTGATCAATCTGAAATAAATATGTCAATTTTTTTACATTGAAAAACTATATGTTTGTGATGATCAACTTGATGAAGATGTTGATTTGCGTGAGATCCCCTCTTACATGGAATGATTAACGAATAATAATGATTATAACATCATAAACATGGTTTTTTCCATAAGAAATGATCATGATGATGAAATTTGGGGGGAAATTTGTTATTACAATCATAATATTGAAGGTAACATACATTTATCTCTCATTTACTTTTATAATTTTCATAAAATCTTAGATATGTTAATTTTATTTTCTTCATTAATACATCTATTAAAACTAATAAGTTAAATCTTTGTATATATTAGTTTAATTTTTTTCAGTTTATCATATCTACCCTTACATAACTTATAAATTTATTTATTTCATTGAAATAAAATTTATTTCAAATGTAATATATTAAATAAAAAAATATTTTATAATATTCTTTTGAAAAAATATTCTTTTTTGAAAACAATGATTTATTAGGTTGGAAAATTTGTTATATTAATACACCATTTTTTGGATTTTTTTTCATTCATTTAAATTATATTTCAAATATCATTAATATTATTATCATTTTAGTTAACTACAAAAAATATGAATAAAAAAATTTATTATGTTTTAGTTTACTTTCTATTTTATAATTTTTTGTTTTTTTATTACAATAATATTGTATGTTGAATTTGTAAATTTGAGCAATAATTTTTTACTGCTTTTATTTGTATGGTAATGAAAAATCAATAAAGTGATCAACTGTATACTTCTTGAGAAGGTCGTACTTATACCTATGGAAGGATTGTGCACATGCTATTCTTGATGAAGTCCGTCATTCATTACAAGAGTTATATACTCCCACAGATACAAAGAATAGTTAGTGGGTTGATAAACATAGAAGAACATGTTTACTAAAATTATTAGTTACTTATATCCTAAACCATAGGATAGTGGTAGAGTTTGATGACATGACATTCCAAGAGGTTCAAATTCAAAATAATTTAATATTTTTCTATCATTTCATGGTAAAAGAAATGTTGGTATTTTAATTAATGATTGGAGAAGTGTTGAAAAAGTAAAACTATTATAGTTGTAGGAGAAAATATAGGTAATATTGTTTTCTATTGTTTTACTAATCTTGAAATGTTTATAGTAATATATGTTTTCCTCCTTCTTATCAAATTACAAAATATATACCTAACACTAGAGGAGTCCAGAGGATATGTTTATTATTAGCTGCTAGGAAATGGAGGGATTTCAAATAAACCCTCACATATGATTTCATTTTTGGGTATAGGAAATATCATAATCCATGAGTTATATATAGTTTTATAGACAAAGATACATAGAAACAATTTTTTGAAAGTAGTAGGCAATTAGAATTTTTTTGTAAGTGAAATGTAAACTTTTAGTAGTTTTCTTAAATTAATTATCTTATTAATGAATTCTTATTATTTATTTAAATAAATCAAGGATAACTCATTATGATATCTAATATATAAACTTATACCCTCGTACTTTATCTTGGGGAGAGTATACATTATTGGAAGAAAAAATAATGGCTGAAAATTTTCAAAAACGAAGAGATGAGTCTTCAAGTTATGGAGATGTTTCCCCTACACCCCCTTCTCTAGACATGAAAAATTGAAGAGGGATCAGATGTGAAATAAAGGGAAATATATTATATAAGAATCAAGGGTTTTAGCTGAGATGAGTATAAGAAGCTTATTTTTTTATTTATTTTTTTTATTTAATTCAATTATTTGTATATTTTGAATCATTATATAATTTTTCAAACAATTTATTCAGGATTCTCTAAAGTAGTAGAGAACACATGGGGTCCTCAAAGATGAGTGGAGGCAGGATATTTTATCTATAGCATGGGTAAATCACAAACACCTAGGTTGTGTATGAGGATACCTGGTAGGTGTATCGGTGAGAAAACAGATTCCATATTCTTCAGCTTTTTCAATAGAGGGTTTTAATTTAAAAAATCTTCGGAGTATCAAGATCAAAATATTAATGTGTTGATGGTGGATAAGATGAAAGTACTACTACAGTTTATGTTTGGAGACATGTAAATATAGTTCAGATTGTATCTCCCACTCCTCAACCTCTTCCAGTGACTCCCTCTCCTCTACCTCCATCTACAAACCCCACTCCTACTACTCCTACACCCCTCCTCCACATCATCTCAATTAGTGTGGGTTATATATTTATTATCCTCATTATAGTATTGATGCATCTGGGATGATATTTTATATTATAGATATGGTTTATCATCAGTAGATAGAGATATACATCATAGGGTTACTATACAGGATATTATTGATAGATCAGTTGGAGTACTAATACTTATAGATGAGGTGACTATAATTGGAAAAAGTATCAGCCACTTTTTAGGTGGTCCATCTAGACTTATGGGACATATTACCCTAAATGTATGTGTATATTTTATCTTTTATTTCATTTTTTGTATTAAATTTGTTTTAAAATTTCAAAGTTTATATATTTATCAATTTTTATAGTAATACATTAAAGGTAAAGAATGATCGTATAGTCAAAGAGCTATGACTTCATATTCATATGCTATTAGTCTTTATATATTTTCAATATAATCAAATTTTTTGTGAGGTGTTTATGAGATTCCAATAGAAGGTGATGTATTTGGGTGTGCAATTACTATGGGGTGTTTGAAAAATGATATCATAGAGCTTGTAACTAGAGATATGTTGGGAATCAACATGATGGATTTTTTTTCTCTGTAAGTTTTAACATAATAATTTCCATGTATTTAATTTTTTGAAAATATATACATATATTTTATTTGTATTAGGTATCTTTGTAAAAAGTTTCCGGAGAATGATAATATAGATGTTTATGGATTTATGGACACACAGTTCATTTCACCTATAGCGAGGACAATGATGAAAGTGGAATGAACTATTTATATTGATAAAATATTTCAAAAGAATGTAATTATTCAGTGTTGGATGTTTCCACATCTTCAAGAGAAAGAATCATTTATCTCAAAATGTGTAATATCTTTTTTAACACAATAACCACTAACATTTCTTTTTATTTCATATTAGTTCCCATTGGATGTTAGGTGATTTTTTCCAAGGGAGAAGACACTTTACTAGTTATGCTCTATCCCCGGTGAAGTATGACCAAAATTTAAGGATGTATTGGAAATATAAGTTTGAATTTATTAATACTTGTTTATATTTTAATAAATTTTTAATTTATTTTATTGTTAATATTTTCTAGAATGGGATGGAATTTATTTTGGGATACCATAAAAAAGACCCCCAAGATCAAATATTTAAATATAAAGGTGAATTTTCATTTATAATTAGTATATTTTTGATATATTAAATAAAAATTTTAGTTTGAATACGAGAACTCATTTATATAGAATTTTCATAAACAAGAAGGAATCAATGAATGTGGGTATTATGTTTTAAGATTTATGTATGAAAAAATTTCAACCGGAATAATTACAAAGATCAATCAAGTTATATTTATTTATAAAATATTCCTTAATATTTCATTTGTTTTATTCATAATTCATGTTAAATTATTTCTATATAATTTATAGCTTTTTGATGACTTTCTCCCTTATAGTGCACAAGAGCTCACACACTTACAAGTGGAATGGGAAAATAATTTTATAGGTTTGGTTCGAATTTAGATTCGTTTTACAAAATATTGTAATTTTGGAAAATGTAATTGTAAATTTATTGCTTATTTTTATGTTGTTGCTTCTGCTAGTTTCATTTTTTGATCATTTGTGTAAATTAAGGTTTAAAATAACAATTTAAAAAAATCCACATCAATTATTTAATAGCTGATATAATAATCCATATATGTATGGGTTTTCTAAAACAACCATGTTCTTTATTGCACACTAAAACATGATTTATTACATAAACTTCACTTGATAAAACAATGAAGATCAAGAGGTCTAGTGTCTTTGGGGATTAGGATCATTACATAACAACTCAAAACAATAAATACAACATCTTTATTGAAAACTTCCTTTACATGACCACTACATTCCCTCCTAATTAGCATTGCATGGGATAACATGAGGACATGCATTAGAAAAGGGTGAGCAATAAAACCCAGTAAGGGAATAAACATGGAATAACATGGGGAAAAATACATGTTATAAAATAGGAATATCAATATAGGAAAAGAGAAACATGAACAGAAAGTCTTGAAAAATCATGATAATCATAACACGGAAATGTGGCAACAACACCTAACATGCAATTTAGTAGGAGCCAAGGTTCATTGCACATGGAACATGAGTAAACCCTTGTTTCCCATGAAGAACAATTAAACCCTCATTTCACTTGAATTGGCATGATTCAACACTCATTTCACATGATTTATCATGATACTATACTTTACCAAATGTATTGGATCACTAACAGGACGCACCCTTCATAAACATTTCATTTCATGCATAAGTGTGCCGCATGGATTATACAACGTGGAATCAATCATCATAATTTATTCCACAATAAATGAATGTGGAATACATACATGATGATTTATAATCAATAAGTAAATTTTCATAAAGTTTAATACCCATGATAGAGAAATGAACATGGTATTCAGTACACAATGACATTGGATTGGAAAATTATAGTTCAATTTCCGTAGCATAATGGTGTGAAATAAGAACTCATAAAAAATGGTTGATAAAAGAAAAAGGGGTGTGTCATCAAATTTACATGAAATGAAAAGTAAGGGTTAATATAGATATATGTCCCAAAAAATGTAATGGAATTTATATTCATAATACAAAAGTATTACTTGGATGTAAATTAGGAGAGAGAAATTCCTCATGGAATTTCGGCATTGTGACGAGTGTACACGAGAGAAATTAATGAGAGCTAAAGGGGTCTCCCATCATCCAAACGTAGAGAGGTCGGTATGGGGGAAGTTATCAATCACACCCCAACATTTTTAATTGAAAAAATGGGCAAAACAACTTATAGAAAATTGCAAAAAAATGAGAATAGAATAAATCCCTTACCTGGAAGTGTGATCCCAAAAGCTTGGGAGAGGCTTGAGAGAGGCTTATTAAGATATTGAGGCACCTTGGAAGGATTCTAGAGAGAGGAATGTTGAGGTTGGATGAAATTAGAAGGCTTTGAGTGAAGAATTAGTGGGATCTTGATGGGTTTATATAGGAAAAGATAAGGAATTCTTTATTATTTTGGTTTGGGACACCACAAATTAAACTAATCAAACAAACCAGCAAATGTTTTTTTCCAAAGGGGAGTTTAAAATAATTTTTTATTAGGCCAATGGCTGAAATTCTAAAAATAATAGGGTTTCTTATGTGTTGGTGAGTCACACTCTCAAGGAAAACAATTTAAAAAGACAAAATGTTTTATTAGCCTTGAAGGGTCTACAAAAGCTTTGTAAAATAAATAAACCAAACCAAAAATCACATCATTTTAATGTTAAAAAATATATTTTCTGAAAGAAATGTTTATAGTATTTTATTACATCACTATTGGGTCATTATGATGTCATAAAACATATTATATATTTAAACGGTATTTAATTTTTACCCAAGAATTCGACTATTTCAGAAAATTATAAAAAAATCACTGTTGGATAACTTTGATTCTCTGATTCCAAGAATAATATTTATTCTATATAAATAATTTTCTAAGTATTTGAATAGTTATTTTAAAATAAAAACTGACATTTATCAAAAATTCATTGGTTTTGACAAAAACAACTTTCAAACCATAATAAAAATTACAATTGCATTCATAAAATTATATGATAATTTATATTAAATAAAAAGTAATTTAATAATAATAAAAATATTTTATAAAAATATTATTTTATTTAATAATACATTAATTCATAAAAAAGGATTTCATAGTTGAATATTAACTAAATATACTATTTATGCTTTAAAAACTATTTCTATAGTAACAATAAAAAGAATGTATATTCTCTATACATGAATAATGTAAATAGTCATAGAGCTAAGGTATTGTAACATAACCCCTTATAAGACCCGCATAATACCAACTTGTAAGGTTTGTAATGGGGACACACTCTTGGGGAGGCTCGGATAACATCACTCTGGTGGTAATCTCTATTAACTTCCACTTCTCCTGTATTTGGTTCCGCTCAAGAATAACATGTTCAAACTCATCTTGGGCTTGGTCTAGAGAGAATCCAAATGACGTCACCTCCTTTCTGAGCTCTGAAAAATGGGCTTCGTATGGGGAAAGTCTACAAGATGAGGTTACCACTTCCTTTATCTGAGTAAATTGGATTTGTTAAAGCCCTATATTTATACTAATCATGTGATCACTGTTCAACTACTATATTAAAAATGGTCACAATTCTTAATGGTATTTTAAAATCTAGAAATATAAATCCAATTAAGTTCACATATTATATAACCATAATAAAACATTTAATTATATCAATAGTAATTTTAATTAATGAAAGTTTTGGTCGTTACAATCTTCCCCCCTTAAGAAATTGCACCCTAAAAATTTTCTTTTTCCCCTACACTAAAATAGATGTGGGTAACTCTGCTTCATCACTTCTTCTGATTCCCAATTCTCTTTTTATTTCTAGTGTTTTTTTTTCACAACACCTAAATAAGGGTAATTGTCTTATTTTGTATAAATTTTTCCTTATGATCTATTATCTTCATTGGTTACTCTTGGTAAGAAATATCATGCTCTAGTTGTACTACCTCTGAAGAGAGTACATGTGAAGGGTTTGGTATATACGTTTTTAAGAGAGATACATGAAATACATCATGTACTTTGGACATGGTAGGTGGATGTGCTAGTTGATAGGCCACAGCCCCGACATGATCAAGAATATCGAAGGGGCTGATGTACCTATAACTTAACTTCTCTTTCTTTCCAAGCCTCATTAACTTCTTACATGGAGAAATGCATAGAAATAACATGTCTCCAACTTTAAACTCCAGGTCTCATCGATGGGTATCCTCCTAACTCATCAGTCGACTCTGGGCTATCTTGAAATGTTACTAAATGGTTTCCACCTTCTCCACCATTTCTTCAACCATTTTTGGTCCTAACAACTTATGCTTGTAGACTTCATCCCAACATGTCAGTGTTCTACACCTCTTCCCATATAGGGATTCATAAGGTTCCATTCAGATGCTCAAGTGGAAACTGTTGTTCTAGGAGAATTCAACCAGTGGAATATGTTGGTCCCACCCTCCTTTCAAGTCCATAGAACATGATCTTAACATATCCTCTGATGTCTAAATACTTTTCCTAGATTAGCCATCAGTTTGAGGATGATAGGACACATTGATGTTCAGTTTAGTATCCATAGTATTTTGAAGACTATTCCAAAACATAGAGGTGAATCTTGGATCTTTATCGGATACAATAGATAGTGGTACTCCATGCAGCCTTACCACTTACTTGATATATATCTGTGCCAACTGATCTACTGAGAAATCCTCCCAAATTGCAATAAAGTGTGCAGACTTTATAAGATGATCCACAATAACCCAAATTTCATTGTTGCCTTTAGATGTCTTCGGATGTCCGGTGACAAAGTACATGGTGATGTTCTCCCATTTCCATGCGGGTATAGGTAATGGTTGCTTCATCCCCTTAGACTTCTGCCTCTCTACCTTCACTTACTGAAACACCAGGCACGTTGATGTGTACTCGGCAATATCCTTCTTCATATTATCCCTCTAATAATTCTCTTGGAGATCTTAATACATCTTTGTGTTTTCTAGGTGAATATAGAAATTTGAACTATGTGCATCATCCAAAAGTTCTTTCTTTATCTTCGTACATGATGGAACACATTGTCTTTTCCCATATCTCACAATTCCTTCTTCATTAACACTTAACTCTAAGGATTTACATTTTCTGATAGCTTCCACTTTCTTCTGAATTCCCACATCATAATTTTGAGAATCCTTTATGTTTTCCAAAAGAGGCAGTTGAGCTATCATTTGTGAAAGGATTTATGATATTTCCTTTTTTATGATTCCCATGTCTATCTTCATCAAATCTAAGAATATTGGATTCTTTTCAATTCTCATCAATGATTGAATCACTGGTTACTTTCTACATAGAGCATCTACCACCTTGTTCACTTTCCTATGGTGGTAATAGATGGAGTAGTCATAGTCTTTTATCAGCTCTAACCATCTTCGTTGGCTCATGTTCAACTCTTTTTGTGTGAATATATACTTGAGGCTTTTGTGGTCCGTAAATATTTCATACTTCTCTCCAAAAAGATCATGCTGCCATATTTTTAATATCACCACATCCAAATCTAGATCATGTGTTGGATAATTCTACTCATGAACTTTCAATTTCCTTCAAGAATATGCAATGAATTTTTAATTTTTTATCAACACATATCCCATACCCTTTCTCAAAGCATTAATGAATACCACAAAATGTTCTCCACTTGTGGGTAATGTGAGCACAGGCGTAGTGATAAGCCTCCTTTTCAATTCCTTGAAACTTTCTTCGAATTCATCACTCTAAGAAAACTATACTCCCTTCCGAGTTATCTTGGTAATATGGTTGGATAATTGTGATAAATTTCTCACAAATCATCAATAATATCCAGCTAACCCCAAGAAGCTACAGATATCTATTACCGATGTTGGCCTCGGCCATCCCTCTATTACAGCTATCTTGGAGGGATCCATAGATATCTCATTTCTTGTGATGATATGTCCCATGAATGAGACCTCCTTCAACCATAACTCACACTTGTTGTGCTTTTCATAGATATTCTCCTTTCTCAAGGTCTCTAGTACTGTTCTTAGATTCTCCTCATGATCCTCCTTGGTTTTGGAGTATATTAGACTATCATCTATAAATACTACCACTAAATTGTTTAGGTAATCACTAAATAATCAATTCATCAAGTCCATGAATATTGTAATAGAATTAATGAGTCCTAACGTCATTGTGATGAATTCATAGTGTTCATATCTTGTACGAAAAGAAATCTTGGGGATATCGTCCTTCTTCACCCTTAATTGATAATATCCCGACTGCAAATCCACCTTGGAGAAGTATTTTGCTCCATGAAGCTGGTTGAACAAGTCATCAATTTGTGGGAGGGGATACTTTTTATTTATCTTAATATTGTTATGCTCATGATAATTGATGCAAAGGCACAATGACCCATCTTTCTTCTTGAAGAAGAGGACTGGTGTACCCCATTGTGAAGCACTTGGGAATATAAACACTTTATCCAGATTCTCCTGTTGTTGTTTATTCAAATACTCAAGATCCACAACATCCATTCTATATGGATTTTTAGATATTTTCAATGCCCCATGTATAAGATCAATTTAGAATTCAACATCTCTTCTAGAAGGAAGACCAGGAAATTCCTCAGAAAACACTTCAGTGAATTCTCTCATAATAGGCATGTCTTCAAGGATAGTTGCCTCTTTAGAATCAATCATATGAGACAGATACGTGTACTCATAGGGTAGTAATATACACACTTGAGATGATGGAGCTAAATAAGATTCATCTTCCTCCTTTCACTTGTATAGAATCAGGGGTCGATTCTCCGTATGAAGAGTGATTTCCCTCTCATGGAAATCTATGTTGGATCTATGTAAAGAAATCCAATCCATGCCAAGAATTTATTCAAATTTCACTAGTGGTAGTATGATGAGGTTCTTCAGTAATGTCAATCCACTGATTAACACAAGGGAGGAGTTGTATTCATGGGATGCAATGATTGCACCATTTGTCGTGGTGTTGGGACTGTTCTACTAAACTTTCTGGATATAAAATACTTTGTAGAACCTGAATCAAAAAGTATGTTCACTATTATTGAATGAATAACTATTGTACCTATCAACACTTTGATTTCGGGGTTCACTTCGGCTATAGTGATGGAAAAATATCACCCTTGCTTCCTGGGAGGTTGTTGGTTGCCTCCAAAAATCCTTGGATTAGGGAACTAATTTGTGAAATTACCTAGTTCGTTGTAGTTGAAGCAATGAACAATGCATTGAGAGTCGAATGGAGAGTTCCTCTCCTCTATCATAGACACTAGTTTTTCTTATCAATAGATAATGGATAATTTCCCTTCTCTTCCATACATAAAGCATTATCATGTCCCTATCAGGCAATTTATGGGGTGCTTCTTTCTACACCATTCTCAAGTGCGGTGTTGGATTTTCTTAGCACTATTGGATTTATACATCGGCCCGCTAGAATTGAATTCCACCTTATGGTTCATATCCCCATGATACCTCATATGATTGTTGATCTACATTTCAACCTTGAGGGCACATCGAACCATTTCCTCATAGTTGTCAAAGTCAAAGATCTCCAAGGCTTTTCACAAGCTAGGATTCATCCCACCAAAGAAGTGGTCAACCTTGCATTCAGGGGTAAAGACAAATCTGGAGGCATATCATGCATGAATTTTGATGTTTTCCTTGTACGCTCTGATATATTCAATGACTTTTTTCTTGAGGGAAAGGAAGTCCCATTCTATCTTAAGCCAGAGAGTGCGTAGAAAATATTTATTAAAAAACATCTTCCAAAAATCCTTCTATTCCAACGCCTCAATCTCCTCCTCAGGCTTTGTATTTTTTATCAATGTCCACCATTGATCAGCTTCACCCTCCATATGATATGAATCCAAAATAACTTTCTCTTATTCGAAACATTGAATAATTAAGAAGATCCTTTCAATGGATTTGATCCATTGTTCGATGATTGAGGCATCAAATGACCCATTAAAAGTAGGAGGCCTCTGTATCATGAAGCTCTTGATAGTGACTTGTTCTTTCTTAGAGGGGTTGAATGTTCCCCATGAGCCATGTTTCTATTCAAATCTTGAGTAAACTGAGAGAGAATCGTGATAAAGTTTGTGATTCCCTCTCTCATCGGATTGGGAATCTCATTAGCATAGTCATCACATTGGTCTTCACATCAGTTGTTATCCTGAGTCCTCCTATTACCAGCCATTAGCTGGAATAAAAGGGAATTTAGGGGTAACACATAAAGGGTAATCCAATGACATAACATACGACTTATAAATAGATTTTATTTCTATAACTTATGAATTTATAGGCTTTAATCTATGTTATCCATGATCTACTTTCTAACATATATTCTTAGGGGAATTTTTTTGTTCCTGTAAAAATGGTTCATACTAAGCTTGTGAATTTACCAATGAAAATCCCTCGATATTTTTATAACCAATCATGCAGTAAGGCCCGTCATCGGGTACCAGGACACCCTAGGTCAATCCCGAAACTCCTTTTTGGGGTTTTCACCCCTAAGTACATTTGTTCCAGAGCCACCTCTACCTGCTCGTATCCATACATGGATGTATTTTATTGATAAACCACTTACTCAATACTCAGAAAAATATAGGGATGTTTTTATTATACATAGTCTTATCACTAACGCTTCAGTAGGGTTTTCTAATCCTAATCCCAAAAAAAATAACTAAACCTATCCTCGGATGCCAACTGTAACAACCATGTTCTTTATTACACACTAAAACATGATTTATTACATAAACTTTACTTGATACAATATAGAAGATCAAGAAGTATAGTTTTTTTAGGGATTTGGATCATTACATAACAACTTAAAACACGAAATAAAACATCTTCATTGAAAACTTTCTTTACATGACCACTACATTCCCTCATATGTAGCATTGCATGGGATAACCTGAGGACAGGCATACGAAAAGGGTGAGCTATAAAGCCTAGTAAGGGAATAAACATGGAATTACATGAGGAATAAAATACATGTTATACAAAAGGAATATCAATGGAGAACAATAGAAACATGAACATAAAGTCATGATAAAGCATGATAATCTTAACATTGAAATGTGGCAACAACACTAAACACGGAATTCAACATGAGCCAAGTATCATTACACATGGAGCTTGAGTAAACCCTCATTGCACATGAAACATGATTAAACCCTCATTTCACTTGAATTATCATGAGTTAAAACTCATTGCACATGACATATCATGATATTTTTCTTTACTCAATGCATTGGAGCGCTATCAAGGTGCACCCTTCTTAAACATTTCATTTCATGCATAAGTGTGCCACACGGATCATACGATGTGGAATCAATCATCATCATTCATTCCATGATAAACGTATAAAGAATAAATACATGAATATTTATAATAAATAAGTAAATATTCCTAAATGTTAACACCCTTCATAGATAAATGGGAATGGTATTGACTACACAATGACAATGGCTTGGAAATCATAGTGCAATTTGGGTAGGATAACAGCGTGAAATGAGAACTCATAAAAATGGTTGATGAGATAGAAAGGGGTGTCTCATCATATTTACATGAAATTAATAGTAATTGGTACATATAGATACATGTCCCAACAAATTTAATGAGATTTATATTCATAATACAAGATAATTACTTGGATATAAATGAGGAGAGAGAAATCCCTTAATGAATTTCGGCATGCTAACGGGTGTACATGTGAAGAATTAATGAGAGAGAAATGGGTAACCCATCATCCAAACATAAATAGAGAAGTATGGGGGAGGTTTGAAATCATATCCCAAAATTTTTAATTGAACACAAAAGGGCATAACATCCTAAAAAAATTGGACAAAAATGAGAAAAGAATAAATCCCTTACTTGGAAGTGTGATCCCAAAAGCATGGGAGAGGCTTGAGAGAGGATTCTTGGAGGATTGGGGAACCTTGGGAAGATTATAGAGAGAGGATGGAAGAGGATGTATGAACTACAATGGCTTTGAGTGAAGAGTATGTGGGAGAAGGGGTGGGTTTATATAGGAATGGAGAAGGAATTATTTATTATTTCGGTTTGGGACACCACACATTAAAATAATAAAAACCACAAACCATCCCATGGTTTTCTCCAAAAGGGAGAATAAAACAATATTTTATAATTCCAATGGATGAACATATTTAAATAATTGGGATTCTTATGTGGAAGTGAGTCACACTGTCAAGGAAAACCATTTAAAAGGACAAAATGTTTTATAAGCCTTGAAGGGTCCACTAAATCTTTGTAAAATAAATCAAAAAAACCCAAAATCAAATAATTTTAACATTAAAACTTATATTTTCCAAAAATAATGCATATATTATTTTATTACATCACTATTGGGTCATTATGATGTCATAAAACACGTTATATATTTAAACGATATTTAATTTTTACCCAAAAATTAAATTGTCTCAGAAAATTATGAAAAAATTAACTGTTGGATAATTTTGACATCCTGACTCCAAAAATAATATTCATTTTATCTAAATATTTTATTAAATATTTTAATTTTTACTTTTAAAAAAATCGACATTTATCGAAAATTCATGGGTTATGAAAAAAACAGCTTTCAAACCTTAAAAAAAAATTTAATTGCATTCATAAAATTATATGATAATTTATGTTTAATAAAAATTAATTTAATAAACATAATAATATTTTATTAAAATATTATTTAATTTTTAAATCCATTAATTCATCAGAATATATTTCTTAGTAGAATATTAACTCAAAATACTATTTGTGATTTAAAAACTATTTGCAAAGTAATAATAAAAAAATGTATATTATGTATACAAGAATAATGTACATAGTCATAGTTCTAGGGTCTCGTTACATAACCCCTTATAACACCCACATAAGACCAGAGGGTAAGGTGTGCGATGGTGAGAGTCTCTTAGGGTGGCTCAGATAAAATCGCTCGTGTTGTAATCTCTATTAACTTCCACTTCTCTGGTAATCGGTTCTGTTCAAGCTCAACGTGTTCAAGCTCAACTTGGGCATAGTCAAGAGTGAATCCCAATGATGCCACCTCATTTTAGAGCTCTAATAAAGGGGCTTCGTATAGGTAAATTCTACTGGATGAGGCCATCGCTTCCTTTGTCTAAGTAAATTAGATTTTTCAAATCCCTATATTTATACTAATCTTCTGATCATTGCTCAACAGCTATATTAGCAATGGTCACAATTATTAATTGTATTTTAAAATACAAAAACATAATACCAATGAAGGTCGCATTTTATATAACAATAATAATAAATTTAACTATATGAAGAGTAATTTTCATTAATTAATGTTTGGGTCGTTACATTTTTTACCTTGCTTATTTAAAAAATGACATGGAATATAGTTTTTTATGTCAGTTATTTATTAACATACATGGAAAATCCTTTATCAATTTTGTTTTTCACATCTTTTAATAAATAATTAATATGAAAAAACTTTTCTTAATGTTTTTTTATATTGGATTAAAATAACCAACATAAAAACAATTTTATAATTCATTTAAAATATCTCCTTCAATAACGACATGGAATAACTTATGAAAAAAAGATAAAAAATCAACTTGTAAACTAATTTCTGCACTAGTTTCATTGTAGAATGTCATAAAATCATTGATTGAATTAGGGATATGTGGAAATATAAATCCTTATTAACTTATAATATATAGATACCCAGCATGATAAAAATTATATTTGTATACCCTACTTATGAAATTCAAAATATAAACTTATATAATCAAGGATTGTTGGGTATTTTGTTGATCATGTCATTTTATAGAGTACAATAAAGATGGGATTTGTTTCGCTTATATGATAATCAAGGATATATATCCAATGACTAAATTAAACTGAGGAAAGGTAGGTCTTTGCTTATTTGAGTCATACAAGATGTGTTTGGATACTGGGATGCATGGAATTTAGTGTTCACATGTATTAGATGAATGACATGTGATGTGTTCATTGACATGGTGAGTATTTTCTCAGAATCAACTGATCATAATTGTCCTATATGAGTTCCATGTATAGTGGTAAGTAAATTTCATATAAAAAAATTTTATAAAGAAATGTAAACAAGGTATAGGATATATATAGTAGTGGAGATATTCATATAGATATATGAGTACGTTTATTGAAGATCACACTAAACCCCTTAGTAACATGATTAGAACTAAAGCTTTGCTAGAGGCTGTTGTTTTCTTAAATTTATATAATATGGATTTTATACCTTTTTTAACACCACTAAGACCTAAAGGGTAACATAATTAGTATTATAAAAAATGATTACATTTTGGAAAACGTTTTTGTTTCCAAATGAATAGAGTCAGATGAAAATTTATCCAAAAAAGTTTCGATAGTTTCACAAAGAGCTGTAATGTTTTTCACAAAAGCATTATAGAATTTAGAGGTAAAGGGATATTATTGGTTGTGCACTAAAATATTATGAATCACACTATAGTGACACATATGGAAGTTATGTTCAACATCCTAGACTCGGCTATTTGTTATTCATGGGATTCTTTTGTGTGACATGTATCCTCTCTCTCAGTTTCCATTAGTCATAAATCCTTTTTGAATTGATTTAATATGTATTTAATAACCATTTAATATGTTTATTGGATCATTATAATGAGATTTAATATATATATATATATATATATATTTTATATGTCCAATGTGTCTTACTTAATGAGACGCATCGATCTTGTATATATAAAGGTTGTGATCCTTCTCATATTGTGTAGTGTGAATACCTATGAATGTGATGAATGAATATGATATTTATATCTCTACTGAAAAACTTTGTTCCATTCATATCAGCATTCATATTTTATATAATTTTATAAAACCCCTTTTTTAAGTATAGGAACCTATCATTATGAATGAGTATCCACAAACATGTGTATCAACCTTAAAGAAAGAA
The DNA here is from genome assembly GCA_963277665.1 of Viscum album. Classification (NCBI taxonomy): domain Eukaryota; kingdom Viridiplantae; phylum Streptophyta; class Magnoliopsida; order Santalales; family Viscaceae; genus Viscum; species Viscum album. The sequence continues at coordinate 202,466,968 of OY728136.1, read as the reverse complement.
ATCAATTGTTTCTAGGTTTGGTGGTCTACATAAAACTTACTTCATCAAAGAATTTATATTAAGACTACATTAAATGCATAATATATATTTCATGTTTTACAAAAATAATTACAAGTTGATTTATTGGATATAGATCTACCCATTTCAGTGTTTTTCCACTCTCAAAGATTATTAGATGATCAAACAAAACCCAACATATTCTTCTTGTTTGTACACATTAATTTTCATTAAAAATATTGTTTTCAGTATATATATGTTTCTTTGTCCAAATATTTTCTCATTTTTACTTTTTATTCTCATCATCTTCAATGGAATAGGTAGCAGCTTCATCTTGATCTATGTATTTTTAGCTGGTTCTTTAAAAAGTTCAAAACTAAAAAAATCACACACATTGTCTGCCATGGTAATTTTCATGATATATTTTTAATTTTAAAAAACTATAATATCATTACATTCAATAATTATTTTATAATTTTTTATGAAATATGTTCTCACATTATTTTGGTGCACAAAAAAATTAATATTCCATCTTTATATTTCTCATCAAACATCCCTCCACTTATGACCTTCTTCTTAACTAGTCATGGGCTAACAGACACAATGAAATGTTTAAGATTTGTATTTATTATGAAGTATGTATCATGTGGATTCATGTTTTAATTTCATCTTAAGATAATCTTGTTCTTAATTATTCTAGTAGTTTTGATGTTTTTTAACCAATAAAACAATGAGGTGTCTTTCTATACTAGAATAGTTTTATCCACATCAACTAGACTTTTATTCTTCCTTTCATCCACCCTATTTTTTTAGTATTATATCGATCACTGAACTCATGAATGATTAAATATTTATAAAGATTTTTAAGGAACTATCTGAGGGCCTATTAGTCTCCAATCGTATCTCTTTTGCATCAAACTAAACTCCCTCCCCCCACACAAACCTATTGGTGTGCCCTCTTCTCCCTTCTCCGCACTCCCTGCCAGCACCCCCTTGGTTGGACCTTGCACCAGCATCCTTTCATCAGTGCACCGACACAGCCCCGGTCCCCTTCCAACTTGCATCATTTCACACAGCCCCTCTTATTTCACCTCCCATTCTTTGCTAAAGCTCCAGCGAGGCTTTCCTCTAGCGACCCTCTCATTTTGGTGAAACCTACGTTAACCCCCATTAAGTACACGACTCCCTTCCTATAGCAACACCCTCATGTGTTCTACCTTGAGTGAGATTTCCCCTATTCCCTTACGGATTTTATAGCGACCCAACCTTTTCTTAGTACGTGTAGTCACATAAGGATATACATAAACACTGGCTTCCCAAAATAATGATAGAATAACATACAAGTTACCAGAACCGTCAACCATGAATGAAAAGTAAAAGTTGTGTTCTCAAAAGAAGAGTTATTTTGGAAAACATTTTGTTTGACATAAAAACTATTGAAAAAAATTTATTTCCTATAAAATTAAATAGAATTATGAAAAAATTATTTTTAAAGAGTAATCCATATCAATAAAGGAGTGAAAGTGGGAGAACCTGAAGTATGAAAGTTGGGTTCGTGAATTTCCCCTTACCTTGTATCTGAATGCTTTCTTCACTTTAATGTCTTATATAACCACATTATATTCATTAATTGAAAATTTCAAAACCTTTGTTACATGAATATGTTTTCATTAAGTTATTTTTTGTGACTATTTATGAGTTATATAGTTTAAAAACATTGTTCGGGAATGTTCATTTGTATGGTTTTCTTGAGCGGTTCACATGGATTCATAAATTGAAGTTCATGTGGAACATGGGTAAACATACAAAACTGATATTACATATTATTAAATATCTTCCAGGAGTTTAAATAATCTCATAATTTATTATATTATATTCTATGTGGACAAATCATTTGATGAGAATTAAATGATGATTGTTTGGGTTAATTTGGGAAGGTTTTTTTCAACCACAATGAACTTTTTCTGATTTTTCATTTAGTAATATTTACATAAGTTAGTTAAAAAACATATAATAGGAAATAATACATATATAACATTCTGGTTCAACAATAAAAATGGTTTCATGACTAGATCTGAAGGTAGAAATGGGAAATGAAAACATGTTCTTCTTGAAGGTGATAGATTAACACCTCACAAACAACATTTTCTTTTATAAAATAAAAGGAAGAGGGAAAGGGGATTGGATGGTATAATATCCCACTATTATCATAAAAAAATAGTATATGTATGATTCTGTATTTACCATACCATTTGGAAAAAGATATGCGGGGATATAATAAGAAAAGAACCTGAAATTGGAAGGGAATTAAAGGAAAAGAGGGAGAGTAATTACCTCCTGAATCCTCCTCTTGAGATCCTCATTAAGGGGCACAGGATTGGTCTTTTTATAAGACCAGAAGATCTTGGACGTAGGGGTGGGGCTAGGGAAGATTCTTGGGTAGATTTTAGACAAGACTTGAAGCTTGAGATGTGTGAGGAAATGATGGTGTGAAGGGTCGTTTTTATAGTTGTGGGGAGAGGGGTTTTCTTGATTTTAAATTCATTAATTTATTATTTCTCCACAAGACAAGGAATAATGAGTCTTTCTGGACCAAGAATAGTAATTTTATCAGGTTATCCTAGAGCAAGTGGTCTTACGTCAGTAGAAAATCATACATGACTCTATAATTAGCTTATTTAGCTTATTTTTTTCTAAATTATGGTATTTCACTATTCATCTGAAATTCAAGTATTTTAGGAAAATCCCAAAATTTTAATCCAACAATTTTTCGACATGTAGAATCAAGAAATGAATTCCACTTTTCAAAAATAAATTTCTGAATATTATTAATTTTATATTTATTTAAAATCATAATTTACTTGAATATAACTTTTTTTTAAATTAAAACTGACTTTATAACATTTTCAAAAATTACTTAAGGTCTTATAAAATTATCTTAAATATAGAAGACATAGATTTGTTAATTTATTAAAAAAAATTAATAAAATAAATTTTCTTTTAAATTAATTAATTATTTATAATTATTTATTTATGACTTACAAAAATACCAATACTTTTACTTTGTTCAAATTGTCACTTATAAGATACCTTAATTTTATTTAATTATTAAATAGTAAGGTTACTATTATTTTGGACAATTTACTATTCATAAGGGTCATATTACTATTCATAAGGGTAGGTTACTTTTAATAAGGGTATATTTCTATTCACCAAAAATTATTTTTGTTTTATTAGACTCCAAAAATCATCTTGAACACAGCCGTGTATCTCAGATTTTCAAAATTCCGAACACAGAAGTGACAAACCTATGTTTAAAATCACTTAGAACATAGTAGTGTATTATATTATGTTTTTATGTTATTTTATGACATATTTATAAGAATATAATTTCCATTGAAAATATTTGGGTTGTTACATTCTTTCCCCCTTACGAAATTTCACCCTTGAAATTTTGTTTTACACAAATAGGTGAGGGTACTTCCCCTTCATTGCCTCCTTTGGTTCCCAAGTAGCTTCTTCAAAATTATGGTTCCTCCAAAACACTTTGTCAAGCTTGGTTGTATTGTTCCATAGAACCTTATCTCTCTAGTATAGAATCTCTACTAGCTTCTCCTCATAGAAGAGATCATCTTCCAGCTGTACCACCTATGATTTTAGTACATGTGAGGGATCCAGTATGTACTTCCTTTGGAGTGATATGTGAAACACATCATGAACTTGATCCATATTTGGTGGAAGTGTGAGACGATAGGCCACATCTCATATGCGGTCAAAGATCTCAAAGGGGCCAATGTACCATGGGCTTAACTTCTGATTCTTTCTAAATCGCATGACTCTCTTCCATGGTAATATTCAAAGGAAGAATTTATCCCCAACGTCGAACTCCAAGTCTCTTCGACTATTGTCAGCATAGCTCTTTTGCTGACTCTTAGCAGCTTTGATGTGTCTTTGGATGACTTAAACCTTCTCTGTCATTTCTTACACAAGATCGAGTCAAAGTAGCTTTCGTTCTCCAACATCATCCCAACAGGTTGGAGTTCTACATCGCTTTCCATACAGAGCTTCATATGGTGCCATCTAATTACTCGAGTGGAATCTATTGTTGTATGAGAACTCGAACAATGGTATATGTTGGTCCCATCCACCTATGAATTCTAGAGAGAAGTCTCTGAGCATATCTTCAAAGGTCTGAATAGTCATTTTAGATTGGCCCTCAGTTTGGGTGTGATTGGACGTGCAAAAATTTAATTCAGTACTCAAATCATGTTTAAGGATCCTCCAGAATTTAGATATGAACCTTGGATCACGATTAGAGATAGTTGATAGTGGAACACCATAAAATCTCACAACTTCCTTTACATATATCATAGAAAGTTGTTAGGGAGAGATATCTTCCTGAATAGTGTTAAAATGGGAAGTCTTGTTGAGTTTGTAAACCACAACCCATATCATATTATTTCCCTTTGACGTCTTCGAGACACCAGTGACAATGTCCATATTAACATTATCCCATTTCCACATGGGTATAGGCAATGGCTGCATCAACCCTTTGGGCTTTTTTTTCTCTACTTTAACTTATTGACATACCAAGCACCTCGATATATATTCTACAATCTCTTTCTTCATATTATCCCACCAGAAGTGTTCTTAGAGATCACGGAACATCTCGGTGCTTCCAGGATGGATAGTGAATCTTGAGCTATGTGCATTGTCCAATAGCTCCTTTTTTATCCTGGGTGATGAAGGCACACAATGCCACTTTCCAAACTGAATCACACCATCATCATCGATATGGAACTCGTGTAGCTTACCTTCCTTTAATATAGTCACCCTCTTTTGTATCTTTACATCTTCCCTTTATGCTTCCTTAATCTTCTCTTGGATGGATGGTTGTGAAATCATTTGGGCAAGGTAGGATGTATCACCTACCCTTATGATTTCTAAATCTATTCTTTGCATATCCAAGAAGATAGTGTCTTTCTCAATCCGTAACATGGATAGAGTAGCAGGTTCTTTTTTACTTAGAGCATCAACTACCTTGTTCACCTTTTTTGGATATTAGTGAATAGAGAAATCGTAATACTTGATTAGCTCTAACCATATCTATTGATGCATTTTGAGCTCCTTTTCTGTGAATATATACATTAGTCTCTTGTGGTCGGTGTATATGTCACACTTCTCACCAAAAAGGTAGTGCCGCAACATTTTCAAAGAAAAAATCACTACTACCATCTCAATATCATGCATCGGGTAGTTTTTCTCATGGATCTTCAACTACCATGAGGCGTAGGCTATCACATTATCATTTTTCATGAGTACGCAACCCAAGCCTATCTTTTAATTATCACATTATATCACAAAACATTCTTCACTTCTAGGTAGTGTGAGTATAGGTGCAGTGATAAACATTCTCTTTATCTCCTTGAATCTTCCCTCACATTCTTTCATCCAGACATCCTTTACCCCTTTCCTTGTTAACATTGTTTGGGGAATTGACAATCGTGAAATATTTCTCACAAAACATCGGTAGTACTCATCTAATACAAGAAAACTACGGATTTTTGTGACACTAGAAGGCCTGGGCCATTACTCAATTGCCTTTGTTTTTGAAGGGTCCACATAAATTCCCTCACTTGTGATCACATGTCCCAAGAAAGTGACTTTCTTTATCCAAAAGTCACACTTTAGGAACTTGGCTTAAAACTTCTCCTTTCTCAATGTCACCAACACAAGTCTTTTATATTCTTTATGTTCCTCATTGGTCTTGGATTAGATGAGAATATCATCAATAAAAACTACCACAAATTTTCCAAGGTAATGTCTATAGACTCTATTCCTGAAATCCATGAATATTTATAGAGAATTAGTAAGTCCGAAAGGAATCACCAAAAACTCATAGAGCCCATACCATGTGTGGAAGGCAGTCTTATGAATATATTCTTTCTTTACCTTTAACTGATGATATCTAGAATGAAGATCCAACTTTCAGAAGTATTGAGCTCATATGAACTGATCGAAAAATTCATAAATCCATGGAAGAGGATACTTGTTCTTTATGGTGATCTTGTTGAGTTCCCAATAACCGATACAGTGCCACATTGTTCCATCCTTCTTCTTCAGAAAGAGTACTTGCACACCCCATGGTTATGGACTAGGGCATGTGAACCCTTTGTCAAGATGCTCCTATAGTTTCCTCTTTAACTCTTCCAATTCGATAGGAGCCATCCTATAGAGACACTTTGAGATAGAAGTAGCTCTATGTATGAGTTCTATTGAGAACTCTACCTCATGATTCATGAGAATTCATGGTAACTCTTCAGAAAATACATCATTGTATTCCCTCAAGATGGGAATTTCCATAAGGTTGGCACTTTCCTTTGACTTAACAATTTGGGTGAGGTATGCTTCTTCATAGGGAATCAACACCGATACAATGGATGGATTTTGAAAAAGAGATTCATGATCTTCTTTTCATTTATATAGGTGCAGGTGATGGTTCAGAATATGAAAAGATATTTCCTTTTCCCAAAATTTGATATGTGCTCTATATAACGAGATCCAATCCATTCCCAGTATAGTATCGAATTCCACTAAGGGATTTATTATAAGATTTTCTAGAAGAATATTCCCACATACGAGTCATGGTTCGAGGTTGATATAAAGTTTACATTTTTGTTGATAAATTATTGTTTTAAGCTTGGCCCTGTCCGATGCACAAGCATGGCATGGTCAAAGTTGTGTTTCTTTTCAATGTCATCGTGTGGCCTACCCAATGTTTAAAAAAATATTATTTATTAATTAATTAATGGGATGAATGATAAGGTTAGTTCACAATAAAATATGTAAAAATAAAGTGAAAGAAGAGTTGTTTTAATAATAGTAATATTGATAATATGTTTAAAAATAATAATAATAATAATATTGTTTTTAATATTTTAATTAATTTATTATTATTATTATTAAGATTATTCATACTGTTAATATTTTATTAAGTTATTATTATTATTATTATTATCATCATCATTAATTATTATTGTTATGATTTTATTTATGTTTTAGGCTTTTAGTTTTAGGTTTCATTTTTTTTCCTCTTCTCCTTTTTTTTCTTCCCTTTACTATTATTTTCTATTTTTCTTTTTCCTTCTTCTTCTCTTCCTCGGCCTCCCTTTTGCATCACACTGCAACTCCCCCACCTAAGAAAGTGGCACACACTCATCTCCCTTGGATACTCTATCGGATGATTCCCCTTTAGTCATACCTTACACCCGCAACCTTACACCGGTGCACCGGCAAAACCCCACTCCCCTTACAGCTTGAATCACATCACAAAACCCCTCCCACATCGTCTACCTTTCTCGATTAGATCTCTGTCACAGATCACCACCGGCAACCCTATCCTACCAGTGCAAACTCTGGTGACCCCCCTTCAGTATGCGGATCCCTTTTGGAATCCTCACCCTCATGCATTCTACCCCGAGTGATCTTGTCCCTCTTCCCTTTGGATTTTGGTGTTGTATTCCATTTTTTATTTTTATCCAATTTTGATTTTTTGGTTCGGTCAGTTGTTTTTGGGTTCAATTGTGTTTTTTTGTCATATCGATTGGGTGGTATTGGAGTTTCACACCAAATTTTTGTGTTTGATGCCAAAGGTAGGTGGTTCCATGCATAAGCATTATTGGGTGAATTACCTTTGTTTATTAATTAATTTAATATGACCTTGATTATTTTATGTGGTGGGAAATTTGTTTTTAATAGAGTCTATTATGTGTTTGATTTTTCAAGTGGCATGTTCTTATGAAATGTGATGCATTTTTTTTTGTAAACCCAAATTGTGTCATTGAAATTTGTTTTATAAAATGTGAAGTTGATTTATTAAAAGATTTAAGGGATGGAAATTCTTTTTTGTTATGTTATTAGTGTGTATACGACCTTAAAAGAGGACTTTGAGTGGGTTTTGGTGTGAAAAGTCTTTTGATACCTCTTGTAATTGTTTTATAAATTTTTTAAATGTTTTATTAAATCATATAAAGGGTGTAAAAAAATTTGGGTTTCTATTTTCATGTTTGTATGATATAAAAGGGAATTTTGAAATGCAAGTGGTAATATATAACATGTGAAACTTATTTGATCACAAATGGGAATCCCAGGTAGCTAGGCGGGAGTACTAGGACTAGTGTTCTTGTGATTCAAAAGTGTCTCCGGCCCAGTTTCACTTATCAAGATTTATTAAGACAAAATTTATTAAATATGTGAAATGGTTGGAGACCACTAGGCCTTGGGATGTAATTTCCCCCCTAGGGGCTCATTCACGAGAATGTAGTTGGTTATGGTTCTTATACCACTTTTCAATAAGATGCAAGGTTCTAGGGTCCCATTGCTAGCTAGTACTTATAGGTCATATTCTATTTTTAGTTATATTTGACTATATTGCAATCACCATCGTCATATGGTGGTGAACTTGAGGGTTACTTGAAAGGTAAATTGGTTTGTATTTAAAATTTAATTCTTTTTAAAAAATTATTTCTATTAAAACTATTTTCCCTTAAATTATTCTATAATTTCCTTTCATTTATTAATCATGAAAGTTTATTTTCCATATAAATTTTAGTGCACAGAATATTTCTTTGGTGGAATCCTACTGGGAACTAGCTCACACCCTACTTACACCTTTGGTTATAAGAAGATTTGGTAATGTTTAATATAGGTAAGGGTAAAGATTTTGGAGATAGTGGTGTGGGTTTTTAACTACCTTTATTAGTAAAGTGTTGTGGAGATTTTTTGAGGGTGGTATCTTCTTTCCAGTTGGTGGTTTTTGAGTTTATTTGGTCATCTTAATTTTTCATTGTATTTGGGTTTTGATTTAAAATTTGTATCTAAACATTGAAAACTTGTTAAGGATTTTTTGGTTTCAAATTTCATATTGGGTTTATTAGTTATTTTTTTTATATTTTCATATCTAGATAAACCATTCCCCTTCATTATTGTTGATACATGGGCACTTGTACCAGCTAATGGGGATCAGGAACACCGTTTTGGCCTTACCGCAGACCATTTTTGGTGTCAGTTGGATAACAACCCAACTTGGTTCATGAAAAAAAATTTAAATAATTGTATCTACTTGGTTCCCTAACTTGAATAAAAGCTTCTTGGGGTTCAAAAGTCTTTTTTTATATTATACCCAAATTTAAATCTCTTAACTATGTACCAATTGATCCAAAATATAATTTTATTTACATCATCACATAGTTGTGATACACTAAATAAGTTTTTCTTTATTCTAATAACAAAACATTGTTAAGGATGATTTAGTTTTTGTGAATATTTTTTATTCCTACACCGATTATCTTTAAAGGGTATTCATTGACAAATTTCATAGTCATAACTTTATATTTCTCTACATATTTTAGGGTTTTCCAATCACCTATCATGTTATATGAGTAACCATTATCCATGATCCAAAATTATTTCTTTATTCATCCTGGTTTTCAAGTTATTGATGCTTCTGGTCAGTTATCGTATGTGGTTTCTATTTCACCACTGATTCACATTCCATTTACAGACAATGTAGATACATGTTATACAAAAAATGTTACGCTTCAAGGCTAAATATACTACAATAATAGAAATACGTATAATATATTATGTGGAGATATAAATTATGCTACTTAATGTGTTGTAGCCTTTTTTAAATTTCAAAACACAAATAAGTATACCCAAAAAATTCTTTTTATAGGATTATTTCTTGAACATTTGAGACTAGTATATGTTAATTTCATGAATTTTTCTCTTTCCAAATTAGAGAATATGTAGTTGTTTCAGAAAATGATCAATTGAACCATTTTTACTTTAAAATTTTATTCTTCTATAAATATAGGTTTATATTAAGATGGAATGTCAGTAGATCATCCATTTTCATGTATTATATCTTATTTAGAATATTTAAATAGGGTAGTTTTCTTAGAAAATTTTCCCTTTTTTAGGATTTAATTTATTCACATCAAATTTTCTCTTTAAACTTCTAAATTTTAGATATATTATTCCTTCATTTATTGAATTCCTTATCCCTAAGGAAAATGGTATAAGTCTTATCTTCAATGATTTTTTTTTATAATCTTAAGATTTATATTTTTAATTTATTTGATCAAACTGTATTTTTTAACCTATAGTTAACTTTTTGTTATTAGTTTTACCTATGTACTATCTTCTCACATCCTCCCTATTTCCATAAAACGCGTTTTTATTTCCATTATCATATTGTTTTATTTTTCAATTTCTTCTTATTTGATCGTAAAATCACTATAAAATGATGATAAATCATTTTCTTAGACTACTTACTCTTATTTTTATGGCATGAGAACACTATGAGAGACATATCTTGGGTATTACTCACAATTATCACTTTCATCACAATATAGTACACCTTAAACTGGCAGAAATATTCTTTAGAATAATCTCAGTGGAATTTCCTTTCTTAATATATTACTGAATTTTCTTTAAAAACCTATCATATTAGTGGTAATACTAGTAACTTCATTATATACATTTTCTCCTCTGATTTTCATGGAACAATTTTTAGAAAAATGGCCGACCTTTCCAATATTAATATATTAGAATGTAATTTTACCTTTGTATATGCCTCTCCCACATGTGAATTTTCGTTAAACTGGGAAGGGTCCATCAAAAAAATTCATACATTGATCTTCATCTGAAATCATATAATTCTATTCTAATTTCAAATCTTTAAATTCATCGTAATGAAATTTACTTTTCTTTATTTCCAGATGTTTTTAGTGTTTCTTATCTTTTTATCTTGTAATTTATAAGAGTGTTTTGAAGTTCACCAGTTGTGAAGTCATCATGATATCTATCTTCAAGATCTAATATCTTGGATTATGAATTATCTGGTATGATTTAAAAACGATTTCTCACTATAGCTGAATCATTAATCATTTCTCTAAATCATATAATTTTTCGAAAAATAAAATTTACCATTCTAAAGAATTCATCAATTATTTCATCTTCATACATTAAAATTTCTTGAAAATGATGTGAAATAGTTAGTAATATTTTTATTTACTTTTTTATTTCCCTTATAGATGTTATAATAGTTCTTCTAAATGGAAGTAGTAGTTTTATATCACAAGACCTTTATCAACTCATTTTTTATAATGAGAAAAATAATAAATTCATATGATTTTCATCACTTTAAATGTTCTTATTATTATTCATAGACCATATTGATGCCTCATTTAAACTGGTGAGACAATCTATAATATAATCTTTTACATAAATTCGTAGACTAAAAATATAGGGTATTTTTAACAATTTATATATATGAAATCCTTTTACATTGAATGTTTAGATGGATTTAATTTTAACCAAGTCATGATAATCCACATTAGATGCTAAAGAGAACCACCAATGAATAAGCATTATCTATTAAAAATTGTTAGGATCACACATAGGGTCAAACACCGGAGTTGAATTAGTTTTTTAAGGATATTTTCACTTATATTTAACTCTCATTATTATTCAACACACTTCTCTCACTATACTCATAAATGCAGCAAAGTAATGCACATAGATCATATATTAATGAGGTTCAACTCCTTAAAGGATGACTACTCCCTAGTGTGTCATAGTTTTTATCCCATGTGCACGTCTATACTCTTAATATCAATAATAAGTTTTTCATTGTTATGAAATTGGACCCATAGGAAATAATGGAACCAATAAAAAATCAAGCATTAATATAAATATACAATAAAAATATCTTTAAAGAAACATCCTAAAAAGATATTTGATACCCAAATTGGCTGGTTTAAGTTAGATATTATTCCTCTAGTAATATATAAATATGCACAAGCTATTATCCACACTCAAAATTATCTTTAAATTGATGAAAAATATTCCTAAATAATTATTCTCTCTCCATAACTTATCATATATCCACTAAACCATTTGAATATTATTTCCAAAATTCCCATCACATTAAATCTTGTAAAGACTCTTGTTGATGACTCAATATTATAACTTTTATGAAATAACAAAAATATCATGGAACTTATTTCTCATTTAATTCATCGACAAATTAGTATGAATTTAAACACTCATATTTGTATGAAAAAATGAAAAGAATTATAAAAGGTCATGGATACCTTTTTTCAGGGTTTTTTATACTCTCATGATCTTTTCCTTTATCACACACTTGTATTGAGATGAAATCCCCATGATTTATTTATATATAAATTTCCAATATCAATCTTGGATTATTTTTCCATATTAATAATTGTGGATAGAAGCATTATTTGAACCACATCTACCCTATAATTTCCTCTTCAGCGATAAAAGTCATGATACTCAAAACAATCTTCTCCATAACATGGTCGGTGACAGCTGGCTGTTTTGAATGACCTTATCAAAGAATCTATTGTATACAATCCTACCATAATAACCAACATGATTATAGTGGGCATCCCTATTTGTCATTAGGATTTTAGAAAACCTCCTTATCATCCACTATAGTATAGTCCTCTCTATTTTCATATTTAAACATATATAGTTTTCAATGTAATCTATAACTTATTGATTTTATGATAACCTCCTTGAACATGAATTCTATAATGATGGAATTGGGATTCCACATTTATTATGGGAAATCCCAAGTGTGAAATATTGATCTCTAAGATGATTTGAAAAAAATATTTCTATTTTTCAGTAACCATGCCTGTTTTTTCTCTACTCTATAGTTTGTATGACTTCGTATTAAAATAAATAAATCTCACTTTACATTCAATGGTGAATACATGAGATATTTCCACATCCAAATTGAGGTTGAGAAGACGCTCCTTTATTACTAATTATATGATAAAACATGTCTTTAAAATCCCAAGGTACCACCTCATGCCATATCGATTAGTCCTCCTTATCTTCTTGGAACCTCCCCATGCTAAGAACACATGATACTCATGCAATTGACACCTCAATTTTTTCCTTTTTGTCATTTTCCACCACCTAGGATACCTATGGTTAAGCCTTTTCACTACTTCATGGTGGAAGTTCCTAAATTCTATGGATAACATAATACTATCATATTTTTTATATATAATGTATTATTTATATAACATTTAGATTTATAGTTATGGAAAAAAACTCCCATCATAGATGAAAAATGTTATGGTCTTCACTTTTTTACTTCCTTATAACTTCAACTCTAATCATGTCGACAGTGATTCTTTTTAGTGTATCCTTGCTCCACTATTTGTTTTTTATAATTAAAAACCTTAATTTATTATTAATTTTTATATGATTATTTTACAAGTTTTAATGATTTTATAATAAACAATTTAATTATAATTTCTCATGCTTTTTTAAACCATGACTTGTTAAGGATTACATTATCTCTTAGAATAAAGTAAAAATGTTAAAATATCTTTACTCGTTTTATTATTTATTTATTTATTTATATTTTCCTTTACTTTTATTTTCTGTGTAAACTGATTACCATTTTTTAGATGAGAATGATAATAATTCTTGTTATAATAATGGAGACCTAAGTTAGAATGATGTTTATGGAACATAAAATAAGGTTTATATAGAATATAATCATTTTTATATAGTATAAAATAATGTTTACAAGGATTAAGATCATGGTTTTGAAGAAAAAAATCACAGTATATTTCTAATGAATGTTATTTTTATAGTTTGATTATATTTACATATCACAAAATAAATTAAGTTTATTATTATATGATCCAAATTTAGTACACACAATTCATGGTCTATGGTTAGATAATGTTTATTAAGTATATAAAATTCATGGTTTATAATTACATGATTTGTATGTATCACTCAAAATTCATTCTAATAAAAAATTGATGTCTATTAAAAATCCAAGTTTATACAGAAGTAAAAATGAAGCTTATACATTTTCAAAATCTGTGTTTTTCAAAAATATAAATGATGATCAATTTTATATATTATTTTATATTTCTAATATATTCATGTTTTTTATTTATCATTTTTTATGGTTAAATTTTTTCAATAAAATAAATATTATTTGAATTATTTTGTGCATATTTAAATCCACATCAGGTGGGATAGATATTCATGTTCTATCCTTTGAAAATTACAAGTTTCAAATTTGAAATGTTTGAAATATGAAGAGTATGTCTCTAATTATTTGAGGTATTATTACAAGAGCATTAATATTACTTATTAATGAAAATTAATTATTATATTATTTTTTTCTAAATTATTTCTACAACTTTATAAATTATAAATATTATTAATTCATTGCTCAACTCCAAAGTATTTTGTTATCTCTGAAAGGGAAAATAGAGGTTTTGGTGTAAAAGAAAAAACTACAAATACTATGCATGAATTTATCAATTCTTGAAGGGTGATGTACATGATAGAAATCTCTTTTTAAATATTTTGAAAAACATTATTGAGGGAAGTTTTCGTAGAAATTGAGGATATTTCTAAAATGTGTTATACTATACATTTACAAGTTAATTACTGATAATCAATCGAATGGTCTTCATTTTATGATCATTTCTTTTGGAGAGAAAATTATTTCCCCAACGCTTAGAGATATAACTATTCAAATGGTTATATAGTTTTATATAATTCTGTTATAGTCTATGTGAATAATTGCGTTGGATAAACTACACATTAAATGGTAGAATTGTTGGGTTATACAACCCCAAACAAAATCTATGTGTGAGTTCATCCATAACCAATTAAATGTATGGGGATTTTATTTATGCATCGATCTGGATAAAGGTAGGATGGATCAATCCTAAATATTAAAAGCAATATTGTTTGGTCATGAATCTATGTGAGAAAATTCATGACATAAGTTGTGCCTCTAGGGATTCAAAAAACATTTTAAAGGACTATCACACCCCATAAAATGTTATAGATTTTATTTTAGTGGGATCCATTATTCTCTGTGTTTGATTGTAGGTAGGAGTAGATGTAGTATCATTTTATCTAAAATACTATAGAAATTATCCAGTTTTAATTATTTTCATTTCTACTACTTTAGTATCTAACTCTGATAAAAATAATAAAAAATATTTTAAAGATTTCAATTCACCTCCCCCCCCCCATCTTGGCCATTTCATATTATCTTATTGGGACCTAACAGATTTTATAAAATCTTAAACCCTAGATTTTCTATATATATTTATTTATCGTAATCACATCATAACCAGATAGTTAAGTGGAAAATATATTTTTTGAAATGGTAAGAATAAGTGAAAACGTTTCTTGGACACCTAAAACACACCCATTATTCAGTGGAATATATTTTAAATATTATAAGTTATTCATGGACGATTATCCAAAACCTTATATAAATAACATATTTATCATTACAATTAAGCCAAATAAATTACTTAAAGTTAATCCTCACAAATTGATTGATAATTATTTAAGTATATATGTTATAAGATTCATGGTAATGAATATATTATACTATGTAATTAATATATATTTTTTTATTAAAATATAATTATGTAAAACTGCTCATGAAATAAGGATAATTTTTTAAGTTACTCATTTGGGTTTAGATATGTTAATAGGAAAAAAGCACAATATGTTAAGGGGTGAATATTAATATTTTAATTTGGGTGAGGAAGTGACTAAAAATAAATTTTTTATGATTTATTATTATTATAAATGGCATGATTTCTTTGGGATACACTCTATAGAAGATAGTTATGGTTAAAATAGTTTTTAGATATCATCCTATCAAATGATAAGAAAAAAAATTCAACTGAATCAATTAAAACCTGTAATTACTTTACTCTTGAATATAATATTTGATATTTGTTATAATATGAGTTAGAAAATAAAAATATTTCAAAAGAATATATTCCGAAAAATGATGAAATTTCATTTATATATAATAACAACTCTTCTTACACTGAGAAATAGATTACTGAAAGTGATTGTGTCATACATGTTTCAAATGGGGGATATATAAAGAAGAAATGATACTCTCAATGACTCATAAAGGAGTACCTTACAGATGAAAATGTATATTTTTTAAATTTATTGAATTGTTTGATGACACCACTAATATTATTTTACATTAATTAAAAATTAAATAAATAGAACATTAAACCTAAATTATTAAGATTAATGAAGGATTAAAATCTATAGAAATAGTGAAAGAAAGGAAAAAACCAATGGTATCTAATTGGAGTTACAATTCAAATTTAGACATTAGTGGTGAATTGGATTCTAAAAATGAAGAAATTGATCTTTGTTTCATGGATTTAGTGAAATAAGTAAGTAATCCCAATTATTACTCCTTTTATGAATCTCATCATGAAAAATCAACTGAATATGAACATTATAGATAGTTTTATAGTCTCAATCTTAGAATTAAAAATGTTTCTAGAAAATATAAAAATATAATTGGGAAACACAATGAGGTTTTAACTAAAAATAAAATACTAATTAAATCTATTTTATATTGTAATGAAAAAATGTTAAGGAGTTAAAACCTGATTTGGAATCTTCTGAGATAGATTTTAATTTTTCTCTTTTTAACGTAAAAAATTCTAGTGCCGAAAATAAAAAGTTAATGAATGAAAATGTGATAATTATTCATTGTGTTTCTGAGTATATATAATCTTATTAAATAAATATCAATGGTCTTCTAGAAGAGAATGATAAGATGAAAATTCATGTAAAAAATATAATATTTTATTTTTTAAAATTGATCAAGGGATAAAAAATTTAAATTAAATGGTCGGTTTTAATAAGATAAGAAAATATTTTTTGATAAAATAATATTTTTCCTAAAATATACAATACATTATTTATATATAATTTTAATTTAAATTCATCAACTAATACATAATTTAAATTTATAATGAAGGTTAATTATGAAAATAAATGATCTATTAAATTTCCAATATCTCTTAGACACACAAATAGTTTTATTTCTAAATAATTATAATTTATATAACCTATGAGAACGTGTTTCAAAATATATTTATTTCAAAAAAAATCATATATGAATCCATTAGGACCTATATTTTCATGGTTATTAAAACATTATTAAATATTTTTATGTAGGAAAAATGACTTGGAATTATCAAAAAGGATACATGGAATATGAATATTGGATTAAATTGAAACATGATGTATTATATCTCATACACTTTTCTTTTAATAAATTTAATTTTGTTTCTGTTACTTTTGATTATAACTCATGGGGAAAGGTAAAAATGTTTTGGAGAATTGTAATTTCAAATTTTATTGTTATTTTAAAAGTGTTGATTTATGAAGGTGTAAAACATAATTTAATTAAAATATCTCATTAATATGATGATAGAATGTGTGTTAAATTTAAAAATTATAAGTTTATTTTTTTTAAAATGAATCTATATTATTCTATGTAAATATAAAAAGATTATTTATTGTAATTAATTTTCCAAAATTAATTTACCTATATGAGAAATATTTAAATAATATAAAATTTAATCCTATTTTTTGTAATACAACATTATCCCAAACTAATTTATCATTATTATTGAATTTTTTTAAGAACCAAACTATTTTATAGTTACCTAAGCATAAAGAGGATAACCCACATGTTTTTTATTTATGTTCGAAAATTAAATATTAAAAAAGTTATTTCAAAACTATCAAGGAAGTAATCACTATAATCCCTTTTCAACTTATCCGGTCGGTATAGCTCGAAGGCCTTCATTTTTTTTATTTTCATTATACACCTCCAAAGGGGTGAGGTGCGACCCTTACAAGTCCATAAGGCTTAAAGAGAATTACATGACTTGTAGGTCTTAGAGGTAATCACCCAGACAAGAAAACTTGGAACTGCTCCTCCCTATCATATGTCATGATACCATCACTCCACCTTCGCATGGTTGGTGAGGTAGATGCCCTATGCAAAGCTGCACTGGCTCGATACCGATGGAAAATTCATACCCTCTCTTCCAATTCTGATTAGCTCTTCTCTATTGAATCTTCATTCCCTGAATCCTCCTCTAAATTCTTATCCCATGTATTCTGACTAGTACATCTACATTTCATGTGGCCCAAAGGCCTTGGGGTGGACCAAAGGATATAAGGTAGCCCAAAGGTCGTGAGAATCAACTAGCCCAAAGTCCTTGGGTGGCACAAAATCCTTGCAGGACCATAGGAACAAACTGGTGGACCAAAGTCCAAATAAGATTCTTTTAAACTTATCTATTTAGATCATTTTAGACAATTGAAACATTCTATTTTAAGTGGAATGAAAAATTTTTTGTCTATTGTATATGAGTTTACATGTTTTACAGGGATATATTTATCATATCATAGATATTAAACTATATTTATGTTTAATACTTATTATAAATTGGTTAAACATGAATGGGAGACTTACTTCTATCTATTAAAGTAGTAAAGAAGAAAAAAATATAACATTTTTTTATAATTGTAGTTGTTTTTAGAATTTCCCATCTACTAGGACACCACAAAAAGTGGTGTTATGGAAAGTTAAAAATTGTACCCTTGAAGAAATGGATTAAATAATGTGAAATTAATATAATTTACCTAAGTTATATTGGGATAAAGATTTATATTCTACTTAATATATTTAAAATGGAATTCTTCTAATTTATATTCTGAAAAACACATCTTATGAACTTTGAAGAGATGAAACCCAAAAATTAGCTATTTTTGATTATTTGGTTTTAAATATTTTTTAATGACATTATATTTTCAAATAACACTAAAATTGATAGCATATATATCACATAACACCAATTTTAAATGAAACGTGATATACTATTAAAATATTATTATATAAACATGACTGATACAACATTTTTGTTAAATTAGATGGGTATTAATAGGATTAAACACATTATTAAATTTATATAAACTTCCTAATAAATATAAAATTATTAATAAAATATTATGATATAATTTCTCAATTTTTAATAAACATTTTTTTCTATTAAAACATATCTCATTTAAAAATGATTCTATTAATTTTTACAATAAAATACTGTAGTTAAATTATAGAACCTTTATAAGTTTATTTTTATAAAATTAACATCAATTTTAAAATCATTATATCAAAATTAAATGAGGGTAAAAAATTTCTATTTTTCTAAAATGATTTATTTTTAAGTGAATAGTTTAAATTACCACTTTTTCAAAAACTATCATTTATTTTAATTGAATCAAGTAAATTAAATGTTACATTATATTTTTGATTCATCCAAAAATTTAAAATATAAGAAACTTAATTTATAATAATTTAATTAATTCCAATTTAATCATCAATTTTCCTAATTTTGCTATCAGTTTATTTTTTATGCTTAAAATGCGGTATTCCGCAAACTGTTTTTACATCTATAAAGATTTACCATTTCAATTAATTAAAATAAACCCTAAAAAAGAAATAATTATATGAAATAAACCTATTATAAATCTATTTATTTTATTTTAATTCATATAATGATTATTTCCAATCATAAAGTTAATATAAGATCAATTATTGCTTAAAAATTAATTTCTTGAAGAAAAAAAATTTTCAATATGTTGTGTGGATTTAATTTTTAATATAATTATTCAACATATGTTATTGGAATTTTAAAAAATTTATTACATATTTTTAATCAAAATAATTTTTATTATGTAATAATAGTAACTTAAACTTGGTCATAATGAATATTAAACATAGTAAAAATCTAGTTATTGTTCTCAAAACTAAAATTATAAAAGTGAGTAACAATAGAGGTGAATGAAATTAAATGTTTATTTTTGAATTTGAAAGTATTTTATAGACCATATCATTCCAAAACTATATAATTTATCAATTTTTGAGAAACTTTGATTGATATTTACTTCCCATTAATGAATAGTTTTGGGTTTTTCAAAAATTGCCACTCCTCCACAATTATAAAAGGGATCCCCTCACCTCACTTCTTATCTCATATAAAGAAATTATGATCAAAACAACCCTTCCAAAATATCTCCCGAACATCCTTATCCAAATTCTAAAGTTATTTTTCTCACCAAATTACCAGCCTAAGGGACCATAATAAGAGATCCAATGGATGTTCTTCTAAGTAAAGGTAATCTTTTTCACCAAGATCATTAATTTTACTTATTATTTTTACAAAATAAATTTTGTTTTAAAAATTAAAATTTTAAAACACAATTATATAATCTATAATTATTTTTAATTATATTTATTTCATAATATTTATTCATATCCTCTTCTATAAAATGGGAAATAAAACCATCATTCAAGTGTAAGGAAAACTGTCGCCATGTGAGTTGATGTAATTTGAATTTGATAATCACCTCTCATGGATTTTTATGATGGAATATTTAATATTAATATATTATATTGATTAAATATTAATCATTATTTAAAATTAAAATGTCATATACTCACTTACCTTACCATCAATTGAAAAATTTAAACATCATTCGTGTGTACAGTGGACTACCGCCTTGAGAAGCGATGTGATTCCTTTTTATTACCATATCACATTGATGATATAAGTAAAAGAATTTAAAGAAATTATATTATATTTATGATAAAATTATAATTCAATAATGATAAAATAACACATATTGTCTTTCCATCACGATCATTTAAAAATTAAAACATTACTCATGCGTAAGTATGGCCTTCCATCTCCATTTTTTTAAGATAGTTAATTTCTCATAACCGTATTCCATGGTTGGATTTAAAACTATAATTTATGTATAAAAATTATAATTATGTAATTATTATTATTCGCGATATGATGTAATAATTATTCCTTATACTGATTTTATCACACCAAATCCATTTGGATATTATAAAATGAGCATTCTCAAATTACGAAACAAGGAAATAATTAAATAGATAATCAAATTTTTCATAAAAATAATTAAATTAAATGGTTTAAGTATAAGTTATTAAACCTAAAAAATATTCTTAATAAAACAAGTAATTTATATAAGTTTGTAATAAATGATATAAAGGACATACACGACAAGTCTGGACTTGAGGTAAGGGGTTTCTTTTCTTACTTTTATTTTAATGATATAAATGCCATATTCACCACTTATTTAATTTTTATGGTAAATATACTACCTATTTTAATTTTATATCATAAATATATTTATTTTAATGGTATTTAATGTTTAACTTTATGTAACATCTTTTATAATGGTTATGATTTAAAATTTACGAAAGTGGTAAGGGTTTACGTCACAATATAATCATTCTTCAAAATTATTTATGTTCAAATATATCTTGGAGGAATCGTTTGATACTTCTATCTTAAATGAATTTTCTTTTTACTTATTCATGAAATTTTCAATTAATAATACAATTTTCTTCTCTTTAGGGCATAAAATATCTGTCAAAATGTTATTAAGAAATGATTATTTTATTTCTCTCCTCGATCAAAAATCATTTATCTTCCATGTCCATTTTTTCTAAAAATATTTTCAATAATTCTTTTAAAGATCCCAAAATGATTAATTAAATACATTTTTAACCATATTTTAATTTTCTTAAAAATATCTTTAAATGGATCTTCTTAATATTTTTAAAAAAAAATACTTTTTAATCTTTTTAAAACATTGTGAAATGAATGTTTTTTAACTTATACGGCATGTATGGAATTACCAACCATTGTTAATAATAAACTATTCAAATATTATTTTATAAATTTCATTTTTTAAAATAAAATGTTTCATAAAATATTTTGGATTTTTTGGATTTTTGAAGAAGTATTTGAAATTGAAAATGTTATTTTCCTCAAAAAAATATTTCATGTAAACTTATAAATAAATTTCCCTCAATGAAAAAAATTGATGGTATAGATTACTTTAAAAAATTATATGTTTATCTCAAATACATATATATATTTATATCCATTACCTTTATGGGGTAATAAATTCCTTATGTTCATGTATCAGAATCCATCATTATTAAATTCTCCTTGATTATGATGTGTTATAAGATTGTGAAACACATTTATTACCTTGGGTAATTCTTATATTTATACGTTATGAATTATTTTATTTTATGGAACACATAATCTTGAACATATTTTATGAGTGTTCCCAGATAGTGTTTCAATTAATTCGAAAAAAATTTAGTATAATGAAGGGTCTTGTTCAGGATTATAGAGTAAAACTAATGCATTATAGTTCTTTTTTCACTATGTAATGTTTTCTTGGAAGTTAGTATTGACTCATATTTATGTCATGTTATATATTGCCTCCATATTTCATAAGATTTCATGATCTTATGATACTATGTTCTCGATTTTATTATCTGGTATAATTAATATTGGTCATTTTCTTTAATTATATCATGTTATTCCTTTGACTCGCAGGCTATGTTTTCTTATCGTGTTTACTCTCTTACTGGTATTTTTAGCTCACCCTTTTTTTAAGTATTACACAAGTTGTATCATGTAGTTTTATGATATTGAAAAGATTTTTGATCTCACTATGGGTACTAAAATAAAGAAGGTTTACTTCAATCTCACTTTGATTTACTATGAACCTATTCTTCCAAAGAAACTAGGCCTCTGGATATTAATTTTTTAATTAATAAATGTATATTCTAAAAATAATGTAATAATATGTGTAAAATTATTGGGTCTCAATAATTGGTATCATGGTAATGTATAGTTATTATTAAGTTTTAGGAATATAATAATTTAGTTATAATCTTATTGATATGTATAATGATAAGTCTAATTATTAAAAAATATCATAGAGTTTGGGTGGATTTTATAGCGAGTGGTTTCCCAGAAGTTACATCCATTTCAAGATATTATAAGTGGATTTAGTTTAGTTAACATTATACCTAGGGTTAATAACCACAATAATTAATTATTAGGTTTGACTCTATCACACCTACTACATGAAAAAGTTCCTTGTTTCACAGTTGGTTGGATGCTCTAAGGCGATATGTTTTGAAAATCCACAAACACTTTACAAACAATTATGAAGGACTATAACAAAACTTTAAGGTTAAAAAACCTAATAGCAAACATTACCAAGGTTAACCTAGATTGAAACTAAGAGAATCATAAGTCGGGATAAACTTATCATTTATAATTTATTCCATCTATGTTTATAAGTTTATTTTTTTATGTTAATGAATTATAATATTGTTTCTTATATTATTTTTAACTAATTATAGGAAATATGATAAAGCATGTTGAAATTTAATGTAAAGGTTAGTGTAATAATATTCCTAACAAGATTCCAAACCTAATTAGAATAGAAGTTAGAAATCATATGATCATGAAATAAGATCTCTCCGTAGTTATGACTAACAATTGGAACATTGTTGAATTTCCAAACATATCAAAGAAGAAAAGAATGGTGTCTTATGGATGTTGAGGTGTTAAAGATAATAAATAAAATAAGATTCAATTTTCCACATATTAAAAATTCTTCAAGGGGGCCATGAAAATTCCTTAAAAGGAACTATAAGATGATTTATATTTGAAATGGGCGGGAACAAAGAAGATAATTTCTGGATAAAAATAAAGATTTGTATTAATAATATGTAGGGAAATAATTTTTACACTATGGAACTATTAATAGTTTAATATTGTACATATGGGGGACTCAATCATTATGTGAGTCAATACCAGATCCAAGGATTAATTCCGATGGTATTATGTTATGAAAATTATTGATGTTTAATTATTGAAGTTTTTATTTTCTCAAACCTAATAATTATATTATTGAAATGGTTTTATCAATGTTATTATTGTTATAATAATAATTAGACATGTAAGGATTGTTCTAAAATAGTTTTTTATGGATTTTCAAGAATATATTGACTAGTATTGATGAGCTAGAAAAATGATTTATTTGTAAGGTGATGTTTTATGAAAAAAAAACTAACTAAGGAATATATAATATTTTATATGTTCTTGAGGATGAGGTAATTATATTAAATTAAAATTATGTGATTTTGTTGAAAAGAATTCCCTAGATATAAAACCATAGAGGTTAAAAAAATAATTTGATAAATAATTTTATTTTTGAATATGTTTTAAATATTCTTGACAATGTTATAAGATAAAGATGAAACATGGATATGAATACCACATTTTTTTATAGTTTTATAAAAAGGATGTCCCACAAGTTGGGTTACCACCTATCACAATTGACAAGGTTTTGGGGATTGAACCCACATTACTATAAAATAGGCCTTTAATTGTGCTATAAATGGCCTTTATCGGTATTATAAAATCATTGAACACATAATCAAGGTTAAAATACATTGACTTGTATTAGAACTGATAAGGGTTCACTTTATTGATGCTAAATAATTAACTGATAAATGGGACCTTTATCAGTGCATTTAGAGGTGCTAATAAAAGAACCATTTATCAACACTTTAATTTAGTGAAAATATAGAAACCATTTATTATCATTTGTAAAAGAGACTATAAATTATAACTTTATTGGAAAATTTAAAAGTGTTTCTAAGTTTTTTTATCAGTTATTTCAAAATAGCTGATAAAGGTCTATTTTGTAGTGTTCTATAATATCACACCATAGCACCACTGTAGTGTGTTGTAATTTCACACCATATCACCAAAAACACACCAGATATCAACAAAAACAAGTCCCAATAAACGATTTAAATGAAATGAAATTTAAAATACAAACATAAAAATAACACTATATAATATCCATTTATAATATTTGTTTGTGCAATTAAAAAAATACAAATTATTAAATACATTCAATAAAATAAATGTTCCTTAATCTATTAATCCTGAAACGACTCATTCTAGTGTAGAACAAACCACCCCATCTTGAAAAAAATAACATGCTTGTATGAAAAAAAAATATTTTAGTAACAATTTATAGAAATAAATTATTAGAAAGTTTAAATTTCACTACAATTGATGCCTATTTAAAATAAAAAAATATACACTTTGAGTCATACTAGTTGCATCGTGCATCATATTGAGGTGAACCTAATTCTAACAAGTCTAAAATGACTTCTGGACCATTGTTCTAAAGTATCAAAACAATCTGAATATGTTTTCTTAGTTTTGAGTATGTTAGCTTTCAATTTTACTAAAATTTAATTTTAAGATGGAAACTCATACTTCAGACTCATTAGGATCACATCGTGTATCATTTTGATTTGAAATAAATTCCTACACATCACATATAACTTATGAATCATTGTTCTAAATTATCAAGAAAATATAAGTGCAATTGTTTAGTTTTCAGTGAGTAAGACTTTTGTATCTATAGTTTAAAAACAATGTGAATGTGTTTTTTTGGTTTTTTGGTGTGGATGATTCTTGGAAAGGCATGAAACATCGAGTTATAGAAGTCACACCGTGCATTGAATTGATGTGTGTCTGATTTATACATGTCTCAAATGACTTACAAATCATTTCCATTACTGTGAATGAAGTACACGCCTCCATAGACCTCTTTTTCTTGTTATATAAAACCCTATCATTTTTTTAATAAAAAAATAAAAAGATTTAAAACCGAACAATGAATACTCACATAATTCACAAATAGTGATTTCCACCAAAATAAACATCTTGAAATAGAAAAAATAGAAATAAAGGAACTAATTCAAGAAAGGATAACCATTTAAATGTTTACATGAAGAAAAAAACCACTTTATCTATGAAAGGATGATTTCATAAAAATTTTATAATAAAATATGAACTTATAATAGCCACACAAAAATGAGTAAACCCCAATGGGTTGTATGATTCCTTCACAATAATTCATCCAAAAATTCTTCCTACAATAACTTATAAAAATTGAGAACCTTGGAGAATAAGACCTGATTCTTTATCCCTGGATGAATATCCCCAACGAAAAGATAAGATTTCAACAGATCTTGTGAAACTACATATGGAGTAAAGAAAACATATTTTGAAGTGTTTAATATAAGCCTTCACCATCCATTGACATTGTTGGACACTCATGAACTCTTCCCTTCTCATCATCTTCACCTCCTCATGTATAAACCATTGGAATAATATAGACATAAAAACTACCCAATTCATCCTAACTTGCATCATTGGTGGGTTAAAAAACTCCCATTATTCAAAAGATGGACCCACAAGAAGATCCATAACATCATGAACTCTAATTAATTTGGGAGTTCCCAACTTTATGAGGGCATGCTAAAATTTCTCAAGACACTTCACTGCCTCTAACGATCCTCAATTTCTATAGAATATCGGTAGCAATTTAAGAGAACTAGAAGTAGTTTGACACCCACTAGAACCCTCAGGGACATTTCTAGGTAGAGTATTCTAAATAACACAAAAATCATAAAATTGGGTTTAGAATCAATTCTTCACATACCCACACATATGAAAACAATAATAAGGAATATTGAGGGTCACACATACCACTTTAACACTAAACAAAACAACTTACCAAACATTCAATCCAAAACATTTTCCTTTAAAACTCATTCTTTCCAATATGAGACCATTTGAAGGAAATAATTTTAATTTTCAAAACCATATTCATTTTTTAAGATTACTCATAACAACCGATACCAATGTAAGTCATAATTCACACTAAACCACCATAATGAGGAACAAAAAATCATGATTAACCTGGTGAAAAGATAGTGGTACGTAGTTTACATAGTATAAGAGTTTAATAAAACTAAAATGACCATCAACCCCCAAGCACTAAACAAATCTCAAAAATACCACCATAATCCTAATGCTAGTACACTGGGTACTTGGTTGTGGTAATAGTGGCCAAACTTACTCTAGCCAATCAATAGGTACCTATTTCCCTTCCATCAATTACTTAGTGCTTACTGCACAAGGGTACCTCTATATCTTCACCACTATATTCTATAAAATCCAATAACCCCTCTTTTAACTCCAACTTAACACAAAATACCCACAAAATGAGACTAAGATACTAACATTAACTGGTATTACATGGTTAGATCATATGCAGAATTTAAAACCTCTATAGAATCAAGCATTTCTTACTCAATACAATTTTAACTAGATTCTTGAGGGAATAGATCCAACCATAGGGTTTTTGTATGTGTAAGGCTAGCTGATAAGAAATTTCCTAGACTTTTTTGAGATTTTTAAATGGTTTTATTATTTCAAGGTTAATTTCCTCTTCTTTATAAACCATTAGTGAACCAATCTCATGGAAACATAAATAATTACATGATCATTAACATTATATTACAATGGTAACCTATAATGGTTATTGTAGGACATTAGTTTACTTTGAGTAGTTTCAAAATGTTTTTGAATTAACATCACTCATTCTATTATTTCATGGACAATACTATGTCTATTCATAGAATATTATTCTATATTTATCCATCATAAAGTAGATTGGAAATGTATTTAATATAATTCTTCAAACGTGTATAGCTAGATAAGTGATTGATAACTATTTTTATAACATAATTCCACCAAGGAATGTTAATCCTTCTAGGATCCACTTAAGTGAAGAATTAAATCTCAAAAAATCATCTAATATAAAGATAGTATGATTAGAATGACTATATGGAATAATAAAAGTATAAAATTTCACTCATACCCTCATTGAAAATTAATGTCCTCACTATAACCAAGATATAAACATCATATCCCTGTTAGATACAAGAGCATATGGGACACCTGGAAGCATTGTTATTTCATTGATATACAAATAATTGAGTTCATCATTTGACGAAGCCTTATCAATATGTAATAAGTTGTTTAACTTAGATTGGTGATCCATTATAACCCATTCTACATATTTTTATTTATTTGATCTTGAAAAACTGGTCAAGAAGTCCAACATGATTTCATCCAATTACAATATTGGAAAAGAAAGTATTGAAAGTGTAATTATTGGTTTTTTTTAATTTTACCTTCACCAAATTATAGGTAAAAATTTAGCAAGGAATACTAAAATTCATTTCAACATTACATGCCACAAAAACTGGTGACAAATATCATTATACATGTTTATGATCCTTACATAAACCTAGAGGAGCCACGTCGGTAGTGGTGGGGAGATGAGATATAGGGTTCTTCATGATTAAGTATAATATAAAAAGAAAAAATGCAAAACATGGAACCCAGAAGATCAAACGACGATAGAGAAGAAGAGGAAAATAACATACATTAGATTCTAGCCTTAATTGTTTTGAGGGAATGTAGAGGAGTCGCACTGGAAGGGGTGAGGAGATGATATGTAGAGATCATCATGGTTAGGAACAATGCAAAACGTAAAATGAAAAACCCAATAGATCAAACAATGATAGAGAAAAAGAAGTAAATAATATAAATTGGATTCTAGCCTTTATTAGTCTAAGGGAACATAGAGTAATTTCACCAGTAATAGAGGAGTTCCGCAAGATCTTGAGAATCATGACTGGCTAAGTACCGTTTTGGGTTCTTTGAAATAGATCAGGAACACTTTTAAAAGTGCTTTCAGAAAAGAACTGATAAATATAACATTTATAAGAGTTAAATTGATAAGTTTTGATAAAAACGATATTTATCGGCACTAAAAAATCCCTGATAAAAAATTTCTTTCTACATGCTAATATTTTAACACTGATAAAGATTTCTTTTTAACATTGCTTTTTTATTTCTAATAAAGGGTTTATTTAAATAAATTTATTATAATTTTAAAATTATTAAATATATATAATTATTTCTTTATAATTATATAAATACTTATTTAAGAAATAATAATTATTTATTTATAATAATTATAAATATAAAAATTTATAAATATAGTAAGTATAATTTTATAAAACTATTTATTTAGAAATATATTTTTAACATTATTAGTGGATATATAATCTCAAATTCATTCATTTAAAAATGACTGAAATTGAATAATTCAAAATTATTACACTATAAAAATATTAAAAAATGGATAAGTATTATATTTAAATATAAATTATTAAAAAACTATAGATATATATATATATTGATGTAAGATGAATACTTATTGAAAATACTAAAAAATAGTAAAAATATATATATAAATAAATAATAGAAAATGATCAAATTCAAAAATAAAATAAAAAGTATATTAAAAATGAAGGCCCAGACTATAAAAATATTAAAAATAAATAAATAAAATAGTCTCATTAAAAAATAATATATTAAATGTATCAGGTTATAATGAAATTCTAAAATATAATAAAATTTGAATAAATTACTTAAATATTAGGTGTATGTGTTTCTATATATGGCCTTAATATATTTGCTTGTGTGTTTGTATATAAAAGTGCATTAACTATATATATGTGTGTGTGTGTGTATGTGTGAAATCAATGTAACACATGACATTTGATATATGTTAAATTGAAAAAATAAAACCTTAAAAATGAATAATACATTAATATGTTTTTAATTAACATTTTCTTCATTTTATATATAATTATATTTAATATATATTATTTATTACTATTTATAATTAATATATATTATACGTATTCGTTTTATATTATTAATTATTTCATTAATAAATTTTTATATAATTTTGTAATTTATTAATTTTTAAAAAATTTGTTTAATTATATATTAATTTATATATTAGTATTTAATATATATTATTTATCAAATTTTAAATACAATAAATATGAATATTAAATTTATTCATTTTTTCAATAATGATTCGATTAATAATATGTTTAATATTTTTCTTCATTAACTCATTTTAAATTTTTATTTGTTGACTTATTTCAATTTATTCATTTTACATATCTATATATTTAATATATACAATTTTTTAATTTTTAAAATTTATATATATATATATATATATGTATATTCAATTTATTAATTTCTAACAATAATTATTCAATTATTTGTTGACTTATTTCATTTTATTCATTTTACATATCTACTAATGGTAAATTTTATCAGCCCAAAATAAAAAGTGATGATAAAGGGTACCCATTATCAGTACTTTTATTGAGTGCTAATAAATGTCCCACTTTATCATTTCTTATTTTAGCGCTAATAAATATGGACTTTCTCAGCACATTTTTCTAGCACTGATAAATTCTGGAATGATTAAAGTTTTGTTTTGTAGTAGTTCCATAACTGAAGAGTGATAAACATACAGTACCAAATAGTGGCCTATTTGTTATACTAGTTTGTATAAAAAAATTTACATAAAGTATTAAAAGGTTTAATAATAATTTTATTTTGGGAAAAATATTTTTTGATAAAATACTTTTTGATTTTTATGAATTTGATATGATTAGTGATATTTTTGGAAAACATTTCTTTAGGTAGAGGTATATATAACCCTTAGGAATAACATGTGATTGGAATGAAATATGTTTTAGGAAAAATATAATTAAATCCTTCAATAATTTAGGTTATTTGGAATGTAGGGCTATTTATTTATGAAATGATATAAATTATACTTCGGATTTGGAGATTGATATGATGGTGTATTCATTTTGGATATTATCTTACGATTTTAAAAAAATAAATATATAAATACAAGAGTAATACTATCATATATGGTTGTGGAATCATCTGATCTTTAAGAAGATAATTTTTTTGATTGAGGACTAAAAACATTTATCTTAAATAATCTTAATTTAGAGAAATAAATGATATTAGGTTCATAAATGATTAAGGGATGAAATTATAATTTTAAATTAATTATATTACCTTATGTACTTAATGAATATGAAAAACCTTTTCATAAAATTAGGAAACGTATCTTGAAAAAAAAAATTAATTGATTTTTTATGAATTGATAAATTATTCTCTCAAAAAATAGGGATACAATATTTTCTAATAAATGTATATTATTCCCAAATACATGTTTTCACTTCTTTCAAATGTTTTAATTATATGTAAACCTAGTTTTTTATACCATTCTCTCACCTCTTACTGCTTTCTTTCTTCACACGACTCCTCTAGTTTTTTCGAATCGTCGTCTTTCTTCTCATGCTCATGGGCTCCCGATAATGCTTTTCGTTTGTTGATGCTCTTGGTTACTCCTTTTGTGGCTCTTCCCTCATGATCCTTATGGCCTCTCCAAATCTTATTTGGTGTTGTGGTTTAAATAGGTTTTGGGTTTCTTGATTCAGTGGTCAATGAGACCCATGGTGCTACTCGGGTCAGTATGCCCCTGCTTTCACGGTTCCCAATTTTCTTCCTCGTTGATGATTCTTATAATCTGGTGTCCTTGAACACTATACTACTACTCTATCCTCACATTTCACTACTCATATCCATGTAGAATGTAGAGCGTTGGTAACATTGAGGTTTTGGGATGTGTGGTTCAATGGTCGTTAGGATTCTAGGTGTGTGTCCCCCGATAGGGGCTCTGGTCTTTCGGTTTTCTTCCTCATTCTTTCGGTGATGGTTTGTTTTCTTATTATCAATGGTTGATCTCTTGTCTGATGTTTCGTGGTGTTTCTATTTTTATATTTTTTTTTGTTTTTTCTTAAGTCTAATTATGGTGGTGGTCGACGGGTTTCCCTCGACGGTACCGTGGTGATATTCATACTCTTCACCTATGTATTAATCGAATGGTTTTTTCGGACATGCTGTGGGACAACAATAATTTGGTGCCATGAGATTTTTCTCGGTGAGTTTGGTTTCTGACTATCTTCATCGACCAGTTTTTGTGGTGGTTGGAAGGCAATGTTTACACAGTGATGGATTTCAATGGTGAATGGTGATGGCAGGTGGCACAGTGATACGGTCGATCATCAAATGTGATTCTCAGTGGTGGTGTTCTTTTTAAATTTTGAATGTTGAACTTAGATGCAGTTGTTTTTTGAGTTCTGTTTGGTCTGTAGGTTACAGTAAATCCATGAATTCTTCTTTTGGAAAACCAAATAAAAAACTAATTTTTATGTCAGGTAATTATTTAACTAGGACCGATATAAACTAAGAAATAAATTATTAGGTATGAATAGGATTAAAAAAAATTATAAAATTTATATAAAGGTACTAATAAATAGATTGTATAAATAAATTCTTAAGAAATAAGGACTCAACTTTTAAATAAGGTATTTTATTCTATAAAAAACATGTTTTTGTTAAAAATGGTTTTTATTTCTTTTTGAAAGAAAATATTATAAATAATTTAAGAAAATTTTATAAATTTTATTTTATAAATTTTAAATAATTTTTGAAATCATCATATTAAAAATAACATAGGGTGAAATTTTTGGATTTTTCTAAAATGTTTGTTTTTCAGGGAATAATGAAAATTACAAATTTTTTCAAATACGGGCATTTCTTTTCAACAAATAAATTAAATTAAAAGTTATATTATTTTTTATATTTGGTATTAAATTTAAATATGAAACGTTCTATTTATAATAACATAATAAATTTCATTAAAATTTTCAATTTTCATGATTTTGGTATAAGTTTATTTTTATTCATAAAAACATGGTTGTTTGCAAACTATTTTTATGTTCATTAAGTTTATCAATTTAAATTAATTAAAAAATCCCTAGTAAATAATTATTTAAATGAAATTAGTATATTATAAACCTTTTTATATGAATATAAATTCATATAATGAATATTTTTATTCTTATTGTTAATATAATATCATTTATTACTTGATAAATGTGTTTCTTGAAAATATGTTTTTGGTAGGTTTTGTAGGGTTATTTTTAAATTTTATTCTTATAATTCTATTAATTAAATTTTATAAAATGGATTATATATTTTTAATAATATTGATTAATATTAGATAATAATTTAAACTTAATTTTTTAATAATTAATAGAAAAATAGTAAACTCTTGTTACCGTGGTGAAAAATGAAATTGTAAAAGTGAGTAACCTTAGAGATGAATAGAATGAAATGTTTAAAAAATGATTATTTTTTGAATTATATAGGTTTTGATGGACCATATCACCCCTAAAATTCATTATTTATCAATTCTTATGGAACTTTCCATGAGTGTGACTTCCAATTATTAAATAGTTTTAGGTATTTAAAAAAATGTCATTCCTCCTCAATTATAAAAGGGCACCTCATGCCCTCACTTATTCACACCTCTCAAACCATTCAGATCAACCAACCCCTAAAACAAATATCTCTCAAACATCCTTATAGACATACTATATAATCTTTTATTGCCAAAAATGTCATTCATAGGTTCTTAAATAAGAGATCTAAAGGAGGTTCTTCTAAGAGAAGGTAGTCATCTTCAGGTATATCCTTATTTTTACTTATTATTTTCAAAATTCAATTATATAAAAAAATTATAATATAATACCATCAAAATCTCTTATATACTAAAATTTTATTATTTTTATGTCATAATATTTACCCATCACCTCTTCCATCAAATGGTAAATGAAACCATCATTCGTGTGTACGACGGACAACCGCCTCGTGAACCGATGTAATTTTTTTAAATAATCCCATCTAGTATATATTAATAATTATGGATTTAATTTTTATATATTATATTCCTGAAATATTCATCATTATATAAAATTAACTTATCATATACCTTCATACCTTAACATTCATTAAATAATTATAACATTGTTTGAGAATAATACGAACTACCGCCTAGCAAAGCGATGTGGTTCACTGTTTATTACCACATCACATGGATGATATATGTAAGTTTATTTAAACAAATAATAATATATTTAAGATATAATTATCATTATAAATTAAAAAAATAACACTTACCTTATTCCCATCATGATTGTCGAAAAATGGAAATGTTAATCATGTCTACAGGTGGACTACTGTCTCCGTGATTAAAACATAGTAAAGTTGTCATAACCATATTTCATGGTTATTTTTAAAAGTATAATTGATGTGTATAAATAATAATTATTTTATTATTGTTATTTTGAATATGAAAAATAGTTACACCATTTATCTTTGTCAATACATATATTTTTTTCTGAGATTATGAACTGACTGTCCTAAAAACACCCAACGTATACATAACTAAATTAGTAATTAAATATGTATTTAAAATAAATGAATTTAATGGTTTAAGTATAAGGTACTAAACCTTGAATATTTTCTTAAGAAAATAAATAATTTATATATTTTTATTATACATGAGATAAAGGATATAAACAACAAGTCTATACTTTAGGTAAGGGATTTATCTTTTCACTTTTATTCTATGAGAATTATGTCATATTCACCAATTAGTTATTTTGTGTAGTGTATATATTGTCTCATTGAATGTTATATCGTGAATAAATTAATATTAATATAATTTAATATTTCTTTATATATTAAATATTTCATAAGGTTTTTGATTCAAAAGTTACAAAAATGGTAAGAGTTTATTTCATAATCTCATCTGTATTTTGATTGGTTTATGTTTAAGTCTCCCTTGGAGTAATTGATTGATATTTCTATATTAAAAACAATATGTATTATTCTATTAAATTTTTTCATGAATTATTCAATTAATAGTACCATTATATTCTCCTTGGTACTTAAAATGATTGAGAAAAAAAATTAGGAAAAGTTGACCTTATTTCTCTCTCCGGTTGAAAAATCATTTTGCTTCCATATCCATGTTTTTGAAAAACAAATTTTCAAGAATTTTTTTAACATTATAAAAATGATTTATTAAATTAATATTTATCCATTTTTGAATTTATAAAAAATGTTCCAAAATAAATATTATTGATGTTTTCAAATCGAGCTATTTTTTTACCTTTTTACAAGTGTGAAAGATATTTTTTTAACTTATACGATGTGTATGGAATTACCCAATGTGATGAACAATCACTTATTATGTTTATGACTTATGATTGATTTAATTTTTTGGAACAAATAATCATGAACATGTTATGATGGGTGATCCCCGAAAGTTCTTAAATTCATTTGGTAAAGATTTAGTGTCATTAGTCATCATGTTTGAGTTTACGTAGTAATCCTAATCCATTATACACCATTTTCTACCATTTCATATTGTCCAAGAAATAATCTGTGAATAATTTTTATATAATTTTATATATTTCTACCATATATCCTATGATTCAATGATTTTATGGGACCATTACCTTTATGTTATCTTATCATATGATTACTCTTGTTACTTCTATTTTACGATATAATGTCATACCTTTGACTCACATGTAATGCTTCCTTAATATGTTTATTCCCTTTCAAGGATATTTAGCTCACCTATTTTTTCTATGTACTATCTGTGTTATTACATGCAGTTTTAGGAGCTTTAAATGAATTAGAATCTTTTTATGGATAATAAAATAAATGTTTTTTTTGTATCACTTTGATGTATTGTAAACCTAGTCTTCCAAATACATTATTCCATGTGATATTTTGGTTGTAATTAATGGTGTTTTATGATAAAAATCACATAATAGTTTACATAAATGGTGTGGGAAGATATTGTTTTCATTATTAACACTATTGAGTCCTTAGAGAAGTTTGATACAATATCTAATGAAGGTTTATTTTTTGGACATTCAAATTTTGTAAATGATTATAGTGTTTATAATAAAATAACCTCGGTTTTTGAAGGAATAATTCATGTTATGTTTGATGAGTGTTTCATAAAAGAAAAATCCATTGATATACATCAAATGTTTTAGGATTTTTGGAATGTTAATTTTGAGTAAGATGTACTTAGTGAACCTAATTCATATATTGAGAGGGATCATGAACACTTATTATATCTACCTAAACCTAAGGGTTGAAAAATTTATAAAGATCATCCAATGGATAATATCATTGTAAATGTGGAACAAAATGTTCAAACTAAGAGATCTATAATGAATTTTTTTCCTTTATCATGCTTATATGTTTAATTTTTTCCCTAGTGATGTTTTTGATGATTTTAATGACTATAATTTGATCTTGGAAATGAAAGATAAATTAAATCAATTTATCAAAAAAAAATTAGACTTTACTTGATCCACCTAATGATTATCATATTATTGGTAATAAATAAATTTTTAAACACAATATTGATGAATGTGGTCAAATAATTAAAAATAAATACTGACTATTTAGTCAATGATATTCTGAAAAGGAAGGTATTTCTATTGAAGAATATATTTAATTTATATAAAGATCAGAATCTACTAAAATATAATTATATTCTTAATGTTTTGATAGTTCTAAATTTTTTCAAATGGGTGCTAAAATTTATTTTCTATATAGTTATATTTTTGAAAATTTATATGTAAAAAATACTTAAATTTTTGAATGAAAATTATCAAATCATGTTTTGAACCATTTTATGGATTTATATGGATTGAAACAATATCCTAGAGCTAGGTATGAGCAGTTATAAATTTTTTTTTAAAATAGTTTTGAGAAAGGTAAAGTTAACGCTAATTTTTTTGTTAATAATAATTCTAATGGAATTTTATTATTTAAATCTATATTGATGATATTATTTTTTCTTATTCAGGTGATAAAAATTTAATGGAATTTGTTTAATTAATGAAAACAAAATTTTATATGAGTAGATTAGGGAATTAAAATTATTCCTTAGACTTCAAATTCATAAAATAAACGGTAGCATTTTTCTCAATAAATTCAATTATTCTAAATAATTGGTTAAAAATCTTGATATTTATATAAAGGTTTAAATACTCATATGATTAATTTATAATAAGTATGAATCAACAAAATCTATTGATTTTAAAATTTTAAGAGGTATGACTTATAGTCCAATATATTTTACTTCTTCATGGTCAAATTGGATTTTTTCAATTTTCTTGTGTGAAATATTTTAAATTAATCATAAATAAAATCATTTTAAGTTGGTCGAATGGATTATAAGATACATAAAATGTTCTTTAAGACTTTATTTATTTTATCCTCTTAAAACTTCTTTTAAGTTAATTTTTTATAATTATTTAAATTTTAGGGACTATGAGGTACATATAAAAGTCAAAAAATGTTTGTGACATTCAATTAATAGATTGTTACTCTATTTGAGTTCTAGTAAACAAAATTCAATAGCTATATTAAATATATAAAGTTACTATGTTCTTTAGGCATCCTTGTTTTCATAATCATTGTGGGTTAAGATAACTCTTTCTGATTTTTGTTTTAATTTTCAAAAAATTACAATTAATTATGATAATAATTCTTCTCTTTCAATTTCTAAAAATCCTTTATAATGTTTTAGGAATAATAATATTCATGTTAGAATTCATTTAATACATATCATTTTACCAAAGGAAATATTATTCTAGAATCTATTTTTATATAAAATATACTTGTTGGTTATTTCTAAAAAGCCTTTATATTTATATAAATTTGAGAAAATTAAATTTGATCTTGGGTTGATATAATTCTAATTACTAAATTATTGTCATGTTTTTAGGGGGATTTTTATTATTTATTATATAATTTATTAAAAAAATTATATCGACATTAAAAAAGTTACGGAATATTATTTTCTTAAATTATTATTTTAAAGTGTCTCATTAACACATGTTTTGAAATAAAGTACATCAAGGAAGGTTTATATACTATATTTTTCATTTTTAGTCATGTTTATATCTATTAAAATCTATTTTCAACTTCAAATATTCTTAAATATTTTTTTATATTCTTCTAATGACAAGATGACTTAGGGAAGTCAAAAATCTATTTTTGAAGATAATTTAAGAAGAGTTCGTTTATTTCATAATGAATGTCACGTATTTGGGTATTTACCTATGAGGAGCTATTTTAAATTGAAACATAGTCACTTTATAATTTTATATATCATTTAACTTCATGTTTGGTATTTTTTTGACTTAATTAAATCTGTTATTTA
Organism: Viscum album; assembly: GCA_963277665.1. Taxonomy (NCBI): domain Eukaryota; kingdom Viridiplantae; phylum Streptophyta; class Magnoliopsida; order Santalales; family Viscaceae; genus Viscum; species Viscum album. Next base: position 202,429,180 of record OY728136.1, on the reverse strand, counting down.
TATTCTAAAATTTATTATATTTTGAAGGTCATAATTTCCGTTTTCAATTCAAAATTTAGAGTTAGTTTCTTTCTATAAATAATTAACTACCTTATGGGATATTAAATAAATGGTGATATATATTCATTCTGGAAGAGAACTACATTTAATTATTTTAACTCTTTGTAGTTTCAAAAGGGGGTATTTTTCAAATAATTCGAGATAGTTTTGTAATTATCAAAAAATGGGGGATAATGTTAGTGGATACTTAATCAAATTTATCTTTTTAAAAATTAAAAAACACCATTTATTATTTCCTCATAAATGAGTACTTTAAAAGTCTTAATTATTTTATAATAAATAGAGTAATTATTATTTATTAAATTATTTTTAAGTATTTCCTTCTTAAATTGTACATTATTTTTTATAAGAAAAAAATGATATTAAAATATTTATATTAATTTTATTATTTATATACACATATTATTATTTACTATTATTTTCTATATATACTAATTAACTTTATGTATAATATAATGATAGTTATAATAGTTATAAAAATTGTTACATAGGTCAGAATGATGTTTCTATAGCATAATATCATGTTTAAATATAATTTATTAATATTTACAAATTATGGAATTATTCTTACATAGATTCAAATCATGGTTACCTATCATAAAAAAACATTGGATAGTTCTTATATAATTTATTTTTATGGTTAGATAATTTTTATGTAGTGTAAAAAAATTATGTTTTTTGTTATATGATTCTTACGTAGTACACACAATTAATGATTTTACATTAGATATTTATTATACAGAACATAATATTCAGGGTTTGAAATTATATTATGTGTATACAACACTCAAAATTAACTCAAAAATGTAATTCAAGTCTACCTAAAAAACTATTTATGTAGAAATAAAAACTACTGCTTGGCCATGTTTTAAAAAGTTTTTTTTCAAAATCATGAAGTATTATTTGTTTTATATATTATTTTAAATTTATTATTTCTACAGTTTATTGTTTATCATTTACATTGATTTAGTTTTTTTCTTATAAATTTATTAATTATTTTTATGCTATCCATATATATTTAAAATAACATAAAAATTTAAATCATCATCATGTGGAATTATTGTACAGCTATATTAGGTTTAAATATTATCAAATCATTAATTAAATCTGAATTAGTTCATTATCATTGAAAGATAAAAATTTGGGTTCATGGGAAAAGAAAAAACTACAACAGTTATGCATGCATTTATCAAATTTTAAAGGGTGATGTATATTAAGGGACACTCTTTATAAATAGTTTAACAATGCTAGTGAAAAGTTTGAATACACTGAGGTGGTGGATACTTCCAAATTGTTTTTTGATAAAAAATTTCCATGTCATTAATGAAACACTATCATCTAGAATACATTATTTTGATCCATAATGATGGATAGAACACTACTACCTCGAATTTGAGAGATATCATTGTTCAACCAATACTATGGTGTTGATTCCTTATATTTTTTTCCTATATATGTAATTGTGTGGGTTATATAACCTATTAAAAGTTAATATTTTCATGATATACTACCCTAAAAAAATATGTGTGGGTTCTTTAATAGTTTGAAAAAAGTAAGAGGATTTTGGTTGCTCCTTATACGATTAATGTAAGGTTGGATCCTTCCTCCGCTATAAAAAGAAGATAGCTTGTTTGTGACTCTAGGTGTTTAAAAGTCAATCATGGGTTGTGCCTCCAGGGATTAAAAAGAAAATTTAAAGGGTTTTTAATCCCCATATAAAGTTATAAATTCAATCTTTTGGGTTTTATTCCTCTCTCTGGTTGATATGATTTAGGATAGGATGTTAGATCAATTTATCCAAACTATGATAAAAATTGTCCAATTTTATTAATTTTTATTTATGATTCCTTAATATCTAACTCTAATAATAATATTTAAAATTGTGTTAAAGTGGTCAATTCACCTCCCTCCCCCAACCATTTGTCCACTGTTTATTATGAAGTAACACTTTTATCAATTAAATCATATTTCAGGTATTTACTTGTACATCAATTCAAAAATTATAAAATTTAAATTATTATTAATAATAAATAAAACATCATCAAAAAGTATTTTCAATACATTTTCATTGTGTAAATAGAGTGTAAGGGGATATATTATAGGGTTTATCAGTTTTTTAATAGATTATCTTAATTTTACTTCTCTAATCATGTTCTTAGGTCTATGTTGGTGTTATTGAAAGGAAATTGGTCCAATAAGAATTTAACAACACTTGATCTCTTACATAATTAATAATAATTAAAATTTTGTAACAAACATAAATATGAAGAAAATATATTAATCAAGTGTAATGAAAAATCATTTTAACAATCATTATTTTTTTAAATAATTGAATTTTATGAAGTTCATAATATTAAGGAAATTACAATGATGGCAGAAGATGAACCAAAATATTTTCCAAATAAATGTGAAATTTAAGAAATTTGTGGGTTTTTTATTGTTTTAGGGTTGAATTAAATATGAAATGAGATGAGAACTAATATTACTATATATGATAAAATTGGGAATCATATGGATTGATTCTAGTTTCACATTAATTTCTCCCTATTGAAGGATATTCTACCATGCACCAATGGGATTCCTTATCAATATTATAAAGAAAAATGAATATTAGGTTCTATGTGTATGAGAAATGAAAAATAAATTCTTCCCTTAGAAACATCATATTATTAAAAAAAGAATATAAATATATATATATATAATATTAATGTTTAAAAAATATCAATATAATAAAAATTAATCAAGTTAGTAAAATATTGTGTGGTACTCCATATTTATTTAAATATTATGATGACTCTATAGATGTTTGGATACTAAAAATAAATTTATTTTGTGTATAGATAGATAATCTAATATGGTAAACTTAATCCTCTAGAAAATTATCTTCAATAGATGAAAATTGAGAATGAGTGTCTTGAATTATTGAAAGTTTCTTGAAACTTTTTTCTTTTTACAAACATATGGCATTAATTACCATGGTGTGCAAATAAGTACTCATAACGCCTTTTTTATTATATTTGTAAATTAAAATTTACCAATATTGTTAAAAAATAAAGGAAATTATACCTTATTTTTGTTTTTTATTTATATACTAAAATATAATGGAAATAATAATTCCATTTATTTGACTCCTCCTATTAAATATTTGAAATCATTTTAGGACACTGCTGTTTTGGTATACAATTTTAGTAATAAATAATAATTCTATTTGAAATAAAAGTTGTTTAGTATGATATATGACTTTCCTTATTATAGTAATTCTGTTGGGAATAATATTAAAGGAAGTTTATGGTGACTTATTTGTAAAGAATTGACATTATCATTTATATTATAACATGTTATGAAGACCATATTGGGCACTAAATTACATAACCATCCCACTTTCTAGAAGGAAATAAGCATCTCAATCACCTAGGGTGGTGAAAATGGATCCATTTATTAGAAGATATGATATAAGGTTGGCTCATCCAACCTAGCATCTTGTAACATATTTTGGGACACTTTTTTAGATTTAAAACATGTTTTTAAAAGACTTCATTGTGTTAATATTGGTTAACCTTAGGTAAAATTGATAGACTAAAAACATGAATTTAAAAAGGCACTAAAAATAAAAATTATACTATCTCTCATTTGATCTAATTATTTTTTTAATCTATTATTTAAATCCATATAAGAGGAAACACTTGAATTTATATTTATTTTTCGAGGCATTGGGATCCTATTAAATAATTATGAAATCATTATGATAGAGGTATTGTGACCCATGAGAAGGGATTTATACATATCCTCGTGAAGGGAATCAAATACCCCTTAGTTAAATTCCATATAACAAGTAGAATATTTCAATATATGGTCATGTGGTAAGGTAAATAGTGATTCATTTTAGGTTCATTCATCAATGAGTATATCCAGTCAATTTAATTTCATGTAGAGTGTACTAAAAGTTAAAGGTTATGTGGAAATGTTTTGATATGGGACTTACACATGGAAAAATACTGTTATTATTAACATGAAAATTTATTCCAGTGAAATAATTCATGGAAACCAAGAGGAAAATCTTAGCTTAATAAATAAAAAGATACTAATAGGAGAGGCTTGAATCAATAAAACTGAGGAAACTACTATAAGAATCTTGACTCAAGGTATCTTTTGGAAATAATTAGAGGATCTCGACTCAATTTATTTAAGGAAACCAAGAAGATAATCTCAACTGAAGAATGTGAAGAAATCCAAAGGAGTATCTGAACTCAAAGAGTATAAGAAAACCAAGAGGGGTATCTTGACTCATTCCATAAGAAACAATAAAGAGTAGTATCATCACTAAATTCATGTGAGGAAACTAATAGGTGTATCATAACGTACTTTATTCTTATAATAGAGGTGGGGGATATATATATATTGTGACCCAAATCCTATCTGACATGAACTGAAATTTCAATGGTTGAACCCACTATTTTTCATGGGGGGATAATGAAATAAAATGGATTGGGCCAAATACCTAAGATATAATGGAATAAAAAATCCAAAAAGGGTGTGTGGAGGTGGATCTCCTATGGTATAAACTAATGGGGACCTATATAGGTGACCTAGGTGAGTAGGAACTAAGATTTTCCCTTGAGGGATGGGAATAGAATTTCTAGGTTAAATGATTATTATATGTAAGTCACTAAGATTTTCTGAATCTTAGGTTCTTTAGTGCCTATTTAGTTATATTATTAGGCTCTTCAACCCTCAGGTACCCAATTGGTTAGAGCCTAAGTGTTTTGGTCCTGATGTGGAAACATTTCCATGGATTAGATTAAATTAGGATGGTCTAGGTGTGAAATTTTATATCCTTACTTCTTGGGTTCGAATTTAAAACTCACCTAATGGGGGTTATAAGATCTCAAGTTTTTTCTAAACTCAAACACCACACTATTTAAACACATCCTCTAGAAAATAGAAGTTTTAGGGGTCATTTTATAAGTAATTTCAATCCTAGGAACTCAAAAATTTTATGTAACCAATAATAACCTCTAAGGGATCCCATGTATGTTTTTGAAAAATGCACAATGCATGTATGGAATCATCTAGGATTTCACACTAATATGTCCAGGTGAGAAATTCCTATGTTCATGGAACAGGGTGTTAATATAAGGATTTTTATAGATCAGGGCGTTCTCACATAAATTTTATATAGTCATGAGACCAGGCGCACAATAAAAGATGCATGTAGAGTTCACCCATTTTTGAACAAGGTGTAATTTAGTAAAACTTATTCTAACATGAAATACCAATAAATTATTATCAGTATGTCTATTTTTTCATCCACATGAGTTCAAATAAATTATTATAGAATATAATATTCTTCTAGATAAAAATTTTCTCAATATAATTTGATCCATCATGCCAAAATAGGACCTCAAATGACCAATGGTATATTTAAATATTTGTACACACTTTTCTACACAAATTTATAATATCCATAAAATACTTCTAGTGGGAGGTTCACACCACTACATAACCAAATCGAGAAAATTTTTTAAATTGTCTCCAATATTTGGTATATGGGAAATATTATGATATATAGAGTTCTTATATGTGTATCCTTCATCAAGTGTGATAGTGTTTCACCTTTTACTCAACTCATGTCATCTGAGTGATGTTGATATTATATTAGTTTTAGAAAATTCATTAGATATTAATTTTTGGATTAAAAAAATACCCCCTCCCCCCTTCAAAGAAAGATTATTTATAATGAAAATAATTCAATTATTAGTTAATAGGTAGAACTTTTCCATATTCTATGGAAATTGTGTAGTTTCTTTTAGTAGGATTATCAAATGAATTTTTACCAATAAGAGGATCTAAAACTCATGGGTTTTTTGAAAACAAAAGAGAATATCAACTCAAGGTGTTGGGGTTTCCAATAGGAGGATCTTAACATAAGGAATTTTTATTTCTTAGAGGATAATATTGACCTAATCCCTTGATATTTAAATGAGAAAAATCTTGAATCAATATTTTTATGTCTCCTATAAGAATTCTCCACTTGAATATCTTATTTTTCCAGGATTGCATACTCAAATTAATGATTTATAATTCTCTAAGGGTAATAATTAAATCAATAAATTTTATTTATTGAAGATAAATAATCAACTAGTGAATTTTGTACTCAACAAGTGGGATACTCAAATTAAGGATTTTTATTTTCCCAGAGTAATAATAAATTTACGGAATATAATAATATAGTATAGGGTTAATAAAATAAAAAAACACATGCTAACTAATGGTCCTTAGATCTAATATTGTGTGTTTAATAGAAAGAAAGTGTAATATAAGGATAGTTTTGAGATAGTAGATTTCAACATCACAATGTATCCTATGAGAAAATGAATCAATCTAGATCTAGTTCTTAAAAGTGGAATTTTTATTTTTATATAACATTATAATCATATGAATATCCATGAATGTACAAATAATACAATATATGAGATTCAATATATATTTTCTTTATGTTTAGATAGTGTAGAAAAATTGATATTAATGTGGATACCATACACTATAAGGTTTCATATAAAAGTGATATCTTTTGTATTATTTAGGGTAAGTGGTCTATAAATCACTATGTATACTATGAGAAGACGAATCAAGACATTCATATTTTTTAGAAGATATTATATAAATGGATTTGAATCATACATATCAGAATAAAAATAAATAATTAAATAACAAATTGATATGGAAAATGAATTCTAATGTAAATTATAAAAGATCTCAACTCCATGTATATGGAGAAAATGAGGTATTTTGGACAAGAAAAGGGTAAGTGGTTCAACAATTTATATATATCCTAAATGATTAAAAATCAAACCACACTATTTATTTATATATGGGTCTCTATGAAAATAGTTCTCTTTTAAAAAAAAGATTATAAAATGACTTTGTATAAGTATAGATTTTTTGTAGAAGACCAGACATGAACTGGTAAAATTTTAAACTAAGAACCCTTAAATAGATCAAAATATTATATAATGGAATTAGGTAACATATAATAGAATACTCTATGAATTATAAGGTATCTCATGATAGACCATTGCGCCATATGGGTTAAGCCTTTATTATAAGGTTCGTAAACTCGATTGGAATTTTCCAAGAGGTGAACCTCAAATCAATATTTTTGGTTTTCTTTAAGAATTATCTTGACTCGAGGAATTTTGAATACTTATAAGAGTATCTTTAATCAAGGAATTTATTCTACCAAGATTAGAATATAGACTGAAGGAATTTTTTTCTTCAAGGTAAATTCATACCTAGATATGAATGTGTAAAAGAGTATGATTTCATAATCATTATTTAATCATAAGTATGATATATAAATGTATAAAATTTAGGTTATTTTAATTTAGTTGAAAAATTGGTTTATGAATGGGTTGAATCATAACATTAGATTAATTTGGTCAATGGTATATGATTATAGGAGAAAATAGTTCATCCATTGGTAATGTCATGAATTCCATCACATTTTTAAGAAATAGGATGTGGTGTCAAGAGGGAGTCTCCGTAAATGCCAAAAATAATTCCCTAGAGTGTACATAGGGGCCTATAGGTAACTATATTATTAAATGATTAATCTTAGGGGTTCATTCATAACATTCAGAAACTCTATCAACAACTATAATGAGAGGGGTAACTAAGAGGATCTTATCAGGTTTTTTAAGTTATCATGTGGAGAATCTTGAATTGATTCTTTTGTGTAATGATAAATTTGAAATTAAGGCAATTAAATGGTTTCTTGTATAAAAGGATCATCAAGAAGGGTTTGAGAACCATGAGGTTTATGACAATATATATTGATCACATTCTTGGGGATTTTTATATGATAAGAAATGGTTTATGTATATGATCTACTAAAAGGGTTGGATTTTCTAATATAAAGAAACAGCCCTATTGAAAATGAAAATGTACACATGATATTGTTTGATATTACGTTAATTAATTATGGATTTTTTTCTCAAAAAATTCTTATAATAGTAGGTTGATCAATCATAACATGAATTTTTATATCTCCAAGTATGGTTTCTAAAATATTTTTGTCCTTTTTTCTATTTTTTATACTAAATTTTTCCTAATCTAGAAGATTTATTTCTTAAGTAGTATAGACTTCAATTTTTTCATGGACACCATTTATTGGTTTTCATCCCAAAAATATTTATGTCTATTTCATTAATTTCTTTACATAATAATTTTTTTCTAATCCACAAAAGGTGTAATGTATTAGGCTCGATTCACTTAGAAGTAACCTAACCCATTGAGAACATGGACCCAAGTATGCCTCATTGAATTTCAAAGCTCACCAACTAGTAGTGAGGTTCAAATGATGGTACAGTGGGGAGATTATAGCCTCTGTATTAGAAATAAACATATCATAAGCTTAATAAATTGAAGTCAAACAAATATAATCATAACCAAAAAGTAATAAGAAACTAATAACTAGGATAGTTCCAAATAAACCACCATGCATGAGCATATTGAGTCATAATAAAAACAGTCAGTACATATTATGTGATACATAGAATATAGGTAAACTAATAAAGGAATAAATAAATAAAATACCCAAATCATGTTGGAATCCTGAGTAAATGATCAACCTAGAACTCCATATCAAGTACTAGTCCATTATGAGTAACAGAAATCAAGCATAATCCAGGATCCTATCCAACATCAAATATATCTCTCCGAGTACCAAATGATAGCTTAAATAGGGTGTGAGTAAAACTAAGTAAGACACCAACAATGGAATCTAATTCATATTCAACACATGATTATAAAATGGTAAAGAGTTCATGTATAATATTGGAAGAATTAAAACAGATATACAATGTTAGGCTGGATTCCATATGAGATACCAATTTGATACCTCCTGTGTTCACCTAAGTCAGAGGATCTCATAACCTATATGTAAATAAAAAATTACTTAATTCATGTGTAAGATAACCAAGGTCTCAATTTCCAATATTAAACAGAGTATGTTTAATATCTAAATAAGGGGAATTGGTCCAAAACAACTAAGCTAAGAAATAATGTTCGTTATGTCCAAAAATTCAAGGTAATTAATAAAGGGAACCATACCCAACCATTTAACTAATAATAATAATAATATAGACCTCAATGTCCACCATGTTTTATTTGAAGCAATTATAGGGGTTCCATGTTCAAAAATTAAAAAAATAATGATATGGTGTTTTATGCATAATAGTTTTATATGTAATGATATGGGGTGTCATGACCAAAAATTTAATAACTAATTATATGAAATTACCTACACAAAATTTTAATAATTAAGGATACTAGGAACCATTCCAATAAAGTTAATAACTAATGATTTGGGGTGCCATGTCCAATAATTTAAATAATAAAATAGGACATCATTTCCAAAAATTAAACTAAATAGTGATGAGATTCATGTCCAACGCCACTTAACCATTAATAAGTAATTCTGTTTAAAGTGCATCATAGGTTTGTCCAAGGAATACTGTCAAATAATTAATCATTTTTTATATTTAATAATCATGCCATAATAAGATTCATCATGACTGTTTGGTATTCTAATTCACTTACATATAATAAAGATTTCTATGTGAATACACATTCTATAATTCACTTAATCGTGTTCACTAATTTAGTCAAATAATCTAAAAGTGTTAATAACAGACATATGACATGACCATCCTTTAAAAGGTACAAATTCAATAGAATGGTATAAACCATTCACACTTCATTTATTTTATTTAATTGTTAGAAATAATCCAAACACACCTTAGTTGTTTTATTGTTATAAAGATAAACGGTCATCAGGTCATATGATCGAACCCACCCAAGTGGTCATTTGGGTTGATTTTTTCAACCTCTAACCATGTATAAGGGCATAGAAGTATGTATAAACAAGTCTTTTATGGTAAACGTTAGCTCATTTAAAATTTTGGAGCAATGCATGGGATATCTAATGTGAGGCATGATGAAACATTTTATAAACAATGTAACTTTAATGTAAAATAATATAGAACACATACTTTATATCATAAAAACATCACTAATCCATTAATGGTATTTGATTCCATCTGGAGTGATATAACTTATATAAACTGATAAGCACCTTGAAAATAATGCATATGAACTCACACAAAAATAGAATTTGATATTAGAATACAAACTAAGAATACAAGTACAAGGAATTGTATAAAATTTTATTATAATCCAATAAGAATTATAGAATTTTATTCAGATACTAGATAAAGGAGTCTTCCAAAGCCTAGGTGGGATGAAGGAAAAAGATCTATGATAGATATTGTGTGTGGGAATATATGGAGAAGAAAAGTGGAGGAAAATATAAAGGAGTTAGGGGGAATGGTAATTTATACACCCTTTAATGATATTCATGGTTTTGATTACCATGTACCAACCATGTGGTTCCACTTTCCAAAGTGGTACCACCATAACATGGGTTCATGGTTTGGAAAACTATGTGTATGCTTTGCATTTCTCTTCAACAATTTATTAATGATGGTTCACACGATCATGTGGCCTCAGGCATATTGTTGGATAACCCATGTGCCTCCCTCTCTGGGTTTCAATGTTTTTTGGGATATGTCACTGGGTTTAGACAAAGTGTGTCCCTTAACAAAATAGGCCACTTGGTTGAGCCACATGATTAGTATTAGCCAAGCTCCAATCATGTGGCTTGGCCTGCCTCTCCCAAAATTGAGATTTCAAATCCCAATAATCCTGAAACTCATTTGGGGTTCGGGGACACCTCTTGTTCCCTACACCTCATCCAAAAAATAACACTTTTATGTTTTTTAACTCTCACAATCTCATTTCAAATATTTTTTTTCATATTTCCCATCCTCCAATTCTAAATCTCAAATTCCTTTGAATATTTCAACCCATCCAAAACATAGGACATCACAAACTCTCCACCATAGAACTTATCATCCCTAAGAATCCCTAATGGAAAATGAAGACATCATCTAACTAACATGGGTTAGTAATTTCTAAATAAAATAGACATGTTTAATTTCCAAATCTCCCACATGACTCCATGCATCACTTTAAGCATATGGGGTTAAAATTGATAAAACATGATCCAATTATCATATCAATCAATAAAAAAACGAATACAGATCTTACTTGAGACTGTATAACCCAAGAAATAATCAATTAATTATCTCATTGATTGAACATCTTATGGTAATCTCCGCCATAGGTTCTACATTTAATAGCCAATTCTGATTCACAGTACACCCACCACCATAATTTCCTAATAAAATAATTCCTCATTATCTTAGTGATTTTTATAACATCCTTATCAAATCATTACACCTATACATGCATGATTAAACTACCTATGTTCCTGAATTTTATCAGAAATAATGATTCCTCATTAGCCACACATAGCCTGGTCAAGTTGTCTTTCCCTTGAAAAGACTCAAAAAACTATTAGATTTCACCCATCTAACGCCAACATCATTCCAGATATCTTTCATTACCAACCTCAAACAAATATTTTGAAAAACAAATACCATCCAAACCATATCTAGCTAAAAACTATATAAAATGATTAGATTCATTGGAAAAAGCATCACCAAAAAACAAATTAGAATAGACTTCTATCCCAAGGAATATTGATATCATTCTGAGTATACTCACTAAATCCCTACATAACTTCTTGTGAGTTCTCTTAGAAGAACTGTCTCTTGATCAAGCCATCATTCTGCCACATCACAAGCACCAATAATAACTTAATCCAAAACCCTTGGATCATTATAATCCATCCCTCGGACTAACTACCATGCTTAAACATCCCTGGGTATGTATTAAAACCTATACCTAGAATTCTAAATGAAATCTATCCATACATTATTCCATTTATCCATCAGAATATGAGAGCCAAAATGAATATTAAAGAACCTATCCTAATGTCCCATGACTCGTCTCACATGAGGGTCACCCACCAACAACTGACATCCCACTCCCCACCTTAGTAGCGTCATCCTCATTGAAAAAGTTAAAAATAGTACTTGATTACCACATTTCAAGCATCTTCGATTCCTAGATATAACAACTATCATTGATAATAACCCATGTATTCCCAAGTGTTAGTATAAACATTAATCATCACCCATTCTCAATACCCAAGAATGGTTCCCATAGTGATCTTTGAAATTCAAATCACAATTAGTGTCACTAACCTCAAACATCCAATGGTGTACTACACACCATCGAGATTTCTTTAAAATTATCCTCAAGCACAACTTCTAAGGATTATCTCTATTTAAGATGAAAAGATATTTAGGTAGCTTGGCATATAGACAACACTTTCTCATCACACTTGGGATGATTTCAAGGTATTGGGAATGATCATCTCCAAACAAAGAGTACACTAAGATTCCATCAATAGGTGTGTATCACTCATCTGATCCATGCTCATATCAATTAGTATTTACTTTCATTAACTAACCTCTAACAAGATGCCTCCAGAAAATGTGTTCTGTGACCTTCTCTTGGGTCAACTATCTCATGTAACCCAGTTTATTTCTAAATTATCCCTTATCATAGTGGCACATATTTTAATAAAGCATTGGGTTGTCATTATTGCATGCATTAATTTTTAACTTTTGGTCCTCAGCCGATACCGAACACTCACTAACATTCCTTATCAACCATTTTCCTTGTGAAATTGATGTGAACTAAACATACCATATGCAGTAGGTGTGCATCTCATACTACCTTATTCGATACCTAAATCACATTACTATGAGTTATCCACTAATAGTGTCAATATGACCGTGTTATAGGGAGCATCGGTCTTAGAATTTTAGGATCTTCATTAGAACTCATCTTTAAAATCCAGAACCACACTTGTGCATTGATTCATCGAAACACTACCCACATCATGGTGTTGTTTTATATATTAGAGGGTTATCCACATAACCATTGGTCAACAGGCCCATACATCTAAACAGTCATTTCTATATCAGCTAGTCTCTATACCCTGAGCCCTAAGTTCTTACACAAAAATAATAGTCATCACTATGCCAATGGAACATGAACCAAGAACCTATGGTGGTTAAAATCTTCCAACAAAGGTCTAACAACATCTCCTTCCAAGCATTGGCCTACCAATCCCTAGTTATCTTTGATCATCCTCATAAGGGATTTCACCTTGGAATGAGTGTCACAAATCCATCGTAAGAGAATGAGCATTGACACTCAACTAAGAGTCCTACCCAACTCAAATGGTCCAAACGTACAACAGCTACCATGCCCAAAACTCGGCTCAACAGTCTACCGATTTCACATTTTCAGGGGTTCTACCTCAATAGGGATAGCCCCAAATTTAAAAATAATGCATTGAAATTTAAAATAAGTTCATTCCTAAAAGTTCACTAGGCTCTACCTCCTAACCTTTAGGTATAACATAGTATAAAACATCTAATAAAACCTCAAGGTAACCTCCACATTCCCATACATGGTAATTGTTGTGGTAATTTAAAAATTAACCCCTATACAATTGTCCTTCTTCTTCAAGACTAATGAATGGTTTTAATTTATACATTTTCATTCATTAAAATTTGTTATAAAAATTTAATAGCCTAAGTCATAAGATATAACAAGAACCAGTTATAAGAAAAATGCACTAGGCACATTAGTATCACTACAAAAAAGGCCATTAGCGACCGCCATTGGCGGTCGCTTCTGCGCCGTCACTGTAGGTCTTTAGCGACCGCCAATGGCGGTCGCTATAGGTGGCCCAAATTCCGCCGTAAGCGACCGTCTGGCAGTCGTTGTAGGCTGACTCGCGAGCACCATTAGCGACCGCCATTGGCGGTCGCTAATACTGCCCGGACAGCAGGCTAAAGCGGCCGCCAGAGGCGGTCGCTAAACTTGAAAAAAAAAATTAAAAAATGCATACCATAATAAATATATATTTATTTATTTATTTATTTATTTATTAAATCAAATATATATATATATAATAACGAAAATATTGATATATATAATATTAAATAATGTATGTATATTTATTTATTAAATAATATATATATATATATATATTAGTGAAAATATTTATATATATAATAATAAATAAAATATTTTTCATTTTTAAATAAAATGTACAAATTGTGTTTTTTTCTTCACAGTGGAAAAGCATACGTAAAACAAAGGTAACAATCATAAAAAATGGAAAACAATTAAGCGCGCGCAACACTTAAATAACGCATAATGATCCCTACCACATAGACCGCATGTCTGATTGGCGTTCCGTCTACGCGTACACGTCACGAATAATAATTAGATTGTTTCCCTGTGATTTCAGGTCAATCCGAGGTGGTCCGCTATGATTTTGAGCGTGAGACGCCCGTTTTGGCCGTTTATGACACCGGAACGGCGTTCCCGGTCACTGCGGGCACACGGTGCGGCCGATTGACGTGTCGTCTTCTCGACCACGTCACAATTTACCCACCCTTTGATTTCGTCTGATTTCAGGTCAATTGGACCTCGTTCGGCCTGTTTGGACCCCCCCACACGTGTTTATCAAGCGCGCGCAACACTTAAAGAACGCATAATGAGCCCTACCGCGCAGACCACATGTCTGATTGACGTGTCGTATGCATGTACACGTCACGAATAATAATTAGATTGTTTCCCTATGATTTCAGGTCAATCTGATGTCGTCCGCTATGACTTTGACCGTCAGACGCCCGTTTTGGCCATTTATGACACCGGAAACGCGTTTCTGGCCACCACGGCCAAACGACACATACAATTGATGTTCTGTCTTCTTGAACACGTCACAATTCACTCACCCTTTGATGTCGTCTGATTTCAGGCCATTCGGACCTCGTTCGGCCCATTTTGACCCCCCAACGCGCCATTTTAGTGCGCACCGAGCTGCTGAAAACGACGCATTCAGTCATGCCGCGAGAACCGCATGTCCGATGGACGTGCCGCCTCCTCCTGCATCTCAGGAATAATATTCCTATCGTTATTGTGCGGTTTCAGGTCTTTCGGAGCACGTTTTCTCCGAATTCGACCGTCGCATTCCGTTTTGGGGTTCTATGGCGCCGGAAACGCGTTTCCGGCCGCCGCGGTCAAACGGAACCTCTAAATGACGTTCTGTCTGCCCTAACATTTCACAATTCACGCACCGGCTGTTGTCGTGCGGTTTCGTGGTATTCGGAGGTCGTTCGGGTGGTTTTGACCCCCAACGCGTCATTTCAGCGCGCGCCGCGCTGCTGAAAACGACACATTCGGTCGTGCCGAGCGCACCGCACATCTGATGGACGTGCCTCCTCCTCCTGCATCTCAGGAATAATATTCCTATCGTTCTAGTGAGGTTTCAGGTCTTTCGGAGCACGTTTTCTCCGAATTCAAACGATGCACGCCGTTTTGGTGTTTTAGGGCTCCGGAAACGCGTTTCCGGCCGCCGTGGTCAAAGGACACCTTCGATTGACGTGCCGTCTGCCCGACCATTTCACAATTCACGCAACGGATGTTTTCGTGCGGTTTCGTGGCATTCGGAGGTCGTTCGGGTGGTTTTGACCCCCCAACGCGCCATTTCAGCGCGCGCCGAGCTGCTGAAAATGACGCATTTGGTCTTGCCGCGCGCACCGCACGTCAGATGGACGTGCCGCCTCCTCCTGCATCTCAGGAATAATATTCCTATCATTCTCGTGTGGTTTCAGGTTTTTTGGAGCATGTTTTCTCTGAATTGGACTGTCGCACGCCTTTTTGGTGTTCTATGGCGCCGGAAACGTGTTTCCGGCCGCCGCGGTCAAACGGCACCTCCAAATGACGTGCCGTCTACCCGACCATTTCAAAATTCAAGCACCGGATGTTATCGTGCGGTTTCGTGGCATTTGGACCTTTTTCGGCCCGTTTTGACCCCCCAACGCGCCATTTCAGCGCGCGCCGAGCTGCTGAAAACGACGCATTCGGTCGTTCCACGAGCACCGCACGTCCGATGGACGTGCCGCCTCCTCCTGCATCTCAAGAATAAAATTCATACCATTCTCATGAGGTTTAAGGTCTTTCGGAGCACGTTTGCTCCGAATTCGACCGTCGCACGCCGTTTTGGTGTTATGTGGCGCCGGAAACGCGTTTCCAGCCACCGCGGTCAAACGGCACCTCCAAATGACGTGCCATCTGCCCGACCATTTCACAATTCATGCATCGGTAGTTGTCGTGCGGTTTCGTGGCATTCAGAGGTCGTTTGGGTGGTTTTGACCCCCCAACACGCCATTTCAGCGCGCGCCGCGCTGCTGAAAACGACACATTCGGTCGTGCCGAGCACACCGCTTGTCCGATGGACGTGCCGCCTCCTCCTACATCTCGGAAATAATATTCCTATCGTTCTCGTGCGGTTTCAGGTCTTTCGGAGCATGTTTTCCCTGAATTCGACCGCCGCACGCCGTTTTGGTGTTTTATGGCTCCGGAAACGCGTTTCCGGCCGTCGCGGTCAAACGACACCTCCGATTGACATGTCGTCTGCCCGACCATTTCACAATTCACGCAACCGATGTTTTCGTGCGGTTTCGTGGCATTCAGAGGTCGTTCGGGTGGTTTTGACCCCCCAACGCGCCATTTCAGCGCGCGCCGAGCTGCTGAAAACGACGCATTCGGTCGTGCCGTGCGCACCGCATGTCCGATGGACGTGCCGCCTCTCCTGCATCTCAGGAATAATATTCCTATCATTCGCGTTCGGTTTCAGGTTTTTTGGAGCACGTTTTCTCTGAATTGGACCGTCGCACGCCGTTTTGGTGTTCTATGGCGCCGGAAACGCGTTCCCGGCCTCCGCGGTCAAATGGCACCTCCAAATGACGTGCCGTCTGCCCGACCATTTCTCAATTCACGCACCGGATGTTTTCGTGTGGTTTCGTGGCATTCGGACGTCGTTCTGGTGGTTTTGACCCCCCAACACGCCATTTCAGCGCGCGCCGCGCTGCTGAAAACGACACATTCGGTCATGCCGAGCGCACCGTACGTCCGATGGACATGCCGCCTCCTCCTACATCTCAGGAATAATATTCCTATCGTTCTTGTGCGGTTTCAGGTCGTTTGAAGCACGTTTTCTCGGAATTCGACCGCCGCACGCCGTTTTGGTGTTTTATGGCTCCGGAAACGCGTTTCCGGCCGCCGCGGTCAAACGGCACCTCCGATTAACATGTCTTCTGCTCGACCATTTCACAATTCATAAAACGGATGTTGTCGTGCGGTTTCGTGGCATTCGGTGGTCATTCGGGTGGTTTTGACCCCCCAACGCGTCATTTCAGCGCGCGCTGAGCTGCTGAAAACGACGCATTCGGTCGTGCCGCGCGCACCGCACGTCCGATGGACTTGCCGCCTCCTCCTGCATCTCAGGAATAATATTACTATCGTTCTCGTGTGGTTTCAGGTCGTTCGGAGCACGTTTGCTCCGAATTCGACCGCCGCACGCCGTTTTGGTGTTTTATGGCGCCGAAAATGAATTTATGGCCGCCGCAGTCAAACGGCACCTCCGATTGACGTTCCGTCTTCACGAACATTTCAGAATTCACGCAACGGATGTTGTCGTGGGGTTTCGTGGCATTCGAAGGTCGTTCGGGTGGTTTTAACCCCCCAACGTGCCATTTCAGCGCGCACCGCGCTGCTGAAAACGACACATTCGGCTGTGCCGAGCGCACCGCACGTCCGATGGACGTTCCTCCTCCTCCTGCATCTCAGGAATAATATTTCTATCGTTCTCGTGCGGTTTCAGGTCGTTCGGAGCACGTTTGCTCCGAATTCGACCGCCGCACGCCGTTTTGGTGTTTTATGGCGCTGGAAACGCGTTTCCGGCCGCCGCGGTCAAACGGCACCTCCGATTGACGTGCCGTCTACCCGACCATTTCATAATTCACGCAACGGATGTTGTCGTGCGGTTTCGTGGCATTCGGAGGTCGTTCGGGTGGTTTTGACCCCCCAACGCGTCATTTCAGCGTGTGTCGAGCTGCTGAAAACGACGTATTCGGTCGTGCCGAGCGCACCGCATGTCCGATTCATGTGTCGCCTCCTCCTACATCTCAGGAATAATATTCCTATCGTTCTTGTGTGGTTTCAGGTCGTTCGGAGCATGTTTGCTCCGAATTCGACCGCTGCACGCCATTTTGGTGTTTTATGGCGCCGGAAACGCGTTTCAGGCCGCCGCGGTCAAACGACACCTCCGATTGACGTGTCGTCTTCCCGACCATTTCAGAATACACGCAACAGATGTTGTCGTATGGTTTTGTGGCATTCAGACATCGTTCGGGTGGTTTTGACCCCCCAACGCGCCATTTCAACGCGCGTCGCGCTGCTGAAAATGACACATTCGGTCGTGCCGAGCGCACCGCATGTCCGATGGACATGCCGCCTACTCCTGCATCTCAGGAATAATATTCCTATCGTTCTCGTGCGGTTTCAGGTCATTCGAAGCACGTTTGCTCCGAATTCGACCGCCGCACGCTGTTTTTGTGTTTTATGGCTCCGGAAACGCGTTTCCGGCCGCCGCGGTCAAACGGAACCTCCGATTGACGTGTCGTCTACCCGACCATTTCACAATTCACGCAACAGATTTTTTCGTGTGGTTTCGTGGCATTCGGAGGTCGTTCGGGTGGTTTTGACCCCCCAACGCGCCATTTCAGCGCGCGCCGAGCTGCTGAAAACGACGCATTCGGTCGTGCCGCGCGCACCGCATGTCCGATGGACGTGCGGCCTCCTCCTGCATCTCAGGATTAATATATTCCTATTGTGCTCGTGCGGTTTCAGGTCGTTCGGAGCACGTTTGCTCCGAATTCGACCGTCGCACGCCGTTTTGATGTTTTATGGCGACGGAAACGCGTTTCCGGCCGCCTCGGTCAAACGGCACCTTTGATTGACGTGTCGTCTACCCGACCATTTCAGAATTCACGCAACGGATGTTTTCAAGCAGTTTCATGGTATTCGGAGGTCGTTCGAGTGGTTTTGACCCCCCAACGCGCCATTTCAGCGCAAACTTCGCTGCAGAAAACGACACATTCAGTCGTTCCGAGCGCACCGCACGTCCGATGGACGTTCCGCCTCCTCATGCATATCAAGAATAATATTCCTATCGTTCTCGTGCGGTTTCAGGTCGTTCGGAGCATGTTTGCTCCGAATTCGACCGCCGCACGCCGTTTTGGTGTTTTATAGCGCTGAAAACGCGTTTCTGGCCTCCGCGGTCAAACGGCACCTCCGATTGACGTACCGTCTGCCATACCATTTCAAAATTCACGCAACGGATGTTTTCGTGCGGTTTCATGGCATTCGAAGGTCGTTCGGGTGGTTTTGAACCCCCAACGTGCCATTTCAGCGCGCGCAGAGCTGCTCAAAACGACGTATTCGATCGTGCCGAGCGCACCGCATGTCCGATGGACGTGCCGCCTCCTCCTGCATCTCAGGAATAATATTCCTATCGTTCTCATGCGGTTTCAGGTCGTTCGAAGCAAGTTTGCTCCGAATTCGACCGTCGCACGCCGTTTTGGTGTTTTATGGCGCCAGAAACATGTTTCCGGCCGCCGCGGTCAAACGGCACCTCCGATTGACGTGCCGCCTGCCCGACCATTTCATAATTCATGCAACGGATGTTGTCGTGCGGTTTCATGGCATTTGGAGGTCGTTCGGGTGGTTTTGACCCCCCAACGCGCCATTTCAGCGCGCGCCGAGCTGCTGAAAATAACGTATTCAGTCGTTCCGCGCGCACCGCACGTCCGATGGACGTTCCGCCTCCTCCTACATCTCAGGAATAATATTCCTATCGTTCTTGTGCGGTTTCAGGTCGTTCGGAGCACATTTTCTCTGAATTCGACCGTCGCACGCCGTTTTGGTGTTTTATGGCGCCGGAAACGCGTTTTCGGCCGCCACGGTCAAACGGAACCTCCAATTGACATGCCGTCTGCCTAACCATTTCAGAATTCATGCAACGGATCTTGTCGTGCGGTTTTGTGGCATTCGGAGGTCGTTCGGGTGGTTTTGATCCCCCAACGCGCCATTTCAGCGCGCGCCGCGCTGCTGAAAATGACACATTCGGTCGTGCCGAGCGCACCGCACGTCCGATGGACGTTCCTCCTCCTCCTGCATCTCAGGAATAATATTCCTATCGTTCTCGTACGGTTTCAGGTCGTTCGGAGCACGTTTGCTCCGAATTCGACCGTTGCACGCCATTTTGGTGTTTTATGGCGCCGGAAACGCGTTTCTGGCCGCCGCGGTCAAACGGCACCTCCGATTGACGTGTCGTCTACCCAACCATTTCATAATTCATGCAACGGATGTTGTCGTGCGGTTTCGTGGCATTCGGAGGTCGTTCGGGTGGTTTTGACCCCCCAACGCGCCATTTCAGCGCGCGCCGAGCTGCTGAAAACGACATATTCGGTCGTGTCGAGCGCACCGCACGTCCGATGGACATGAAGCCTTCTCCTGCATCTCACGAATAATATTCCTATCGTTCTCATGCTGTTTCAGGTCGTTCGGAGCACGTTTGTTCCGAATTCGACAGCCGCACGCCGTTTTGGTGTTTTATGGCGCCGGAAACGCGTTTCCGGCCGCCGCGGTCAAACGGCACCTCCGATTGACGTACTGTATACCCAACCATTTCATAATTTACGCAACGGATGTTGTCGTGTGGTTTCGTGGAATTCGGAGGTCGTTCAGGTGGTTTTGACCCCCTAACGCGCCATTTCAGCGCGCGCCGAGCTGCTGAAAACGATGTATTCAGTCGTGTCAAGCGCACTGCACATCTGATGGACATTCTGCCTCCTCCTGCATCTCAGTAATAATATTTCTATCGTTCTCGTGCGGTTTCAGGTCGTTCGGAGCACGTTTGCTCCGAATTCGACCGCCGCACGCCGTTTTGGTGTTTTATGGCGCCGAAAACACGTTTATGGCCGCCGCGGTCAAACGGCACCTCCGATTGACGTACCGTCTGCCCGACCATTTCATAATTCACGCAACAGATGTTGTCGTGTGGTTTCGTGACATTCGGAGGTCGTTCAGGTGGTTTTGACCCCCCAACGCACCATTTCAGCGCGCGCCGAGCTGCTGAAAACAACGCATTCAGTCGTGCCGAGCGCACCGCACGTCCGATGGACGTGCCGCCTCCTCCTTCATCTCAGGAATAATATTCCTATCGTTCTCGTGCGGTTTCAGGTCGTTCAGAGCACGTTTGCTCCGAATTGGACCGCCGCACGCCGTTTTGGTGTTCTATGGCGCCGGAAACGCGTTTCCGGCCGCCGCGGTCAAACGGAACCTCTGAATGACGTTCCGTCTGGCCGACCATTTCAGAATTCACGCACCGGCTGTTGTCGTGCGGTTTCATGGCATTCGGACGTCGTTCGGGTGGTTTTGACCCCCAATACGCCATTTTAGCGCGCGCCGCGCTGTTGAAAACGACACATTCGGGGGTACGGGGGGCTGTACGAGGGTGCATGGGGGCCGTACAGGGGTGCGGGGGGGCTGTACTGGGGTTCGGGGGGCTGTACGGGGGTGCGGGGGGGGGGGGGGTTGTACGGGGGTGCTGGGGGCTGTACGGGGGTGCGGGGGGCTGTACGGGGGTGCGGGGGGGGGGGGGCTGTACGGGGGTGCGGGGGGGCTGTCCGGGGGGTGCGGGGGCTGTACGGGGGTGAGGGGGGGCTGTACGGGGGTGCGGGGGGGCTGTACGGGGGTGCGGGTGCTGTACAGGGGGGCGGGGGGCTGTCCGGGGGTGCGGGGGGTTGTACGGTTGTGCGGGGGGGGGGGGGGGGGCTGTTCGGGGGTGCAGGGGGGCTGTACGGGGGTGCGGGGGGTTAGAGTTTTTAAATGCACGCCTTAGATAATATTAGCTATCATATAATAAACAAGAAAAGAAAGAAATTATAAGTACACAACCTTCTAATTTAAATTAAATGAATACATACAGTACATCAATGTCAACCCCACCAGTAAAAACAAAAAACATATCTCGTGAATATATGATGTGTCACGCGTTGTCATCAATGCTACCTCCTTCTGGTGGGCCAGGGGCCTACAACAAATAAATATTATAAATATTTTAATAACAAAAATAATTTAAATTAAATAAATAAATAAAGTATATACCTGCGTCGTATGATCCCCTGCACCATCATCTCGACGCACATATTCCCGCAGTGCTCTAACCTCAGCTGTCAATTGCGCATTTGCCTCCTCGGAAGCGCGCAGCCGTGCCTCAAAATCTGACATCTGCTGTGTCATATGAGCAACAGCAGGACCGACAACCGCAGTGCGTGACACTACAGAACGAGGAATCCCAGCTCCATAGGTCAAACTATAGCCATGCCCGTCCCGACCGACAATGCGATGAAAGATCTCATCCCGTCGCATGGGAAGCTGTCGCTGGTCCTCTGGCCGATGTTCTAACTCAGCTTCAAATTGAGCCTGTGAAATATTTAAATATATATAAATATATATATGTTAATATATAGATTTATGTAATTATTAGTAAGTACAGACACTTACTATCAATGCTGCAACCTCTGGATCATTGCGATCACGAGTCCTCATCCACACTGATATTTTATCAGTTGCTGCACCTTGCTCTCGCAACTGTATATTAAAAGAATATAAACACAAAACCATATTAATTAATAAATTAAAAAATGAATAATATATACCTCATGTCGGATCTGAGACACGTGACGAGTCCCGAGCCTGTGAGGTGGTCCCTGCAACGCTCGATTCTTAGAATGGCGTGTTGACACCTCCTACATTCAATTCATTCAAATTTCAAACAAATCACATATTCTTGAAAATATATATACACCAAAATAATTATTATACAAACCGCAACACCCTCAGTAGACCAATATGCAACCAAGTCACGCCACTGAGCCGGGAGGACACCTCTCGGGACTTTTTCCAAAATGTCTAGGGCACCCACATTTGGTACCTAGTGGTCCCTCTTCACTTTGCCTTTATAATCTTTCCACATCTTACGGCATTTGCTCATACACACGGGGCAAAACTCTTCAGGGAATACTTTCAAATTTTTCTATAAAGAAAATAATCAAACATATTAGTATTCTTTATACATAGAAAATAAAGTAAAATGATTTTCTTACCTGAACCTCCCTCCATAGACGATCTAATGTGTCCTGAGGGATAGAATCCCAGTCACACGTGGTCAATGGAAATCGATGTGGGTCACGTATGATATGACCCAGCTGACGAATAAATGTTGGGGCATTCGGTCCCACAAGATGAAAAACCTCATCAAATGAAACATCTATCGTCGTGTCGGAATTCCATGATAATATGCCACGACCAGGGCCTCTCCTGCGAGAGGAAGAAGCAGCCGAGTCTGATCCTGTTGAAAACAATTTTATATATAAATTGACAAATGTTATATATATATATATATATATGTATGTCAATTACATAAAAAATATAGACAATGACATTCAAACATACCTTGACCCTGAGATGTAGATGCCTTAGATAGATGATGTGGATCTTCTGCATCTTCCCCTGACATGTCTGCAGTCATAGAAAATATCAGTAATGAGTCCAAAGTGTTTAAAAGATAAATTGGATTGTTCAAAAAAAATCAAACTTGTACAACTATTAATCAAACAAAAAATGGATTGAATAATTAGTTGTGAATGAATTTTAAAAAATCAGAAAGTTAACAAAACAGATATACAAATTATATACAAAACTAGTCAATGTATAGCCAAATTTCAGATAAAACTAATAAAAATTCAAGCAGCACATGAATCAGATGAAGAATACCTCAAAGGGATGATACACCGACCATAACATCAATAAATCAAGAGTAAAAACAACCTAAATATTTATGATTGAATTAAAACTTACAAAAGTGAGGATTAAAACTTATAAAGATTTATAAAATGATTGGATAATTTATGATATCCTAGGACATTCTACTGAATAGCGGGAAAACAAGTATACCTTTCATTAAGCATGCAAATCGACCGTTTCTCCTTCAACAGCCGCTCTGACCCAATAAATATCTTCTTCACATTGAACTACGGTATGTTGATCAAGTTGTTGGTAAACAAACGGAACAGTCTCGGGTTCATATTCTTCAAATAAAAACACTCCTCGCCGATACATTTTGACAACAACTTGCCAACTTGGATCCGAAGGCAAAGTAATGAAGAAAACTTGTTCCACTTGTGATGTCAAAATGAAAGGTTCATTCTCAACTCGTTCATTATTTCTGTATAACATATAGTTAAAATTAACCAATGAAAACTGATATTGATCGACTTTACATCCACGCACTAGATCAACCCAATTACACTTTAACAATATGTACTTCAAACCGTGTGTGTATACAACTTCAATGATGTCTATCAATTGACCATAGTAATAACCAGAATCGACAAAGGGACAACCGATGCCACTGTTTTGTGTTGCTCATTTGTCGTCAACATCTTTAATGCAAAATCGAAAAACATTAGCATCAATAGCTTTATAACGACGAGCGATTATAGATGGACCCTCAACCAGTTGGATAAATACTTCAGGTAGTGTGGGGTCCCCTAACTCCCTCAGCTTACGAACCTACATAATTTATAAAAATCAATACTGATATATGCAGAAATAATTATTATAATACGTCACTCATAATGAAAATCAATTTATACATAAATAATCCTTGAACCAATCATGAAATGACGCATAATGAGATTGTTGAATTTGCAACTCAGTCGCACGATGCATCGCTTCTTTTATCTCATTAATGTGTTTCCTGCAAATGATAACACGATGTTTAAAAGATCATCTTATGCAAACAAAACATGTAAAAGTTATACAAGCACATTGATAAGATACTTACTGCATTAATGGTGCAACTGATGGAGTATTGAACAAGATATATTGATGTGCTTGTATCCACTCGATGTTGTCCATATCAAATGTGGTTCCTTCTCCAACTGGACCATCATGAATCCGAGATGGCTTATCTAATTTTGTTTCAACATCCGTAAGATATTCTACACAAAAGGTAGTACATTCATCCATAAAATAACCATTGGCTATTGATGCCTCTGGACGAGCTCTGTTGCGTACAAATCTTTTCAATGTACTCAAATACCGTTCAATAGGATACATCCACCTGAATTGCACTGGACCAGCAGCCATTACTTCATCAGTTAGGTGCACTGTCAAGTGGACCATAACATCAAAAAAAGAGGGGGGAAAAGTTTCTCAAAGTGACAAAGAGTAAGTACAATTCGGTCCTGCAAAATTTTTAAATCACTCATTCGTTGATTTCTTAAACAAAGATGTCTAAAAAATTACTCATCTCAATCAAGGGCTGAACAACATTGGGGGATAAACAATCACAAATTGCAATTGGAATCAACTGCTGAAGTAATATGTGATTGTCATGACTTTTCAACCCTTGAAATGTCTTGCTCGTCAGATTCACACACTTTGAAATATTAGAAGAATAACCATCAGGCACCTTGACCATCTTCAAAATGGAAAGAAATGTTTCTTTCTCCTCTGTAGTCATCGTATACTGTGCAGTAGGCATATATTCCTTGTTTCCCTCAGCTAACTGTAAATGAAACTATTTCTTTAAACCCATTTCTTCCAAATCACGGCGTGCATTAACATGGTCCTTTGATTTTCCACTGACACCTAAAATGGTCCACAATATGTTATCACAAAAAAAAATTCAATGTGCATGACATCCAAATTATGCCTCAACATGTTTGTTTTCCAATACGGAAGACTATAAAAAATACTTTTCTTTTTCCAATTGTGACTGTGCTGCCTACCCGCAGCACGAATATTACGTACTGGAGGAGCCACCAAATCCTAAATTTCATATACCGTGCGGATGTTTTCTTCCTCAATATGCGATAACATTTCAACTCCTATCATGATCTTTGGTGCTGGGCTGAACTCTCTAGAACCATCAAATGTCACTCTGTCCTTTCTGAATCTGTGCTGAGGAGGGATAAAACGCTTGTGACCCACGTATGCCCATTTTTTGGAATGTTTAAGCCATACAGATTTTTTACTTTTATTGCAACAAGGGCAAGCAAATTCCCCTTTAGTACTCCAGCCTGATAAATTTGCATAAGCTGGGAAGTCATTGATTGTCTACAATAAAGCAACATGCAGTTTGAACATTTCATTCGTTTCGCAGTCATAAGTCATCACACCATCGCCCCAAAATTCATTCAACTCATCAATCAATGGATGAAGGTAAACATGAATCTTATCCCCCGGACTTTTAGGTCCACCAATAAGAGTGGAATGTAATATAAATTGTTGCTTCATACAAAGCCACAGAGGAAGATTATATAGAACCAACACCACGGGACATGTGATATGAGTTGCACCAACGATAGACTTGAATGGATTGAAACCATCTTCTGCCAATCCCAATCGGACATTACGAACATCTTTAGCAAAGTCGGGATGTCTCTTATCAAATTCATTCCATGCATGAGAGTCTGCTGGGTGAGTTAACATATCACTTTCATGAACTCTTTCTGCATGCCATCTCATTAAATTAGAAACTTTAGATGACATAAAAAATCTTTTCAACCTGGGTTTAAGGGGAAAGTAACGCATTTTCTTTACGGCAATCGGTTTCCCCTGTATCGCAATATGACTTTGATGAGTATTATTTCCCCTGTTCTCTTTCCACCTGGAAGCACCAAAAACCGTACAAATATCCAAATGGGAAGTTTCTTTTCTAAACAACATACAGTTGTTTGCACATGCATCTATGGTCTCATATGTAAAACCTAAGTTCTCTGTCAACTTACGAGCATAGTAATACGACTCAAGAATCTTAGCGTTGACAGGAAGAACTTTTTTCAATAAAACCAAAAGCATGTCTAATGATGTGTCTGACCAATTATTCAAAGTCTTCAAATGCAACAACTCCACGTTAAACGACAGTTTATTGTAAAAAGTACATCCAGGATATAATTCTGTTTTCGCATCATCAAGTGCTTCATAAAACCTCCTCGAATCACGATCTGCACCAGAGCGAAGATTTATCTCACCGCTCTCAAGATTCTAGATTTCAATGCCTTCAGGATCAAACCCACGTACCATTTCATGCATTGGATCAGTCATCCTTGCATCAACATCCATCTGAGCTACAACTGTATTTTGACAACGAACATATTATTCTCCATGACGAGTCCAACACTTATAATTTTTCAGAAATCCATTAAATAAATGGTGCTCCCTCACAGTATCTCGTGTGAATTGATATCTGTTAGCACATTTTCTATATGGACACCTAATATAGTCACTTCCAAATCCTCTCGTGAAGTCCATAAACTGCATAATTCCATTGAAATACTCTCTAGACATTCGATTTGGAAGATCAATCCAACTCTTATCCATAATAAGATCCCTATAAAAAACATTTACATAAGACTTATTACATTTTCATTTTTTATATCAAATATATTTAAAATAAATACTAACTAATTGCTTGTGAACCATTTATAAAATAATAATGTAAGTTAAAGCCCATGTCATACCTGATTGCGCTACAAACCTGGAAGGGAGGGGAGCCGACGGCGGTGCTTTGAGGGAGAGGAGCGGTGGGTAGCCGGAGCCGGAGCTGGTGCGGCGAGGGAGGGGACGGTGAAGGAGGGGACGGGTGGCGGTGGTGCGGCGATGGAGGGGACGAAGACAAATGGGACGGGGGTTGGCGGGGTTTGGGGGGGTTTTCGGGGTGCTGGGGGGAGGGACGAGGGGGAGGAGGGCCGAGGGCGGAGGTCGGAGGCCGAAGGGGCTGGAGGCCAAAGGCCGGAGGGCTGCCGGAGGGCTCCCGAGGTCTTCCGGGCTGCCGGAGGCGGGTGGCAGGAGGCCGCAGGCCGGCCGTAGGGCGGAGGGCGGCCGGAGCCGGAGGGCGGAGGGCGTCCGGGGAGGGTGGGGCCGACGGAGGGTGGCCGGAGGGCTGCCGGGCTGCCGGAGGCGGGTGGCGGGAGGCTCGAGGGCAGAGGGAGGTCGCAGGGCAGCCGCAGGGCATAGGGCGGCCGGAGCCGGAGGGTGGAGGATGGCCGGAGGAGGGCGGGCCGGCGGAGGACGGTCGGAGGGCAGCCGGAGGGCAGAGGGTGGTCGGAGGGTGGCCGGCCGGAGGGCGGGCCGGCGGAGGACGGTCGGAGGGCAGCCGGAGGGCAGAGGGTGGACGGAGGGTGGCCGGCCGGAGGGCGGGCCGGCGGAGGGTGGGGCTGCGGAGGGCGGGCCGGCGGAGGGCGGGCCGGCGGAGGGCGGGCCGGCGGAGGGCGGGCCGGTGGAGGGCGGGCTGGCGGATGGCGGGCCGGCGGAGGGCGGGGCGCCAGGGAGGGCACGCGGAGGCGGGGCGCCGGGGAGGGCGCGCGGCGGCGGGGGGGGGGGACGGGGGGGGGGACGGGGGGGGGCACGATCGAGTGGAGAGGGGGGGCGGAAGCCCCTTAGGCTTAGCGACCGCCAATGGAGGTCGCTATAGGTAACAGGGCTCAAATGCCCTGTTTTCTAGTAGTGTATATTAACATATTGTTGCATTATTAGAAAATTATTTCATAATTTACTTTTTTAACCATAACTTATCCATAATTTCTTATAATAGATCTCTATAAAATAAATTTTCAATTTCATGTTAGATAAGAAAACACCCTTTAGTTTGAAATGATTATTTTAATTATCTAGATCCTCATAATAATAAAGATCTAAATCAAGAAAAACACCTTTTACCATTTAAATGGGATTAATTAAGTAAGATTCCACCATAAACTTGTCTATAACACCATATAAGTGCTTCTGGAAATTTTTAATAGTCATCTCATTAATCATGAATATACACCCATGGTTCTTAATACTAAATCACATATTAAGGAAACAATCATATAATGTCCCATCATATAAACCCTGGTTTAGTTATGTGGGCATACAATCCAAATTTATAGAGAAAATTCTCTATAAATTACAATAGACATCCCATTTAAGTGAAACACAATAATAATAAATTTATCAAGATTTAAAAAACACCCTCAACAAGGTTATATCATAGGAATATAATTTTAAAACTCACCTACAAGGGTCAATTCAATATACAAGGTTTCAGTAATATGTTTCAACATTCCCAAGTTATGAAGGTGAAAGGATTTATAATTTACTATTTTCACACCACATAACTATCATCCATCATTGATAATTTGAGTTTAACCAATAAAAATCATCCATATTAGGCTTATTTATGTGGTAATTAATTCCCATGTTATAGAGGTAACAGCATCATAAGCTATAATTACCATCCCATTTAACTTCCATCCAAAGAAATCACTTTAATTTTTTAAATAAATTCTATATCCTTTTTCATTTTCAAAATTTTTAAGGGTAATTCATTAACAGATTAAAAAGAAACAATTTCAATATTTAATTTCTAGTTAATTAAATAGAATTCTACCAATAATATACATGGGAAAACACTAATTAGGTTGAAGTAAACAATCTATTTAACCATCAAAATATCATAACTATAACATATAAATCTATCACATCATCAAGGAATATAGGTATACATTGATATAATCAGAAGAGAATGGTATATAGATAATAATTTTGATTAATCATACAAGAATATTTACTGATAATTATGGAACATAATCACATAATCATGTTATACTAATAAACATGTTAATGACATATAAATGTTGGGTGCCTAAAAATGATGATTGAACACACCTCATCACTTATTGTACCGGATTATGAGGTTAATCATCTCTTTTCCTAACAAAACAAGAGTTAAATATCATAAATCAATAACCAAAGGAAAATTTCATTAATCATTCCCATGTGATAAATAATATTCAACTAAAATAATGAATAATATAAACAATAGTCACATCCCTAGAAAATTTATCTTCCCTCATATGTGGATTTTTCAAACCTAGAAATGAGGTATTTACCATGTTTGGACACATTCCTAGTCTCATATCTACCAACCCAAAATAGTAGGACATATAAAAAATAAAAATTTGTCTACTACCAATTTTTAATTTCTCATTCCTGTTTCATTCAAATGTACCATAGCACGGGGGGTCACATTGCCTCTAGTGCACCTCCCTATTGGCTAGAGGCTTCTGACTAGAAGAAATGGTCTCTTGATAGTATAGTGGGGAGAGCATACCCTTTGTATCAGTAATAAAATTAGCATAATCATAATAAAATGTAATCAAAAAATGGTAATCATAATCGACGTGTAATAATAAACAAATAATCAGTTTGGTTCCAAATAAAGAACCATGGATGAACATGATGACTCATAATAAAAAAAATAAACAAATAGAAGATGTGACATATAATAGCGATAGACTTACAAATGAATAAATAAATAAAATAACCAAATCTTTTTGGTAGTCTGGTTACATTCTTTTCACCCATATACATGTCAATTCCTAGTCTATAAAGTGTAACAGTAAGAAATCACAATCTTGTATCTTAGCCTACATCTAATAGATATGTCTATGTACGAAATGCAGGCCTAAAAAGGGTGTGAGTAAAACATAGTAGTCCACCACCAATGGATTCTAATACATATAAATTCCATGAGTATAAAGTGGTACAACATGTCGTTAAAATAATGGAAGCATTAACATAGATAGAACATGTCAGGTTGGGTTCCTTATAAGATAACTTTTAGATACCACCTACTTTAACCTAAAAAAAAAGACTTATGAACCGGTATATTAACATAAAATGACTTGGAACCCATTTAAAATAACCAAGGAATCCATTTATAATTGTAAACCTAGTGGTTTTCATATCTAAATGAGGGGCATCGATCCAAAACATCAAATCGAAGGGAGAGTCAGTGTCATGTCCAAAAATTCTCCATAATTTATAAAGTTTACCATGAAAAACAATTTAACTTACAATAATAATAATAATAATATTAATAATATAAATTAACCCCATGTCCAATAATTTTTATTAGAAGAAATGATGAGGGATCCATTCCTAACAATTCAATAAATAACGATATGGGCCACCATGCCAAAAAAATTATTAATTAATGATAGGGGAACCTTTACCAACAATTTAATAACTAATCATATTTGGTTCCCTATAAAATAATTTAATAAATAATAATATGGGGTTTCATGCTCTGTAATTTAACAACTAATGATATGGGGTTCCATTCAAACATATTTAAATAATAAAGAGTAATATCTTGTCTAATAATTACAACTAAATGGTGATGAGAACCAGGTCCAACACCACTTAACCATTCATAATTCATTTCATAAAGTTCATCACAAGTACATACACGTTATACTATCAAATAATTAATCATTGGATATAATAAATAATTATTCCCCGGTATTATTCATCAAGAATGTTTAGTTTATTAATTCACTTAAATATAATAATGAGGTCTATGTGAATACATATTCCCAAATGAACTTTGTCTTTTTCACTTATTTATAAAAATCCCTCATAAAAGAAAAATGTGAAATGTCCATCCTTTAAATGATTTCCATTTAAATATAATGGTCTAAACCATTTATACTTCACTTATTTAATTTAATCATTATAGATTATCCAAACAACCCATAGGGTTGTTTTGGTCCTATGGATAAATAGACACCAAGACATATGATCAAACCCACCCAAGGGGTGGTTCGGGTTGAGTTTTTGAACCTCTAACTATGTGTAAATGAATAAAATCTTGTATAAACAAGGTCTATGTGATAAATTTATAGTAATTGATAATTTAAGATAAATCAATGGGAAGTTTGTCATGTGGAACAACAATTTATTTTATAAACAACGCATATTTATGGGAAAAGAAAAAATACCACCTACTTTATATTAAGATAACTTAACTCATCAATTAAAGGTATTTTATTTTGATTTGGACTAATATTTATCCTAAAAATCAAAAAAAAACTTTAAAAATAGGGCACACGAGCTTGTACAAATATATAATCTGATACATAATGGGTAACTAAGAAAAAAGTAAGAGGAATGATAGAACATCTAATTATGATCCAATAATATTGAAGGTGTTTATTTCCTAAACCAGATTATGGAGATCTCCTCAAACCCTGTTTGGAGGAAATGGATGATCTCGGATGGCTGTTGTGTGTGGGAATAGAGGGAGAAGAAACATAGAGGAAAATATAAATGAGGAATGAGTAAAATAGTTATTTACATCCCCATTAATAATCTAAATGGTTTGGATAACTGTATATAAACCGTTCAGTTCCATTATCCAAAGGGAAACCCCCTTGTATAGCTAAATGCACGTCTTGGAAAACCTTATGCATGTTTTGTGATTATCCAATGAGCTTTATTGAAAATGGATTTTATGGTTATGAATCCTCTGGTATATGGTTTGAAAAACATTTTTCCTCCCTATCATGGTCTCATAGTTGTCTAGTTCATGTCACGTGGTTTATAAAAACCATGTTCCAAAACAAACAAAAATATTCTACGGTTGATATGTATGGTTAGTACTAATTGTTCACCAATAATGCATCTAGGGTTGTCTCTCTCAGAATTGAGATTTCAAATCCCAATAGTCCTGAAAATAATCTAGTCTTCCAAGACACATCTTGGGTCTTCCACTTCATCAAAAAACAAAACTCTTAAGTTTTTTGACTCTCAAAATCAAATTCTAAATCTTGGTTTTATGTTTTTCCTTTCCACTAATTGAAAAACGAAATTTTCTATGAAAATTTAAACCCATACAAAACATGAGAGTTACAAATAGAAATGGATTAGGGAAAAAACCATAACTTTTTCTAAGGCCTTATTTAAAATTATTTCAACCTAATAATACTTTTCATCTCTTCCATTTTTAGTTTAATGTTTTTAAAATTATACCATGGAGGGTGGTTGATGTTTTTGATATAAAAATTAAAATAAATGTGGATAAATTTTAAGGTCATGAAGCTTTAATTAAATTTGAGGAGTAATTTCCAAAGATAAGGGATAAAATTAATCTATCATGAGTGATGAAATATTACTAATGTGGAAGAGATTACTCAATATAAATTATATACCATATATCAGTTTAGATAGCCTCAATAGGGAAGAAACATGCATTCTATTTTGGTACATAACTATAGGAACATTGGTGGAAAATGGTTAAGGTCATGGATTTTGTATCATGTTAGGTTCATTAGAAACGTTTTCATTGATATTGCACATTCATGTGAGAAAATGGAATGGAATGAGTTAGGCTCCATATAAATGGGGAGGAGGCTAGATCTAAGATGAATTAGTGGGATAAAAACATTAAGGTGGAGAGAAGGATTTAATGGGATGGAAATTTATTGTTATACATAATATTAGAGATCAGGGAATCACTACATATCATATGGTAGTAGGAATCAAGAAATACATGGTTCTTAAAGAAAATACGTAGTCTAAGCACAGATTAAAACATAGAAAGAAAAAATGTGAATGATGATAAAATATGTTGTAAGGGGGTTTGATATTGATAAAATTTATAATCATTCCATAATTGTAAATATTCTCATCACGACGAATCATAGGGTAATAAAAATCATGTTATACATTATTTTGGAAATTTAATGGTTTCAACCTAAGTTTGGGATATTAAAGGAAACATAACAAGAATTAAAATCCCATACACTAGGATGGATTATAGGATTATATGGTAAGTATAATTTCTATATAGTCCCAAGATAAGATAATTGGGTTTCACTCTATATCATGTAATTGTGGGAGTCAAGAAATATGTAGTTTTAGGAAAGGAATCCACTATACAAATATAGATCATTTATATGAGAGGAAGAAAAAACCTTCATGTTCCCATTGAGAGGGGGAATGATAACACAAGATATAAATTTTTACAGTTCTCATCACAAGGGTAGAATACATCATGGAAATTAAAACTATGACTATGACTAGGATTACAGATCTAAGAATCATTATATATCCAATGGGAATAAGAAATAAGTGACATGTAGTTATAGAAAAGGGGAAGTTTTTTAATAATTTTGGTTAATCATCACATTATAGAAGGTAATTATAGGTATTTCCATCAGATATCTAAAGAAAAAACACTCTCATCTAGATCAAGCTATTAAATATGAGAGAAATTTACTATTTTATTTTTCATGGAATATATAACTCTAATAGGTTTAATGCCATGTGGGGTTATAAACTCCTAATAGATAAAAATCGTATGATATGGACTATGTAACATAAATTTTATATTCATGTAGTAAGTAAAATGATTCATACTGTTTATACCCATGTAACTTGGAGCATCTACAAAAGTGTTTGTAATTCATAGGGGCATAAAATTAAGAGATATTTCAAAACCTCTTGAACATAGGGGAAAATTAAAATGTAAATCATGTCACAAAATGTATGAATTAGATATAATGGATTTTTTTTGGAAATATGTTAACCATATTAAATTTATATACCACGAAAACACTATCATAAAGTTGAGGATGTATTTTGGTTAAATCTCTATGGGGAGCTAAAATATTCTATCGGGGTTATTTAGAAACTCAAAGAAAATTGTGTTATTTATCATATATACCTAGTGGGTCTATTTATATCATTGAATGATCCTAAATATAATTAATATTATAGGGGAATCCAATAGAATAATATTGAATCATGGTTGTGTGTTTTCAAGAGAAGAATCATGACTCAAGGTTTTTGAATTCACTAAGAGAATAATATCAAATCCAAAAAATTGTGGTTGATAGTGATTCTGATATCATTGGAAGGAAGTAGTTTGGGTGAAATAAGAGATCTCCAAAATGGTTTGGATTACTATTCAGTTATACCATCATGATCTATATAAGATATTTAGGAAGTAGGAATACAACCTTCTATAATAAAATCGAAAAAAACAACATAAGAAATGGATTAAGGTCTCAAAATGTAATAGTGGTATCCTGGTCATTGGTTATATAAGCCCTATCAATTGTGAGATAGTTTTTTTATTTCCAAAGGGCTTTTAACTCTCCTAATGAAAATGAGAGTGTACTTGTGACTGGATACTCCAAAACATTTATGTTTATATAGGATGGACCATAAACCACCCTGTTTAAGGTCCTGTGGTAAGGACCATGTGTCAGATACATTAATGTATTATGAATAAGACCTTATGTTATAAAATCAAGATTCATACAACAAGGACATGATTCCAAACAAAGATCTTTAGGCACAATTATTTTCTTTTCTAGTGATAATAACTCACATGACTGTTTCATGCATCTCATGATTCACTAACTATATCAAGAATTCATTTATATAATTTTATAGCACAACCTTAATGAAAAATAATTATATAATAAAAATTACAAAAAATTAAGGGTAGGAAACTAATTGAGAAAACCTTTCCAAACAACCCCCCATGTCTTGTAATTACTATAATCTTAATAAAATTATTCTCTATGTAATAAATAAATTATATAGACACATTCATATTCCTAAAGTAATAGACCTTTTTTATTCTATAACTGAGAGACTAAATGCCCTTATTATTTTGTACACTTTGTGTGTTACCATCCAGGTGATCACAATGTTGAAGTAAATATTTGGTTGTCACTGACTCAATTATCCCCTTATTTATCTGTTTTAGAATCCAATCCTTAAATATGAATAACTTGTTTATTTTATCCACTGATAATTGATGGTAGTGGGACTAATTGTCATGGTTTCTCAAATCCACCTCTATATTTCACTTAATCCTTGGGAGATCAATAAAATATTCTCCATGGAAAGGTTAAAGTACTCATAAAAATTCACTATTTTGAATAAATATACATTTTTTGATCTTTCCATATTATATTTACAACATTATTTCTAATGCATGGCACATATTCCTTGATCAACATGGGGACATTTTTAAATTTTGATTTGGGTGGTTGTTTCGTAATGATGATTAATTCATTGGAATTTTTCAGTTTTATTAATGTTTAAAACATTAATGGTTACACCCCCATATAAGATAAATCTAAATATCTTTAGGACTTAATAGTGATCATAAATTTAAAAAAAAAAAAAATATACCCTACAAGGGGGTAAAAAATAAAAAAAATTCCACAGCCCTATTGGATGGAATACTTCAATGAAGTAAGAACTCTAAAGTAGGATACTAGAAGTTCACTATGGGGAAAATATCCTTTATAACCCACTTTATTAGTTTTCCATTTATAGGGGTGGTATTCTAAGGGTCCAATAAGTGAATAGGGGGTTTAGTGTAAAATTCATCTTGAAGGGGATTTCATTCTTGGAGTAAATGTTAAATTAATTAAACACTATTTTTGTTTTCACTCAAAAACTAAGTGATATTTTTTCATCATGTATTTACTTTGTAGATTATTTAGGATAATTGTTAGAGGACTTAGAAATTCCCTTTCCTTTTCCTAGTGGTATGATGATTGGATGATAATGGGACTTCAGGTGGGGACCCACTGATTGGATCTACCTTTGAAATTAAGAACATACTCTATCAAAATTTCATTTAAAGGAATTAATAGGGTTGAAAATTACATACTTAGAGATGAAAATAGTATCACTAAGAAATTATTCACTAATACTAGGATTATGGGATTGTATAACCTATTTAGTATCAGATGATTGTGTATGTGTGTGATTATTTCTTTTAAGAGTGAACTCATCAAAACCTGGTGGGAATAAATTTAGACCCAACGGATATCATGATGACTGAAATAGAGGTTTTTATTTCAAGAAACAATTCTTCCTTAGTTCTCTTTTACATAAATCATATAATAATATTTATATAGGTGAACTAGTTATCTTCTATAAATGATTATATCGTTCTAGGGGATGGTGCCCATGGACTTGTTTGGTGGTATGGTGTATATGGTATTTCTTAGTGGGATGATTATTATTATCTAAATGATATTGTCATGAAGTTGATGAGATTTTAGAGTGTTTTTTTGGAATACTTGGGAAAAACTCTCTCTCTTTGTATTTCATGTGCTGATTATGTCAGACCTAGGGAGGCTAAAAGTAGTATCTTTTATAGTTGGAGCTATAGTAGGAATTTTCATCAAAACTAGTACATTCAGTAATTCCAAAATGATATCATATATATTATTTGATATCTTCTATATCATCTAGCCATTAAAATTTTGGGCATACACATATAGATCGTTTTCCCAATATTCTTTTTCTTTAAGGATAATGGTTAACATATATGTCACATGGGCATTGGGATGGTCCAATGGAACATTCCTATCATTGACCATATTTTAGAATAGATCCTTAAAGACAAATAATTCTTGGATTTTGTAAGAAATTATATAATGGTAATGGAAATTATTTGGAAGATCATTTATCCTTGATTTATCTATCTCATGGACTTCTAGTAATGTGATCAAGTTGTTTTCTATGGTAGGGATAATGTTCCTCAAAACATATCCATTATTGAGTGAATAAATTTTTTTCTATCCTCAAATTCATAATGTCTAAAAATTATTAGATTTATGGTGAATATAATTATATCTACTTTTCCTAAAATCCTTATCTATGATTCAGGTTTTTGATGATAACTTTTCTTAGTTCTTCAAATGGAATCCTCTAGAAATTGCGTTATAGTCATATACTCTTAGAAGCCATTGTGGTACTTCAGTGAGATGAGTGTGGTTTCCAACTCATCTTGTAGGTTCTCCACACCTATCTCTAGTAATGTTTCTTGGAAATCTATATCTTCATGGATTTTTTCTGATCCTTCCATCTTGTAATGAAATATTTGAATCACTCATTCTATTACTATAAGAAATTGGAGAGGTTAAATAATGTTTTCCCCTTTTTTTAGAAACAAAATTTGTAGTTGAATTAGTGATGGAAAACTTCACAAAATATAATTGACCTAGATACCATGTTATTTTAATAAATGAATGTGAGACCTTATAAGGTATATAATAATAATATGGGTCTATATACCTCCTTTTTAAGGGTTTCCAACACTGGGCCACACTGGGAACAAAAATGGGTGATATCATACCATCGATCACCCATTAGATTAAATGTATAGAGTAATGGATTATCGAAGTTATGTGGAGGAGGATTAAAATATACCCACTTAATATAATGATTACTCTCTTGTTATACTGATAAATGATAGCATTTTATATCATCCATTTGAGTAGTAAGATAATCCATTAATTCGTGGGATACCAATGACTGAGATAACACATGATTTGGAATATTTTATTAAGATTGTTACTGTAATCCTATTTAATCCAAGGTGTTGTGACTCACCAAAGGAAATATTGAATGAAATTGTTATAATTATAGATGATGTTGGCCTAGTGTTGTGGTCACTCAATAATTAATCAATTTAGATGTTAAATGGGATAATTTATGTGATCCTAGGTTGATATAGTGAGTCAATTCTATCTTTGTGGTTTTAAAAATCTTCTCCCATTTAATTGGGTCATCCATAGTATGTATTGAATCATACTGAAAAATATACCTAGTAGGAACGATTCCCTGGATAAACAAAGCGTAGATATTCTCAAGATTCACTAATCTATTCTAGAACCAATCAATCTATTCTTCTTATAATATGGTCTCATATTTTTTAAGAGGTGGTTGGGCTATGGATTTGTCCATGACATTTAATTTTTTATTATCATAATACCACTAGTTTATCAATAGTATAATATTGGATGGGGATCCCAAATCATGTTCTTTAGTTTGATGCTAAGTACTTACTCTTTCCTCATGTTCCTCTGTGTGAGTTTCATTCTTTACATATACCTCATCTTTATCACATTCTTTAACCGTATCATATTCTTTAACATAAGTTGGGTCAGAAATTATGAAAATTATTGATGTGAAACTTATTTTAGGAAACACAAATTCCCCTAGAATAGGTATATCCATAATCTAGTTATATTTCTTAGTAATGATAGCCACTAGAGATTTTAGTGGGTGTAAAAATTCTTTTAACTCTATAGTATAGGGTTTACCTTAGGATGTTGTAGTTACACATACATATCTCTTCTCTTCATAGTATAATATTTAAATAAATTCTGAAAATAGTGTGACACTACTAAAAATATCACTATATGGGTAAATGTCCTCCCTTATTATAGAGGGGTCAATTAAAGGTTTCGATAAGGCCTAGTTTGAAGAATTCCAATACTTCAGGCTAATAGTGATTGATAATTAACCATGGGACATGGTCGGGATATAAAAATGGATCTCATTGGTGTGATAACTTTTAGGTATATATATATAATATCATGTTGTAGTGTTTATATAACCCCAATTTACACTCCTTTTATTTTCCATGTTCTGAATGACTAGGGTTGGAATAACTTCATATGTGGCTTCTTATGGAATTTAGGTCATACATTGATAGTGACTACATCCCAAATTAGTTGTATATCTTCACGGACACTACTATAAAACATTCTATATATAAGAAATGTCTTTCACAACTTCCTCTAGGTAGTAAGGATAATAATTTACTCACTTAGGGGAAGGAACAGATAAGTGGTTTAATGTTAATATATCGGCAACATGTCCCCTACTAATTTATGTGCATTATATTGGCCTTCATGGATTCATCCCCTATAAATTTTCATTGGTTTTCTATAGATAATGAATTATCCCTTTATAGAGGTACATCTATACCATTAATTTAACCATCAAGTATTTTAAAAGTGGTGTAAGAGATAATATGCATTATTTACTTAAAGTTGTGGTGGGTTTAGCAATGAAATCAATATTGGATTGATATTCCATCGACTAGTGGTTCATAAAAACCCTTTATACTATGTGATTCTCGCATGGTTAGATATAGTTCATGAATCATTGTAGTATGTTTATCATGGATTCCATTTGGATTCTATGAGAATAACAAGAATACAATCAGTTCATTATCATAAATAAGAATCTATAGTCAACCAATTTCTCTATTTATTGAAGGATTTCATATTGGTTTAAACATCTCTTTCAGATTATTTATATTCTCATGGGACCATTTTTGTTGTTCAATGTATCACACGACTCTCTTAATTTCCAAATGTTATTGGCCCCATGATTACCTGCAGTGATAACGATGGAACCTTTCATTGGATTAGAGGATGGGAGGCCATTACATCCCACAAGGGGTCTTATTTCTTATTCCAGACTCACTTATTGTTTTAATACATGTTATTAAAATCCTTACAAGTCTAAATACCAATTACCCTTTAGGGAAATTTATTGAATTGAAATATTAAATAAATGGGATATTTCATATGGTAATTATATTGTCTCTTGTTTGATCCAAGTATTCAGTTACTCTAGAAAATAAATCTATATTGAAAGACACAATAGAATTTTCTCCATCCAATGAGACCTTGCTTTCCTATGAAAGGATTCAAAAAAATTTACAATGGACCGATGGGGCCCATGAAATGGGATACTTATGTATCCCTATAAAGGGAATTAGAACCCTAATATTTTAGTTTAATTTAATGATGAACATGATACCATTTAAGGTCATGAGAACATAAGTGTGGTGGTTCTTTTTAAGGATATTCATCTATTGAAACATCCAATTATTTTAAATTCATGTAGAGTGGACAAATACATGAAGGAAACCTATAAATGGTTTGGTTTAGTACTTTCACATGGAGTGACCCTTTCAGGTTTAACGTAAAAAACAATATGGGGAAGAAATTTAATATAACCAAGAGGAGAATCTAAATTCAGTTTATTTGAGAACACATATGGGATAATATTTACTCTAGTCAAATGAGAAACCTAGTATGATAATATCAACTCAATGTATATTTTGGTACTTTTGGAACAAAATTTGTATCTTAACACATAGTAATTTAAGAAACCAAGAGAAGCATT
Source organism: Viscum album (assembly GCA_963277665.1). Classification (NCBI taxonomy): domain Eukaryota; kingdom Viridiplantae; phylum Streptophyta; class Magnoliopsida; order Santalales; family Viscaceae; genus Viscum; species Viscum album. The sequence goes on along the minus strand of OY728136.1, from coordinate 202,388,236 downwards.
TCAACTCGAGTCATATGACTAAACAACAGGAAGTATTTTGACTTAAGTCATATGAGAAAACCTAATAGATTATATCGACTCAATAATATGAGTAAACAAAGAGGATTATGTTGAATCATTTAGGTGAGGAAACCAAGAGGATTATCTTATCTTAAGTTTTTTGTGATCAAGGTGGAGGTCCCTTTCTATCCTATCCAAAATAATTTCTTAACAAGTTTTAAAATTTTATAATGAGACTCTTAGTTTTTTATATAGTGTTATTATTGAAAATGAAGGGATTGGGTCGAAGGTCCAAGGCAATAGGTTTTCACTGAACTCAGTCAATAGTGAAAGGGAGAATCCCCTATAGAATTGTCTAATGGTCACCCAGTAAGGAAACCAAGTTGAATGGTCTTCTACGTGTACCCTTAAGGGTTGGGTGTGGCTTTGAATAGAGAGTTTTTGTGAATGAGAGCTCAAGTGGGAAGTATCTAGGTGCTACAGTGCTTTGGAACCTCTATTTGTAGGTGTTCTAGATCTTAGGTTCTTTGTTACTCAAATAGATTATGCCTAGTTGTTCAGTCCCCTAGTACCCAAGGCATGGCTCTAACTAGGATGGATTGGTAGTGAACATTACAATCCCTTCTCCATAGGTTTTGGATTCAGAAATCACATGAAAAAGTGTTATATTTTCTTAATTTCTTTAGATCTTAAGTCTTATTGGAACTCCATATGCAGTTGGTCTACACTTCCTATAAAAAATATATAGTTCTAGGGGTCCTTCTTAGGTAACACTACTACAAAACCCATAATCAACAGCACTAGTATTTATCACCTCCAGAAAAAAACCCTCATAAATGGCATATTTAATAACACTATGGAAAGCACTGATAAATTAAACCTTTTATTAGTGATTTATTGTGAAGCTGATAGAGGGAACTATTATCAGAACTTCTTTTTTAGCACTGAAAAAGGGTATCCTTTATTGGTGCTTTATTTTTAGCATTGATAAAATGTACCTTTTATTAGTGCTTTATTTTTAGCATTGATAAATATTTCATTCATCGGTGCTAAAAAAGAATAGATAAATGTCAGAATAAAGAAAATGATATAAATAAATAAAATAAAATAAAAAATGAGTATATAAATTTTTTTTATAAATTTTATTAATTAAATAATTATTGATAAAAATGAATAAATTTATTATACATTATTAAATATTAAACATTTTATTAATTAGATAATTATGATAATTAATGTTATTAAATTGTATATATTAATGTATATAAATTTAATTTATATACTACAAAACATTTATTCCCTTTGAATTAAATAGTCATATATTAACGGAATAATGATTTATAATTAAAAATTAATGTCAATTAAAAATATTGACTAATTTCATAGTACTCAACATATAATTAAATGTTTTTTGTTTTTTTAATTTAACATATATAGATCAAATTTGTGTTACATTGATTTTACATATACATAATTAATGTATTTTTATATAAAATGCACACACATAAAACTTATCCATTTTTTCAATATTGTTAAAGTGTACTTATTCTTAATTTATTAAATTTTACTCATTTATAACATATATGATTACACTTAAAATTACATATTCATTAATAATGATATAAAAAATATTTATAAAAAATATTTATTAATAAAGAAATTTTAAATGTACATTTACTATATTTATACAATTATATATTTATAATTATTAATAAATAAATATTTTCTTAAAATTAGTTATATAATTACAAATAAATAGTTATATATACTTAAATAATTATTAAATTTAAAATAAATTTACTTAAAAATTGAGTCTATTTACTATATTTATATATATTTATTAAATGTGTATATATATATGTATATGTACTTGTATGTATGTATAATTATTTAAATTTATATAATGATTTAAATATTATTTTCTAAAAATAATTCTGTTATTACAAATAAATAACCATAAAGTTATAATAAATATATTTAAAAATGAATATATTTACTATATTTATATTAATATATATTTATTAAGTATATATAAATATTTATATTTTTTATTTATAATTATAATTATAGACCTTTTATCAGCGCTTAAGTAATAAGCGCTGATAAAAATGTCTTTATCGGTGCTTTTTCACATTAATAAAGATGAGGCTTTATCAGTGCTAAAAAGAGAGCTGATAAAATTAAAATTTATCAGCGCTATAATTTTAGCTTTGATAAAGATTGGTTTCATAAAAAAATTTTAGCACTGATAAAGACCTACCTTTATTAGTGCTAAAAAACGCTGATAAAGAGACCTTTTATCAATTCTTAAATAATACGTTTTGATAAAAGGATTCTTTATCAGCACTTATGTGTAAGATCTAAAAAAAAGTGTGCAAATCTAAATAAAACACCCTAACCATATATGAAACCATAACAATATCAGAATCTTTATACAGAAGCAACCCACTTCTGGTGCTCCTCTTTAGTTAATTGAACCTCAAATCACACAACTCGGCTGTCTCTTGGAAATCTCCTCTGAAATTCCTTGTCTGATTGATGTTAGGGTTTCTGAAGATGGTTTTGAAATTTCTCTAACGTATTGAGGAAGACCTTATTATTTTATTTCAGTATTTTTTTCATTTTTAATTTATCAATGATCCCGTTATTGTGGTATATTTATTGTATACTAGCGAGGCATGCCTTTTAATTTTATCAGTTCCCAATTTTGATTCAACTCTAGATCTCTCAGGGAGAGTTTATTATTTTTGGATTTGGTGGTGTCACATAGAGTCACATGGACTTTTGTTGGTCATTTTATTTTGTTTACATTTCCCAAATTGATCTCCCAAATCTATCAAACATTTTTTTCATTCTTAATTTTATAATGGTATTTCATACATGTGATATTTTATAAATTGAAACTGGGTATTTTGTGCATGAGGGAGTTTAAGGTAGGTTTAGTGATTTCTATTATATTATTCTAATTCATATATTCTTTTTTCTACTTATCTGGATTAGTGTGGTAATCCAATGTATGGATTCATCATATCATTTTTTATTGAAATTTTATATCTACTAGTTTTATTTATTTTTTGGGACAAATAATTCCCATTGTGTTGTTTCTCATGCCCCGTTGCTTATTTCCTGCCTAAGGGGGATCTAGAATGTCCCTTGGACATTATCCTGGACCAGCTTGGGTGTTTTTTATATGGTTTGTTTTGGGTTTGTTTTGGAAACTATATCTATTGTTAAATGTGTTATACCTTTTCTCAATAATCTTGTTTCCTATGTCTTCACACTTTCAAAAAACCCTATTTTATTTTTCTCCCTCTATAGATTAATCCAACATTATTTATAAATCCTTTTAATAATAATATATTAAATATTATACCTTAATGTTATGTACTATTTTCCAACTACATTATAAATTTTCATCATCAATATGCTCCCGCTCACTAAATAATTTAAAAAAAATATCGTTTTGAGGTTACCCCATTCTAGTTATACAAATTTTTTGAGAACTATAAACCACTATAAGACATTATAATTTCTTGCTTATAAATGAATATTTTCAATAATTTCACCCCGTATGAGTAATTATTTAACTAATAACAAGTGTGTTTCCATTGAATCACTTTGATACCTAACTATATAACATGTATAATGATAGTATGTCAGTACTTTTTACTATCAAGAAAGTTTTCATATAACGAATCTCCCACACTCAATGATATAGATTGAAATTACGTCCACAAAATTTTAAAATGTTATTCAATTTTTAATGGGTGTCAACATGGGTTTTAAATTTTCCTTTTGAAATCTGTAAAACACTTCCCTCACAAACATGGATTGGGAAATAAATATCCCATGAATTCAATGAGTCACCTATAAACTAAAGAAAAATGTGAAATCACAAATCATTAACATTTAAACATTTTTTTATTGTTAATGTATAAAACAAATATCATCATTAAACTCTTGAAACTCTAAATTTTATGTCATCCACATTCATAAACACTTTCAATCTATCAATAAAATTATTTTTTATTTAATTATTTTGATCAATTCCAAAAAATTTTAAATTAAAGTTTCTAATAATTCATCTAACCTTTAATACCAAACTCTTAGTTCCTATTTCAATTCATACATCACCTTAGTCAATTTACAAATATTACTCTCGAATTAAAGAATGATAAAAAAATCTGTTTATTTGATTTAAACTTCTTATTCATGTAATCCATTAGTAAATTATAATTTTATATCCAGTTAAAGTACCTTGAATTTCCATGGTATGCGTCGGTGTGGTGATATGGTATCCCAAGAGTCTTGATATGTTTTAAAATATTAATGTACCATTAATTTTAAATATAATAATTCCTTAGGTTTCTACATCACTTTTTCCAATATCATTTTATATATTCTAGTTGATTGAATTGTATTTTAGTATTCTTATTTATAATATTTGAGTTAATTATTTCTCTTTAATTTCCTATATTATATTTTCATTTGTTTATGGGCTTTAAGAAATATTTTTTGTGGAGTAATTATTTTCTTAAATTCAATTACCCATTTTCATCAACATAATAAAATTATTTGAAATAAGAAAATGTTGAGTTTCTCTTTTTAGAATTTTCTATAACATTCACTTTTTATAATTAATATCTTATTTGTATTTATTTATATATTATATAAAATTAATCTTTTATGAACCAAATAGGATATATATTAATATAAAATAGATTCATGATAATCATTCGACAAACAAATATGAATTTGGAGTCAAGGGGTTCTTCAAGTTTGTAAGAGAGCATGCAGACGATCCATCAAAATCCCTTATCCCTATTTACATTATTGTTATTCAAGAAAAAGTAGTCTGGAAGAGATGGAAAAACGTTTGAGTTGTCACTAAATAGATCAAATTTATAAATTTTGGACTAAACATGGGGAAAACTAAATGTGGGCACTGATTGGGATGATGGTATGATTTAAAGATCATTTGATATGAATACATGTGTAAAAGATGATGGAGATCAAATAGAAGAAATGGAAATGGAAATTGAAGATGACCTTCATGATTGTCCAAATTTGTTTGAGGAGTTAAATATATGTTCCAAGAAACAATTTAATTATGTTTGTAGTAAATACACAACATTGTTAGCTGTATTGAAATTATATAATTTGAAAGGTGGTAGTGGATGGAGTGACACAAGATTTACAGAACTACTTGGTCTTATGAAAGATATGATACCAGAAGAAAATAAACTAACATTTAGGACATAGGATGCTAAATGAGTGTTATGTTCAATGGTAATGATCAATAAAAATATATATTCTTGTCCAAATGAATGTATGTTATTTTTTAAGGACCAGGAATCACTCATAAAATGTCTTAAGTGTGGTGCATATCGAAATAAGAAAAATGAATCCAATTCTTTGTAAATTTGTATGGTACATTCATATTATTATATACTTTAGAAGAATTAATTTATGTTAGAAAAAAATGAGAAAATTAACATGGAATGCATATACAATAATTAAATATGGTAATCCAAGTTATACAGTTGATTGATTATTAATCATAGTACATAGATCATTATGCTGGTAAATTATAACTTTCTTCCATGGTTATGCATGAAGCACAAATACATTATGTTGTCTCATCTTATATCTTGACCAATGTAACTCGATAATGATGTTGATGTATATTTAGATCAGTTGATCAAAGATCTGAAATTGATATCGGAGGCAGGTATTACAATGTATGATTCTCATAGAAGTGAAAAATTCACATTGGCGTCCATGCTGTCTATAACGATAAATGAATTCCCCACTTAGGAAAATTTATCAGGCTATAGAATTAAATGAATTTTGGGGTGTCAAATTTGTGAAAAACACACATACTCAGTATGGTTAAAACATTCCTCGAAGAATGTGTTTTTAGGGAATTAAATTTTTTTACCTCGATGACATAAATACTTATCCTAGATGATAATATTAAATAGTAATATCCAACATGGTACAACACTATTTCCTGTACAGTATGATCAACTATACAAAAAAGTAAAAAATATCGGCACTATTTTTGGTAAACCAATTTCAAAAAACTATACAAAATCAAGCTATAATAAGATATAAATTTTCTTGTAATTACTATATTGTAATTATTTGTATGTTATAAATTTTCTTGATGCCAGTCATGTAGAAAAAATATTATTTGATTGTGTTATTGTCATGTTCCAAAATGTTCCTAGAAAAAATGAAAGATTTCATCAAGGATAGGATATACTTGATTGAAATTGGGTATAAGGGAAGTGTTAGAACTGATATAGGGTTAAAGGAAGTATTTTCTTATTCCAGTAGCTTATACACTATCCAGATAGAAAAAATTATAATTTTCTTTCCTTACTAGTGTAAAATTTCCATATGGGTATTCATCAAATATCGAGAATGTTTTTTCAATGATTAATTTGAAGTTACAAGGAATATAATCCCATGACTATCATGTTTTGATCCAAGATTTAATGTTTGTTTACTTCCATTTTATTCATCCTCGAAATTTATGAAAAACATTAACAATACTACTTATTTTTGAAAGCCTTATGTAGTGAAGTGTTAGACTTAAAAAAGTTTCCCATCATGAATAAGGAGATTTCAGTCATATTATATGAATTAGATATTTTATTCCTACCATCATTCTTTGTTATAATGGTCCACCTAATGGTTCACTCAGTCAGAGAGGTTCAACTATGTTGAAATATCCATTACAGTTGGATGTACCCCATTGAACAGTATATGAAGACTTTAAAAGGGTATTCCAATAATTTAAGTCGTCTAGAAAGTTGTATTGCAGAAGGATATATTTCTAAAGAAACTATTGAATTATGTATAGATTACCTATCAGATGTTGAACACATTATTCTCACAAAGTCTCTTCATAGAAAAAAACTTATGGGAAAGGGTATTTCTAGAATATATGTTGTTATAATTACATTAACAAAGTTGAAGCAACTTAATCTTTACATATTACATAATTGTGAAGATTTCTATACATACATTGAATCACATGAATAAATTCTTATAGTTTTGAATCCATCAGGGGCAGGATGTATATCAAATACACATAAAGCAGTTTATAGGATGTTCAGAGATCAAATTTATAAGGAGTTATAGGAAAATAATAATTAAATTTTCAAATAACTTCAATGGCTAGCCATAGGACCAAATGAAAATGTTATATCTTATAGTGTTTTTGTAATAAATAATTATAAGTTCTATATAGGATCTAAATCCTTGGAATATTTAAAAAAATAAAGAGGGTTCAATGAGAAGGTATAAGTTTTTTAAATATATTATATTTTTTCCCATAATATTATATGGTCTCTATTGAATTAACATAATATAAATTTAATGTTTGACTTCCTATGAAGACAATGTCTTCTGCATAATATTTAAGAACAAACTATAATAAAGGAAACCCTTTGGAAAGATATAAAGGTAAAATTATGATTTACTTTATATATTTTACAAAAAAAATTATATAATGAAATGTTGATTTAATGTTCATTTTTCCTTGTAGAGTTCATTTATTTTAGATGATTTTTGTCCTTGTGGATTGCCTTTGTAGTAAGAGAAACAATTTTTTATCTACTCAATCATAAAGTTAATATTTATATTTTCATAGTAAAATCATTGTCCATAGAATTAATATATTGTTTCATATTTATGATTAACTTATTTATTTTTAGTATTACTCACATAATAAATGTTTTCATATACAGGTGGAATATTTTGTTCGAGTAGGGGTGCTCTGTCTAACTTTTATGTTTCTTCTCCCTTAAAACCTTTTCACCCCTACAGTGGTGCATTTATTAATTTATTTCAATTTACCTATGTTTCCTTTGCAGGAAGAGTAACAGCACTTCCACTTCTCAGTTAAATAGGTAATCTGGATATTTTCACAGCAAAATCATGGTCCAAAAAATTAATGTATTGTTTCATATTTATGATTTATTTATTTATATTTAGTATTACTCGCATAATAAATGTTTTCTTATAAATGTTAATTCTTTTTTTAGTGTTGCAGTTCTCTGTCCAACTATCAAAATTCTTCACCCTTAAAACCTTTTCACCCTTCTATTGGTGCATTTATCACTTTCTTTCAAGTTACCTCCATTGCCTTTTCAGGGAGAGAAACGATGATGAATTTGCTTAATTATAGAGGTAATCATGATGTTTGAACAATAAAATAATTTTCCATAGAATTAATATATTGTTTCATATTTATGTTTAATTAATTTATTTTTATTATTACTCATATAATAGTTTTTTCTTACGCAGGTGAATTCTTTTTTTCGAGTTGGTTTGCTCTATGAAAATTTCATGCTTCTTCTCCCTTAAAACCTTTTCACCAATGAAATGTTTCATCTATCACTTTCTCTCATGTCACATCCACTTAATTTGTAGGAAGATCAATGACATTTCCTCTATGCCACGACCCATCCTCGGGGCCCGTTCCGTGACTACCCCAAGCCCGCCTTCCATAGGCCAGGGGCCGGCGACTAGCACCAAGGCGTAAATCCCAACAAAAAGGGAAGGCATTGCCTTTGAAAAGTAAACAAGCACCACAGAGTAAGCAAACGGAAAAGTAAACACTGGGTAAAAACGGTACAAGCTGTGCTGAAAGTAAAAGGGGCCGGAAATACAAGCCCAACTGTAAAGTACAACTGAAAGGAAAAACAGCAACTAAAAGGGAAAACTGCAGCGTCGAGCCGTCCTCTGGAAGTCCCACCTGAAGGGTGGGTACAGATAGCCTCCACTGCTCCTCGGGTCCACCTGACCGCTCCGAGTACATCCCACCTAGTGGTCCACCTCCAGGTACCGTCCTGCTCCGCACGCCTCCACCACGATCAGTGATGTCCGTCGTCTGCAACCAACACAACGTAGTGCGGGCAAAGCCCGTGCAGGGGTGAGTATAAGCTACTCAGTAGGGACCCCGAGACCCCTGAAGGTCTCCTGAAATCCACAAAGGATAATCCACAAAGGAAATATACAATCACGAAGTAACATCTGACACGGCTTAGGTATATTCTCATACATATACCTAAGTCATCAATTTCCGTTCGGCTCCAATGTCCGAGCCCAAGCACAACCCAGTCCACACAGGAAAGAAAAACGTATACCCACACAGGATAGCTCAACACAATCCACAAAGGAGAGTAAACAGTAAATCCACACATGATAGCTCAACACAATCCACAAAGGAGAGAAACACAAGATTCAGCTCACACATATATGCTTCTTCGGATGACGATAAAGATGATCACTGATCCATCTAAGTCATCGGACCCACGAAGGATCGATAGGTAACTAACCCCCGCAATGACCCACATAGGATTGGGCCCACATAGGACCTGTAGGCGCTGGCTCACACAGAACCGCTGAGCGCGGACCCACACAGGATCGGACCCACACAGGATCGGGCCCACACAGGACCTGTAGCACTGATCCACGGAGGATCGCTGAGTGCAGTAGTCGTCGCAGTCCACTGAGGATCTCTGCACAGTCGTCGCCGCAGTCCATTGAGGATCACTGCACGGTCGTCGTCGGAGTCCACGGAGGATCTCTGCACAGTCGTTGTTGTCGAAGTAGCAGTCGCAGCAAGCACTAGGGTTCCCGCACACAGAAAACTCGTTCGGGAGGGTCTGCTCCACGAGCCGAGAGGCTGATACATCAACTGACACAAAGTCCGAAGTTGATGTATCCAAAAGTTCCGTATCATCAACAGGAACTCAACGTCGCAGACGGTGCGTCAATCGGACGCCCGGTCTGAGAGTTATTGGCATTTTCGTCCCAGGGGCCCGGTTGGTTTTTAAGGCAAAACCAACCCGACCGCAGTCCACCTGCGTCCAAACCTCAGGCGGAGTATGCCAAAAGATCCGTCTCACTTAGAGGAATACAACAAAGCTGACGGAACGTCAATTGGACGTTCGTAGCTCAAGATATGAGCGTTTCCGCTCTGAGGGCCCGGTTGCTTTCGTGTACGAACCAACCCGGTCGAACATAAAGTATTCCGAAACCTTGAGTGCGATATATCGAAACGCCCGTCTCAATCCAAGGATCGTGTTTCCACTGACGGCGAGTCGTTTGGAGGCCCGTAGCTCAAGTTACGGGTGTTTGAACGAATATCGTCCGAAGATGGGGGGTACAGGCCCGGGCCGACCCGGCCCGACCCCCCCTGGGTCGGCCGAACCCGGTCCGAACCGGTCCGAACCGGTCCGAAATGGTCGGACCGGTCTGGCTCGGCTAGGGCCGGTCCACCTCGGCTTGGCCGAGCGGCCGAGCAGCCCGACGCGGGGGGAGCCGCCGTCCCGCGTGACACCCCCGCGACACACGCGGGGTGTCAGCCGGCCAACAGAACGCGGCTGAATCTGCGTCCCGGGTGACGCGGGGGGTGCCGCCGCCCCCGCGTGGCGCCCGCAGGACACCCGCGGGACACCCGCGGGGTGTCTCCTGGCGCCGGACGCGGCTTCAGCCGCATCCCGCGAGTGCCGCCGCCGCGATCGGTGCGGCGGAGGTCTCGTCCGGCGGCGCGCTGGGTGCTGCCGTCTCCGGGTGCCGGCGCCGCCGTGCCGGCGACCCGCGCCGCCGCCAGAGTCGCTCCGGTGGCCCGTTTTTCTTCCCGTCTGCGCCGTTGCTCCTCCCGGGACTCGTTCTTCACTGCGGGATCATCAAACTTCCGTTGCGGAACATTCCATCGTCGCCCGTCAAATCCGCACAAAACGAAGAACAGCGGAGGGTCGTCGGGCCGTGTTCGTTTGCCCCGCACCCTCCGCGTTAGAGATAAACAAACGGGAGAATTTTTATTCCACACAAGAAACAACAATTTTAATAAAATTAAAATTGTTCGCAATCCGATTCTTTAACTTTTTAAAGAAACATTGACGGGAATAATAAAAAGGGAAGGTGTAATTCCCAAAATAAATCCCTACCTCGTTGGTCGTCGCGCGTGGGTGTTCTTCGTGGAAAAGCTCGTCGCGGAAGAGGGGGATCGTCGCGTCGTCGCGGGAAGGCGTCGCGTCGTCGCGGAATCCGGCGTTGAGTCAGCGAGCTCAACGGACCAAGAATAACAGATTTAAATTATAAATAATTAAATCTGTGTTTCGATTAAAACCAAAAAGAACCTTTAGAGGAAACCGGAAATCACTCACCTCAAATGGTTGGTGATCGGAGATCGGGGCGGGGAAGAACGTCTCGGATGGGAGCATCGTCGATTTCCGGGATAGGCGTTCTTCGCGTTCTTCACGTTCTTCGCGTTCTTCGCAAGGGAGAAGAAGATACAAGGGTCCTCTCAAATCTTCTCAACGCGCAAATAACCAGAGGTCGTGCGTTGGCCTTATTTTATTATTACGCCAACGAATTTGAAAACTGGTTAAGAAACGATTGAATTAATTCATTGAATTAATTCGACGAAAGAAACTGCCCATTTAATTCACGAAATAACCGCCCAATTAAATGGTCTGTTAAGATTTTAAGAAACGCGCCAGTTGACTTTCATTAAGACGGGCTTTCGCGGGTGCGTTTCTTAGCGGAAAGAAACGGCGGGGCTCGTGCGGGCCCCACCTCACAAATATCCTACCAAGGGGGCAGGATATTTCTAGATAGCATCCTATCCGGTTTAACTCAGTTCAAGCCGTCATTAAGTGGCTTCAAGTGGCTTCCAAGTGGCTTAAGTGAAATAAAATAAAGTTGTCGCAAAATTATTTTATTTCTTAACTTTAAGCCCGAAAATTAAAAACCACACCCGAGCAAACGCAACTCCGGAAGAGGCGTTTCTAAGAGAATCTCGGCGCTGCGACTTCATCAGAGCCCTCAGAATTTGATTCCGGGCACCGGTTCAAAAGTTAGAAAAACCAGCTCGTCCGTTCACTGAACGTACCCGAGCCAAACTTCGAAAAATGATTCCGGGCACACCGGGCCTCGGAATCAGGTGCCGTCAGAGACTGCGCTCTTGTAAAATTCCAAAGAAAATTAATAAAAAAATTTCCTTGAAATTTACGAGTCTTTACATTACTCCCACCTCAGGGCTTTACGTCCCTGTAAAGATACATCAAAAACTAGGGAAACAAATGTGGGTACTGAGCACGCATCTGAGCCTCCCGCTCCCAAGTGCTCTTCTGGAGGTTCCCGTGCTGCCATCTGATGCGCACAAGAGGAATCGATCGCCCACGTAGGACCCTCTCATGTCGATCCTCTATCTCCATTGGGACCTCTGCAAAAGTCGCCCCATCATCCACGTCTAGCTCCCCATAGTCAATGATGTGCGTCGGGTCGTGCACGTATCTCCTCAGCTGAGATACGTGGAAGACGTCGTGCACCTGGTGCAACTGAGGTGGTAGAGCCAGGCGATAAGCCACCTCACCAATCCTGCTGAGGACCTGGAAAGGCCCGATGAAGCGTGGAGACAACTTGCCTCCTCGGACAAATCTCCCCAAACCACGTCGAGGTGAGACACGCAAGAAGACGTGGTCACCATCCTCGAACTCTAGTGGCCTCCGCCTCCTGTCATCATATGACTTCTGCCGGCTCTGTTCTGTCCTCATCCGCTCCTGGATGACCTGGACCTTCTCTGTCGTGGCCCGGACCTTCTCTGGTCCCACAAGTGATGACTCCCCAGGGTCTGTCCAGCACAAAGGAGATCTGCAAGGCCTGCCGTACAACGCCTCGTAGGGTTCCATCCCGATGGTGGAGTGGTAGATGTTGTTGTACGTGAACTCCACCAAGGGTATGTGGTCCTCCCAGCTGCGACCAAAGTCGAGGAAACATGCACGGAGCATGTCCTCAAGAGTCTGAATGGTCCACTCTGTCTGACCATCCGTCTGAGGGTGAAAGGCGGTGCTCATACGTAGCCGTGTCCCGAACGCCTCCTGCAACCCCTTCCAAAGCCGGGAAGTAAAGCGAGCGTCCCGATCGGAGACGATAGTCGATGGCACACCGTGAATCCGTACAATCTCCTGGACGTAGAGACGCCCCAAGCTCTCCACTGAGCCCTGTTCTCTGATGGGTAAGAAGTGTGCCGACTTGGTGAGTCGGTCAACAATCACCCAAATGGAGTCGTGACCTCTGGAAGTGTGTGGAAGTCCAGTCATGAAGTCCATAGATATCCCGTCCCACTTCCACTCCGGGACCTCCAAGGGCTGTACCAAGACTGCTGGTACCTGGTGCTCTGCCTTCACCTGCTGGCTGGTGAGGCACCGTGAAACGAACTCTGCCACAGCCTTCTTCATGCCTGGCCACTAGTGATGACGTCTGAGATCTTGGTACATCTTTGCCACTCCAGGATGTACCTCCAAAGGAGAAGTGTGGAACTCTATCAGCACCTCCTCTCGTAAATCGACTGCTACCAAGGTACGTCCTCTGAAAAGGACATCGTGCTCTGCTCCAAGGGAGAAACCATCAGGTTCCTGTCTCGAGGATATCTGTGCATGCTGTGTCTCACAGTCAGCGTCCCCACGCTGTGCCTCTCTGACCCGTTGTAGAAGTGGAGGAGAGACTGTGAGAGACTGAAGGAAGGCTGCTCCGTCTCTATCCATGAAGGATATCTGCAAAGCGGCTAGCTGCTCTGTCGCCTCCTCAAGTAGCTGGATGCCCGACCTCCTGCTGAGGGAATCAGCTACCACGTTCCCCTTCCCAGGAGTATAGACTATCTCAAAGTCATATTCCTGGAGGAACTCGAGCCATCGCCACTGTCTCAGGTTCAGGTCCTTCTGAGAGAAGATTTACTTGAGAATCTGGTGGTCAGAAAAGACTGTAAAGCGCTCGCCCATCAGATAGTGTCGCCATGTCTTCAGAGCGAAGACCACTGCTGCTAACTCCAGGCCATGGGTAGCATAGTTCTGCTCATGTGGCCTCAAATGACGTGATCTGTAGGCAATCATGGCCCGCTCCTGCATCAGGACACACCCGAGTCCGGTCCCTGATGCATCGCAGTAGACTTCGTATCCAACTCCCTCCTCAGGCAACCACAAGATAGGTGCGCTGGTCAACCTATGCCTCAGCTCCTGGAAGTTCTGCTGACATCTGTCTGACCACACGAAGGGTTTCCCCTTCTTCGTCAACGCTGAGAGTGGGGCCGAAACTCTGGAGAAGTCTGGAACAAATCTCCGATAGTATCCGGCTAGGCCCAAGAAACTCCGCACCTCTGTCACGCTCTTGGGTGGCTCCCAAGCTAGCACTGCCTCGATCTTCGTGGGATCCACTGTAAATCCCGCCTCAGAAATGACGTGCCCCAAGAAGTGGAACTCACATAACCAGAACTGACACTTCGAGAGCTTTCCATAAAGCTGGTGCTCTCGGAGTGTGTCTAGTACAACATGCAAGTGGTAGTTGTGCTCCTCCTCGGTGGTCGAGTACACCAAGATGTCGTCGATGAAGACTACGAAAAATCGATCGAGGTATGGCTGGAAGATCCTGTTCATGAGGCTCATGAACACTGCTGGAGCGTTGGTCACGTCGAAAGGCCTAACCAAGAACTCATAGTGGCTATACTGACACCTGAAGGTCGTCTTCTGCACATCCTCGTCTCGAACTCTAAGCTGATGATAGCCTGACCTGAGGTCTATCTTCGAGAACCACCGTGCTCCCTTGAGATGATCGAAGAGGTCATCAATCCTAGGTAGCAGATACTTGTTCCTCACTGTCACCTGGTTCAGGCGACGATAATCAACACACAGTCGCAAGCTCCCATCTGCCTTCTTGGCGAACAATATCGGGGAAGCCCAGGGTGAAACACTGGGTCAGATGAACCCCTTGCCCTGCAAGTCCTCCAACTGTACCCGTAGCTCTCGAAGCTCAGCGGGGGCCATCCGATATGCTGGATTGGATATTGTGGCTGTCCCGGGGTACAGGTCAATATAAAAGTCTACCTCTCTGCGAGGAGGTAGTCCTGGAACGTCTTTGGGAAAGACGTCCGCGTACTGATCCACCACTGCAGGAAAACTGGGACTCTGCACGTCAACTGCTCCCATGATGAGGCTAGCCAACTGATGAGGGATGGGATGACCTCTCCTCTGTGTGATTCCATCCTGTGCTGCTAAGGCTCCCTTCTCGCCGGTGAAGGTGAACCTGCTCCCGTCGGTGCACACACATCGCACCTTGCGCCTAATACAGTCAATCTGAGCATGGACTGTAGATAACCAATCCATGCCCAAGATGACATCGTAAGGCCTCGACACCGCTACAAGAAGATCCCAGCCGAAGCTCTCTACTCCTAGAATAAGCTCACACTGCCGGCACCAGTGCGTAATCGTCGAGTCTGCTCCCGTAGGAGTCTCTAGCCGTAAGGATCGAGCCAACGGCTTTGTCGGAATCTCCGAGCTCCGAACAAGGGCAGTGGCTTTGAAAGAGTGACTCGCTCCTGTGTCTATCGGAACTGCAGCAAGGGTGAAATAGACACAGATCGTACCTTGAATCATCTCTGGTGCACCGTGGTCGAAGGCCTCTGCTGCCTGGAGCTGCGCCTGTCTCTTCTCACCAGCTCCCTGTGGTCGGGGCGGACCACCTGGTGGTGGTGGTGGTAGAGCCTCAAAGCATCGCCCACCACCTGCTGCTAGGCCAGCTCCTCTGCCTCGTCCGCCTCCTCCCTGCGGACCGCCACGGTCGACCCTCTGCCTCTGCCTGGGTGGTCCCTCCACCGTCTGCTGCCCCTAGGTACGATGGGTCGGACAGTCACAAGCCATGTGGCCCTTCCCGCCGCACTCGTAGCACTGCCTGCCTCTCGGAAGAGTGGCTCTGCGCTGTGTGCCCCGCACTGCTGAGCCAGTGTCCCGAGGTCGTCTTCCGGAAGGTCTGGTCTGCCTGGACCCCTGAGTCATCTGTTGGCTACCAGCTTCCGAAGACTCCGCTACCTGCCGCCCTGCGGTAGGTCTCGCTGTGGACTCAGCCAGGAAGCTCTCGATTAGGAGGGATCACTCTAGTACTCCTGCCTGGGTCGGGATGCTGAGGGAGATCAGCAATGCCCTGATCTCGTGTCTCAATCCCTGCTCGAAGGTCCGGGCCCGGAAGAAGGGGTCCCGTACCATGTCTGTCGAGTAGCGAGAAAGGTCGGTGAACCTCGCCGCGTACTGGGCGACCGTCAAGCTGCCCTGCCGCAGCTGAAGAAGCTCCTGGATGCACACCGCATGGAGGGTGGTCGGGACGAACTCTGAGCGGAAGAGGCTCCTGAAGTCCATCCAGATGAGGGTGGCCTCATCGTGTACCTGGAGCATCAGGCTCCACCATCGCCCTGCTGCTGCGTGCAGTAGGCTCGTCGCGAGGATCACCATGAGCTCTGCTGGTGTCCTCACTAGCCTGAAAACCCGGACGACCGCCTCCAGCCAGTCCTCGGCTGCCTGGGGGTCCGACTCCCCATGGAACCTGGGTGGTCGCTGGCACTGGAACTCGTGCAGAGCTCCGAGGCATCGTGCGTCGTCAGCTGCCAGTGCTGGAAGCATCGAGGGCTCGGCGGGTAAAGGTACCGTCGGTTCCTCTACTGTCAATGGGCCCTGTACCGAGGCCTCGTCGCTCGGCGGGCTGTCGTCGCGCTCTACTCTAGGAAACCTAGATGGATGCTGTCGTCGTGCCATCCTGAAAAGGAAACAAGTGTGCTACGGTTAGAACAGTATACCTGGTGAGCTGACACAAGTAATCACGAATAAAACTTGAAACACACATGCAATCAATGTTTTCGTGCATTAAGTCGGAAATCAGAAGTCAGGGTCCTGGTGTATGGATACGTCGGCCGCCGCACCAACACTGGACTCTCTGGACTGATAACCACACTCAATATGCTAAACACTATTGCTTCACATAGAAGAAAGATCAGTGTTTGCGGTAGAACCGACCACCTCTGATACCAATTTGTCACGACCCGTCCTCGGGGCCCGTGCCGTGACTACCCCAAGCCCGCCTTCCATAGGCCAGGGTCCGGCGACTAGCACCAAGGCGTAAATCCCAACAAAAAGGGAAGGCATTGCCTTTGAAAAGTAAACAAGCACCACAGAGTAAGCAAACGGAAAAGTAAACACTGTGTAAAAACGGTACAAGCTGTGCTGAAAGTAAAAGGGGCCGGAAATACAAGCCCAACTGTAAAGTACAACTGAAAGGAAAAACAGCAACTGAAAGGGAAAACTGCAGCGTCGAGCCATCCTCTAGAAGTCCCACCTGAAGGGTGGGTACAGATAGCCTCCACTGCTCCTCGGGTCCACCTGACCGCTCCGAGTACATCCCGCCCAGTGGTCCACCTCTAGGTACCGTCCTGCTCCGCACGCCTCCACCACGATCAGCGCTGTCCGTCGTCTGCAACCAACACAACGTAGTGAGGGCAAAGCCCGTGCAGGGGTGAGTATAAGCTACTCAGTAGGGACCCCGAGACCCCCGAAGGTCTCCCGAAATCCACAAAGGATAATCCACAAAGGAAAGATACAATCACAAAGTAACATCTGACACGGCTTAGGTATATGCCCATACATATACCTAAGTCATCAATTTCCGTTCGGCTCCAACGTCCGAGCCCAAGCACAACCCAGTCCACACAGGAAAGCAAAACGTATACCCACACAGGATAGCTCAACACAATCCACAAAGGAGAGTAAACAGTAAATCCACACAGGATAGCTCAACACAATCCACAAAGGAGAGAAACACAAGATTCAGCTCACACAGATATGCTTCTTCGGATGATGATAAAGATGATCACTGATCCATCTAAGTCGTCGGACCCACGAATGATCAATAGGTAACTAACCCCCACAATGACCCACACAGGATCGGGCCCACACAGGACCTGTAGGCGCTGGCTCACACAGAACCGCTGAGCGCGGACCCACACAGGATCGGACCCACACAGGATCGGGCCCACACAGGACCTGTAGCACTGATCCACGGAGGATCGCTGAGTGCAGTAGTCGTCGCAGTCCACTGAGGATCTCTGCACAGTCGTCGCCGCAGTCCACTGAGGATCTCTGCACGGTCGTCGTCGGAGTCCACGGAGGATCTCTGCACAGTCGTCGCTGTCGAAGTAGCAGTCGCAGCCAGCACTAGGGTTCCCGCACACAGCAAGCTCGTTCGGGAGGGTCCGCTCCACGAGCCGAGAGGCTGATACATCAACTGACACAAAGTCCGAAGTTGATGTATCCAAAAGTTCTGTATCATCAACAGGAACTCAACGTCGCAGACGGCGCGTCAATCGGACGGCCGGTTTCAGAGTTATTGGCATTTTCGTCCCAGGGGCCCGGTTGGTTTTTTAGGCAAAACCAACCCGACTGCACACCACCTGTGTCCAAACCTCGAGCGGAGTATGCCAAAAGATCCGTCTCACATAGAGGAATAAAACGAAGCTGATGGCACGTCAATCGGACGTCCGTAGCTCAAGATATGAGCGTTTCCGCTCCGAGGTCCCGGTTGGTTTCGTGTACGAACCAACTCGGCCGAACTCAAAGTATTCCGAAACCTTGAGTGCGATATACCTAAACGACCTTCTCGATCCAAGGATCGCGTTTCCGCTGACGGAGAGTCGTTTGGAGGCCCGTAGCTCAAGTTACGGGTGTTTGAACGAAGATCATCCGAAGACGGGGGGTACGGGCCCGGGCCGACCCGGCCCGACCCCCCATGGGTGCCGCCGCCCCCGCGTGACACCTGTGGGACACCCGCGGGGTGTCTCCTGGCGCCGGGCGCCGCCGTCTCCGGGTGCCGGCGCCGCCGTGCCGGCGGCCCGCACCGCCGCCGGCTTCTGCGGGCCGCCGGAGTCGCTCCGGTGGCCCGTTTTTCTTCCCGTCTGCGTCGTTGCTCCTCCCGGGACTCGTTCTTCATTGCGAGATCATCAAACTTCCGTTGCGGCACGTTCCATCGTCGCCCGTCAAATCCGCACAAAACGAAGAACGGCGGAGGGTCGTCGAGCCGTGTTCGTTTGGCCCGCACCCTCCACGTTAGAGATAAACAAACGGGAGAATTTTTATTCCACACAGGAAACAAAAATTTTAATAAAATTAAAATTGTTCGCAATCCGATTATTTAACTTTTTAAAGAAAAATTGACGGGAATAATAAAAAGGGAAGGGGGTAATTCCCAAAATAAATCCCTACCTCGTTGGTCGTCGCGCGCGGGCGTTTTTCGCGGAAAAGCTCGTCGCGGAAGAGGGGGATCGTCGCGTCGTCGCGGGAAGGCGTCGCGTCGTTGTGGAATCCGGCATTGAGTCGGCGAGCTCAACGGACCAAGAACAACAGATTTAAATTATAAATAATTAAATCTTTGTTTCGATTAAAACCAAAAAGAACCTTTATAGGAAACCCGAAATCACTCACCCCAAATGGTTGGTGATCGGAGATCGGGGCGGGGAAGAACGTCTCGGATGGGAGCGTCGTCGATTTCCGGGTTTGGCGTTCTTCGTGTTCTTCGTGTTCTTCGCGTTCTTCGAATTCTTCGCAAGGGAGAAGAAGATACACGGGTCCTCTCAAATCTTCTCAACGCGCAAATAACCAGAGGTCGTGTGTTGGCCTTATTTTATTATTACGCCAAAGAATTTGAAAACTGGTTAAGAAACGATTGAATTAATTCGTTGAATTAATTCAACGAAAGAAATTTCCCATTTAATTCACGAAATAACCGCCCAATTAAATGGTCTGTTAAGATTTTAAGAAACACGCCAGTTGACTTTCATTAAGACGGGCTTTCGCGGGTGCGTTTCTTAGCGGAAAGAAACGGCAGGGCTCATGCGGGCCTCACCTCACAAATATCCTACCAAGGGGGTAGGATATTTCTGGATAGCATCCTATCTGGTTTAACTCAGTTAAATCCGTCATTAAGTGGCTTCAAGTGGCTTCCAAGTGGCTTAAGTGAAATAAAATAAAGTTGTCGCAAAATTATTTTATTTCTTAACTTTAAGCCTGAAAATTAAAAACCACACCCGAGCAAACGCAACTCCGGAAGAGGCGTTTCTAAGCGAATCCCGGCACTGCGATTTAATCAGAGCCCTCAGAATTCGATTCCGGGCATCGGTTCAAAAGTTAGAAAAACCCGCTCGTCCGTTCACTGAACGTACCCAAGCCAAACTTCGAAAAATGATTCCGGGCACACCGGGCCTCGGAATCAGGTGCCGTCAGAGACTGCGCTCTTGTAAAATTAAAAATAAAATTAAGAAAAAAAATTTCCTTGAAATTTACGGGTCTTTACATTACTCCCACCTCAGGGCTTTACTTCCCTGTAAAGATACATCAAAAACTAGGGAAACAAATGTGGGTACTGAGCACGCATCTGAGCCTCCCGCTCCCAAGTGCTCTCCTGGAGGTTCCCGTGCTGCCATCTGATGCGCACAAGAGGAATCGATTGCCCACGTAGGACCCGCTCCTGTCGATCCTCTATCTCCATTGGGACCTCCGCAAAAGTCGCCCCATCATCCACGTCTAACTCCCCATAGTCAATGATGTGCGTCGGGTCGTGCACGTATCTCCTCAGCTGAGATACGTGGAAGACACCGTGCACCCAGTGCAACTGAGGTGGTAGAGCCAGGCGATAAGCCACCTCGCCAATCCTGCTGAGGACCTGGAAAGGCCCGATGAAGTGTGGAGACAACTTTCCACCTTGGCCAAATCTCCGCAAACCACGTCGAGGTGAGACACGCAAGAAGACGTGGTCGCCATCCTCGAACTCTAGTGGCCTCCGCCTCCAGTCAGCATATGACTTATGCCGGCTCTGTGCTATCCTCATCCGCTCCTGGATGACCTGGACCTTCTCTGTCGTGGCCCGGACCTTCTCTGGTCCCACAAGTGATGACTCCCCAGGGTCTGTCCAGCACAAAAGAGATCTGCAAGGCCTACCGTACAACGCCTCGTAGGGTGTCATCCCGATGGTGGAGTGGTAGCTGTTGTTGTACGCGAACTCCACGAAGGGTAGGTTGTCCTCCCAGCTACGACCAAAGTCGAGTACACATGCACGGAGCATGTCCTCGAGAGTCTGAATGGCCCTCTCTGTCTGACCATCCGTCTGAGGGTGAAAGGCGGTGCTCATACGTAGCCGCGTCCCGAACGCCTCCTGCAACCCCTTCCAAAGCGGGGAAGTAAAGCGAGCGTCCCAATCGGAGACGATAGTCGATGGAACACCGTGAAGCCGTACAATCTCCTGGACGTAGAGACGCCCCAAGCTCTCCACTGAGCCCTGTTCTCTGATGGGTAAGAAGTGTGCCGACTTGGTGAGTCGGTCAAAAATCACCCAAATGGAGTCGTGACCTCTAGAAGTGCATGGAAGTCCAGTCACGAAGTCCATAGATATCCCGTCCCACTTCCACTCCAGGACTTCCAAGGGCTGTACCAAGACTGCTGGTACCTGGTGCTCTGCCTTCACCTGCTGGCTGGTGAGGCACCGTGAAACGAACTCTGCCATAGCCTTCTTCATTCCCGGCCACCAGTGCTGACGTCTGAGATCCTGGTACATCTTTTCCACTCCAGGATGTATTGCCAAAGGAGAAGTGTGGAACTCTCTCAGCACCTCCTCTTGTAAAGAGACTGGTACCAAGGTACGTCCTCTGAAAAGGACATTGTGCTCTGCTCCAAGGGAGAAACCATCAGGTGCCTGTCCCGAGGATATCTGTGCACGCTGTGTCTCAAAGTCAGCGTCCCCACGTTGTGCCTCTCTGACTCGCTGTAGAAGTGGAGGAGAGACTGTGAGAGACTGAAGGAAGGCTTCTCCCTCTCTATCCACGAAGGATATCTGCAAAGCGGCTAGCTGCTCTGTTGCCTCCTCAAGTAGCTGGATGCCCGACCTCCTGCTGAGGGAATCAGCTACCACGTTCCCCTTCCCAGGAGTATAGACTATCTCAAATTCATAGTCCTGGAGGAACTCGAGCCATCGCCGCTGTCTCAGGTTCAGGTCCTTCTGAGAGAAGATGTACTTGAGACTCTGGTGGTCAGAAAAGACTGTAAATCGCTCTCCCATCAGATAGTGTCGCCTTGTCTTCAGAGCGAAGACCACTGCTGCTAACTCCAGGTCATGGGTAGCGTAGTTCTGCTCATGCGGCCTCAACTGACGTGATCCGTAGGCAATCACGGCCCGCTCCTACATCAGGACACACCCAAGTCTGGTCCCTGATGCATCGCAGTAGACTACGTATCCAACTCCCTCCTCAGGCAACCTCAAGATAGGTGCGCTGGTCAACCTCTGCCTCAGCTCATGGAAGCTCTGCTGACATATGTCTGACCACATGAAGGGTTTCCCCTTCTTCGTCAACGCTGATAGTGGGGCCGCAACTCTGGAGAAGTCCGGCACAAATCTCCGATAGTATCCGGCTAGGCCCAAGAAACTCTGCACCTCTGTCATGCTCTTGGGTGGCTCCCAAGCTAGCACTGCCTCGATCTTCGTGGGATCCACTGCAACTCCCGCCTCAGAAATGACGTTCCCCAAGAAGTGGAACTCACGTAACCAGAACTGACACTTCGAGAGCTTTCCATAAAGCCGGTGCTCTCGAAGTTTGTATAGTACAACATGAAAGTGGTAGCTGTGCTCCTCCTCGGTGGTCGAGTACACCAAGATGTCGTCGATGAAGACTACGACAAATCGATCGAGGTATGGCTGGAATATCCTGTTCATGAGGCTCATGAACACTGCTGGAGTGTTGGTCACGCCGAAAGGCCTAACCAAGAACTCATAGTGGTCATACCGACACCTGAAGGTCGTCTTCTGCACATTCTCGTCTCGAACTCCGAGCTGATGACAGCCTGACCTGAGGTATATCTTCGAGAACCATCGTGCTCCCTTGAGATGATCGAAGAGGTCATCAATCCTGGGTAGCGGATACTTGTTCCTCACTGTCACCTGGTTCAGGCGACACTAATCGACACACAGTCGCAAGCTCCCGTACGCCTTCTTGGCGAACAATATCGGGGAAGCCCAGGGTGAAACACTGGGTCGAATGAACCCCTTGCCCTGCAAGTCCTCCAACTATACCCGCAGCTCTCGAAGCTCAGCGGGGGACATCCGATATGATGGAGTGGATATCGGGGCTGTCCTGGGGTACAGGTCAATATAAAAGTCTACATCTCTGCGAGTAGGTAGTCCTGGAACGTCGTCGGGAAAGACGTCAGCGTACTGATCAACCACTGCAGGAAAACTGGGACTCCGCACGTCAACTGCTCCCAGGATGAGGCTAGCCAACTGATGAGTGATGGGCTGACCTCTCCTCTACGTGAGTCCATCCTGTGCTGCTAAGGCTCCCTTCTCACCGGTGAAGGCGAACCTGCTCCCGTCGGTGCGCACACATCGCACCTTGCGCCTAATGCAGTCAATCTGAGCATGGACCGTAGATAACCAATCCATGCCCAAGATGATTTCGTAAGGCCTCGACGCCGCTACAAGAAGATCCCAGCCGAAGCTCTCGCCTCCTAGAGTAAGCTCACACTGCCGGCACCAGTGTGTAATCGTCGAGTCTGCTTCCGTAGGAGTCTCTAGCCGTAAGGATCGAGCCAACGGCTCTATCGGAATCTCCGAGCTCCGAACAAGGGTTGTGGCTATGAAAGAGTGACTCGCTCCTGTGTCTATCAGAACTACAGCAAGGGTGGAATAGACATAGATCGTACCTCGAATCATCTCTGGCGTGCCGTGGTCGTAGGCCTCTGCTGCCTGGAGCTGCGCCTGTCTCTGCCCGCCAACTCCCTGTGGTCGAGGCGGGCCTCCTGGTGGTGGTGGTGGCAGAGCCTCAAAGCGTCGACCACCACCTGTTGCTCGGCCAGCTCCTCTGCCTCATCCGCCTCCTCCCTGCGGACCGCCACGGTCGACCCTCTGCCTCTGCCTGGGTGGTCCCTCCACCATCTGCTGCCCCTCGGTACGACGGGTCGGGCAGTCACGAGCCATGTGGCCCTGCCCGCCGCGCTCGTAGCACTGCCTGCCTCTCGGAAGAGTGGCTCCGCGCTGTGTGCCCCGCACTGCTGAGCCAGTGTCCCGAGGTCGTCTTCCGGAAGGTCTGGTCTGCCTGGAACCCTGAGTCATCCGTTGGCTACCAGCTTCCAAAGACTCCGCTACCTGCCACCCTACGGTAGTTCTTGCTGTGGACTCAGCCAGGAAGCTCTCGATCAGGAGGTATCGCTCCAATACTCCTGCCTGGGTCGGGATGCTGAGGGAGATCAGCGATGCCCTGATCTCGTGTCTCAATCCCTGCTCGAAGTTCTGGGCCCGGAAGAAGGGGTCATGTACCATGTCTATCGAGTAGCGAGAAAGGTCGGTGAACCTCGCTGCATACTGGGCGACCGTCAAGCTGCCATGCCGCAGCTGAAGAAGCTCCTGGATGCGCACCGCACAGAGGGTGGCCGGGACGAACTCTGAGCGGAAGAGGCTCTTGAAGTCCGTCCAGATGAGGGTGGCCTCATCGTGTACCTGGAGCATCAGGCTCCACCATCTCCCTACTACTGCGTGCAGTAGGCTCGTCGCGAGGATCACCATGAGCTCTGCTGGTGTCCTCACTAGCCTGAAAACCCGGACGACCGCCTCCATCCAGTCCTCGGCTGCCTGGGGGTCCGACTCCCCACGGAACCTGGGTGGTCGCTGGCGCTAGAACTCGTGCAGAGCTCTGAGGCGTCGTGCGTCGTCAGCTGCCAGTGCTGGAAGCATCGGGGGCTCGACTGGTAAAGGTACCTTCGGTGCCTCTGCTGTCAACGGGCCCTGTACTGAGGCCTCGTCGCTCGGCGGGCTGTCGTCGCGCTCTACTCTAGGAACCCTAGCTGGCTCCTGTCGTCGTGCCATCCTGAAAAGGAAACAAGTGTGCCACAGTCAGAATAGTATACCCGGTGAGCTGACACAAGTAATCATGAAGAAAACTTGAAACACACATGCAATTAATGTTTTCGTGCATTAAGTCGGAAATCAGAAGTTAGGGTCCTGGTGTATGGATACGTCGGCCGCCGCACCAACACTGGACTCCCTGGACTGATAACCACACTCAATACGCTAAACATTATTGCTTTAATAGAATAAAGATCAGTGTCTGCGGTAGAACCGACCACCTCTGATACCAATTTGTCACGACCCGTCCTCAGGGCCCGTGCCATGACTACCCCAAGCCCGCCTTCCATAGGCCAGGGGCCGGCAACTAGCACCAAGGCGTAAATCCCAACAAAAAGGGAAGGCATTTCCTTTGAAAAGTAAACAAGCACCACAGAGTAAGCAAACGGAAAAGTAAACACTGGGTAAAAACGGTACAAGCTGTGCTGAAAGAAAAAGGGGCTGGAAATACAAGCCCAACTGTAAAGTACAACTGAAAGGAAAAACAACAACTGAAAGGGAAAACTGCAGCATCGAGCCGTCCTCTGGAAGTCCCACCTGAAGGGTGGGTACAGATAGCCTCCACTACTCCTCGGGTCCACCTGACCGCTCCGAGTACATCCCGCCCAGTGGTCCACCTCCAGGTACCGTCCTGCTCCGCACGCCTCCACCACGATCAGAACTGTCCGTCGTCTGCAACCAACACAACGTAGTGCGGGCAAAGCCCGTGAAGGGGTGAGTATAAGCTACTCAGTAGGGACCCCGAGACCCCCGAAGGTCTCCCGAAATCCACAAAGGATAATCCACAAAGGAAAGATACAATCACAAAGTAACATCTGACACGGCTTAGGTATATGCCCATACATATACCTAAGTCATCAATTTCCGTTCGGTTCCAACGTCCGAGCCCAAGCACAACCCAATCCACACAGGAAAGCAAAACGTATACCCACACAGGATATCTCAACACAATCCACAAAGGAGAGTAAACAGTAAATCCACATAGGATAGCTCAACACAATCCACAAAGGAGAGAAACACAAGATTCAGCTCACACAGGTATGCTTCTTCGGATGACGATAAAGATGATCACTGATCCATCTAAGTCGTCGGACCCACGAAGGATCGATAGGTAACAAACCCCCGCAATGACCCACACAGGATCGGTCCCACACAGGACCTGTAGGCGCTGGCTCACACAGAACTGCTGAGCGCGAACCCACACAGGATCGGACCCACACAGGATTGGGCCCACACAGGACCTGTAGCACTGATCCACGGAGGATCGCTGAGTGCAGTAGTCGTCGCAGTCCACTGAGGATCTCTGCACAGTCATCGTCGCAGTCCACTGAGGATCTCTGCACGGTCATCGTCGAAGTCCACGGAGGATCTCTGCACAGTCGTCGCTGTCGAAGTAGCAGTCGCAGCCAGCACTAGGGTTCCCGCACACAGCAAGCTCGTTCGGGAGGGTCCGCTCCACGAGCTGAGAGGCTGATACATCAACTGACACAAATTCCGAAGTTGATGTATCCAAAAGTTCCGTATCGTCAACAGGAACTCAACGTCGCAGACGGCGCGTCAATCGGACGCCCGGTCTGAGAGTTATTGGCATTTTCGTCCCAGGGGCCCGGTTGATTTTTAAGGCAAAACCAACCCAACTGCACTCCACCTGCGTCCAAACCTCGGGCGGAGTATGCCAAAAGATCTGTCTCACTTAGAGGAATAAAACGAAGCTGATGGCACGTCAATCGGACGTTCGTAGCTCAAGATATGAGCGTTTCCGCTCCGAGGGCCCGGTTGGTTTCGTGTACGAACCAACCCGGCCGAACTCAAAGTATTCCGAAACCTTGAGTGCAATATACCAAAATGACCGCCTCGATCGAAGGATCGCGTTGCTGCTGACGGCGAGTCGTTTGGAGGCCCGTATCTCAAGTTACAGGTGTTTGAACGAAGATCGTCCGAAGACGGGGGGGTACGGGCCCGGGCCGACCCGGCCCGAACCCCCCTGGGTCGGCCGAACCCGGTCCGCACCGGTCCACCCCGGTCCGACCCGGTCCGACCCGGTCGGACCGGTCTGGCTTGGCCAGGGCCGGTCCGGCTCGGCCTGGCCGAGCGGCCCGACGCGGGGGGAGCCTCTGCCCCGCGTGACACCCCCGCGACACAAGCGGGGTGTCGGTCGGTCAACCGGACGCGGCTGAAGCCGCTTCCCGGGTGATGCGGGGGGTGCCGCCACCCCCGCGTGACACCCGCGGGGTGTCTCCTGGTGCCGGATGCGGCTTCAGCCGCGTCCCGTGAGCGTCGCCGCCGCGGCCGGTGCCGCGGTGGTCTCGTCCGGCGGCGCGCCGGGCGCCGCCGTCTCCTGGTGCCTGTGCCACCGTGCCGGCGACCCGCGCCACCGCCGGCTTCCGCGGGCCGCCGGAGTCGCTCCGGTGGCCCGTTTTTCTTCCTATCTGCGTTGTTGCTCCTCCCGGGACTCGTTCTTCACTGCGGGATCATCAAACTTCCATTGCGGCACGTTCCATCGTCGCCCGTCAAATCCGCACAAAACGAAGAACGGTGGAGGGTCGTCGGGCCGTGTTCGTTTGGACCGCACCCTCCGCGTTAGAGATTAACAAACGGGATAATTTTTATTCCACACAGGAAACAACAATTTTAATAAAATTAAAATTGTTCACAATCTGATTCTTTAACTTTTTAAAGAAACATTGACGGGAATAATAAAAAGGGAAGGGGGTAATTCCCAAAATAAATCCCTACCTCGTTGGTCGTCGCGCGCGGGCATTCTTTGCGGAAAAGCTTGTCGCTGAAGAGGGGGATTGTCGCGTCGTCGCGGGAAGGCGTCGCGTCGTCGCGGAATCCGGCGTTGAGTCGACGAGCTCAACGGACCAAGAACAACATATTTAAATTATAAATAATTAAATCTGTGTTTCGATTAAAACCAAAAAGAACCTTTAGAGGAAACCCAAAATCACTCACCTCAAATGGTTGGTGATCGGAGATCGGGGCGGGGAAGAACGTCTTGGATGGGGGCGTCGTCGATTTCCGGGTTCGGCGTTCTTCGCGTTCTTCGTGTTCTTCGCGTTCGTCGCAAGGGAGAAGAAGATACAAGGGTCCTCTCAAATCTTCTCAACGCGCAAATAACCAGAGGTCGTGCGTTGGCCTTATTTTATTATTACGCCAACGAATTTGAAAACTGGTTAAGAAACGATTGAATTAATTCGACGAAAGAAACTGCCCATTTAATTCACGAAATAACCACCCAATTAAATGGTCTGTTAAGATTTTAAGAAACGTGGCAGTTGAATTTCATTAAGACGGGCTTTCGCGGGTGCGTTTCTTAGCGGAAAGAAATGGCAGGGCTCATGTGGGCCCCACCTCACAAATATCCTACCAAGGGGGTAGGATATTTCTGGATAGCATCTTATCCGGTTTAACTCAGTTCAAGCCGTCATTAAGTGGCTTCAAGTGGCTTCCAAGTGGCTTAAGTGAAATAAAATAAAGTTGTCCCAAAATTATTTTATTTCTTAACTTTAAGCCCGAAAATTAAAAACCACACTCGAGCAAACGCAACTCCGGAAGAGGTGTTTCTAAGAGAATCCTGGCACTGCGATTTCATCGGAGCCCTCAGAATTCGATTCCGGGCACCGGTTCAAAAGTTAGAAAAACCCGCTCGTCCGTTCACTGAACGTACCCGAGCCAAACTTCGAAAAATGATTCTGGGCACACCGGGCCTCGGAATCAGGTGCCGTCAGAGACTGCACTCTTGTAAAATTCCAAAGAAAATTAAGAAAAAAATTTCCTTGAAATTTACAGGTCTTTACACTCTACTAAAATACAAAGGTAATATTGATGTTGTCATAGTAAAAACATTGTCCATATAATAAATGTATTTTTTCATATTTATATTTAATTTGTTTATATTTAGTATTACTCACATAATAATTTTTTCCCATAGAGGTGGATTCTTTTTTAAATTATATATGGTTTTTTCAAATCTTCTCATATATTATTGGTATTTAAATAAAGAAAATCAATATAAATCATAGTGAAATTGATAGTTAGGATTTTTTTTATATTTTGGGATGTATAGAAATCAGTCGACCTTAATACTCCACACAATGTGACTGGTATGATTCCAATAACTTATTTCTATTTTAAATTGACATTAATTTTAGTAAAATAACAACTAACTCAATGTGTCCATTATAAGTTTAAAATCGAAATTGGACTTTAATAAGTATCACTCACTAAAAACCAAGAAAATGTGCTCCGATTTTCTTGATAATTTAGGGCATTGATTCATAAATCACTTATGAATAAGAGTAATTATTCTTACATAAAACCTATAAGTGATGTCATCTGTATGAGTCAAAGTGTATGTTTTAAGTTTTAAATGATTTTTTTAAAAAAAATAAAAAGATGAACTCAAAACCAAGAAAACACGTTTATATTGTTTTTATTTTCATGAAAAAAATCCATAAGTGATTTGGAAAGTGTAACAATTAGTTTCACCTCAATCTAATGCATGGTGTGACAGGTGTGAATATAAGTGTGTATTTATTTAAATTTTATAGTTGTTTTAGTAAAAAAATGACCAACTCAAAACTGAACAAAAACATTTATTTTATTTTGATACTTTAGTAAAATGATCCATAAGTGATATCAGACATGAATGAATCAGCCACACCTCAATCCAACACATGGTAGGATAGATATGACTCTAAGTGTGTTTTTTTATTTAAAATTCACATCAATTTTAGTAAAAAGGCCAACTCGCCTACTGAAAACCGATCAAATGCATTCAAATTGTTTAAATACTTTAGGAAAACAATCTATAAGGCATTTATAATGTGTAATAATCAGTTTCAATTCAATATAGTGAACAATGCGACCGTTATGTCTCCAAGTGTGTCTTTTTATTTAAAATTTTCCTCAATTTTAGTAAATTTAACACTTTCTATTATTTATTTTTTTATTTTTTTACTTACATAAGAATTTTTTTCTTATATAGGATCATTATTTTTCTTTATCAAGGGTGGTTTGTTTAGAAATAGCATGAGTCAGGTTAGGATTAAAAATAATATTGATGTTTTTTAATGTATGTAATAATTTTTATTTATGTAATTGTATTAAAAAATGTTTGAAATGTCTATAATATTGTTTTTTTATTGTGTTTGTGTTGTAAATTTAATTTCATTTAAATCTTGTTTTGGGACTAGTTTTTTTAATATCTGGTGTGTTTTTGGTGCTACAGTGTGCTGTTACAACATACTAGAGTATGGCCCATTATCAACACTTTTAAAAGTGTTGATAAAGATGTACTTTATCAGCACTTATATAAGCACTGATAAAAGTCTATTTTATCAGAAATTTTCCTGCAGTGATATAATGTCAGGTCTTTTAACCTTTATCTTGTAGTCATCAGTTTTATAAAACTCATAAAGTACATCTCTAGCATTGTTAAAGGCCAGATTTGTAGTAGTGAAATCACTACAACACCCCAAACATATCATATATTAATATTATATATTATTGGATTAATATAAATTATAAAACAATATGTACTATGATAGAACTATAAAATTATAATTTCTTTTGAAACATGGATACATAAAAAACTGGTACAAGAAATATATACATAATAACCCACTTATTTCTTACCAAAAATAACCATTCTTATACACAACCTACTTTAAACATTTCTTCATAACCTGGGGAAACGAAACATAAGAAATGGTGATATCATATTATCAGTAAGGGTAATCATAAGATATATAAATTAACGGTCATAAATGAGCATAAGATAAACATAAGGGTATAATAACATGATCATAGCAT
This sequence comes from Viscum album, assembly GCA_963277665.1. Taxonomy (NCBI): domain Eukaryota; kingdom Viridiplantae; phylum Streptophyta; class Magnoliopsida; order Santalales; family Viscaceae; genus Viscum; species Viscum album. The sequence continues at coordinate 202,357,642 of OY728136.1, read as the reverse complement.
AAAAAAGTCATAAAAATCAGTCAAGGATCACTAATCTTGAAACATGGCATAATAATTTTTCATAATAGAAGGCACAAGTTATAAGAGTGTGAAATAGTCAATAATTAATCATTATCCATGTTAACAAAATATAAAAGTGAGGCTTAAGTTTTTGGAATACACATAAGCATAGACAATCATTTACTTGGTCATTGATCACCACCAAGGCTATCATAGTGTATTGGATTTACACATCATTCCATCATTTCCTTAGTCAGGGTTCACTCCCAAGATTATCTTATTCATAAAATTCACTTACTAAATGAATTTCAATCCCAATTATAGTCATTATTATCTCATGAAATATCCATATTTATAAAATTCATTGGAGGTATATATAATTTTAGGGCCCACCTATCACATTATGAAAACCATATATATGTGTGTCACAAGAACATAAATAAATCATTATATCATCAAATAATAACATGTTGAAAGGATACAGGTTTTATAAACATTTCATCATGATATTCATAAATAATAATTATAAAGAATAAATATGGTAACATTGGTTAATATCCCCAGTAAATCATAAGAACCATTAAATTATGTTTTTATATGAAAAAAAATATTTAAAATATCTCTAAGATAAAATATTTTTATCATTTTTAAATAACTTTTTAAGAATCTAAAAAAATTAAAATATATTGCAAAAACTTTTCTTTGAAAATAATCGAGGACAGTTAAAAATAAATATTTAAAGAAAATATTATTCAATATGGTTGGGAAAGTCATTTATGTGGTGTATATTAAAATAAAAAAACAATCCATATTTTTATAAAAATGTCAGAAGTGACTCATATGGAAAATAACAAGAATATTCCATTAGAACATTTTTATAGTAAGTAAACAAGGGTAAATATTAAATTAATTAATATTATTTAATATGAAAAACATTATTTAAAAAAATTAGTAAAAAATGGTCATTGAGGAAAATATTCTTCCCAAAGAGGGAAATAAATATTGTTTTCTTTAAAAGAAATATTTAAGTATATTGAGTTCATGAAGAGAGGAAAATATTTAATATCCAAAAAAACATAGGAGAAGAAAATAAATAATATTTTTTAGATACATATCAAAAAAATTCAACATAATAAATTTAATTATATACAATCCTAGAAAAAATGAGATTGTAACATAAAAAATCATACCTCAAGTCTGTGTTCCCTCATAAGTTCTCTGATCTCATGTATAATGAATTTAAATTCCATATACTTATATATGAAAATTTTATTCATAACTATAATACCATATAAATTTTAACTATTATATTCTATTACACATTCATTAATAATATTAAATTATCATCATAATTTCGGGTCTTAACTATATCATTTTTCAAATATGTTTTTGTATGAAAGTTATGTTCAATGAACTTTGGTCATGGTGACCTCATATAAATAATGTAAATTATGATATAAATATCATATATATTCATAATATAAATATTTATAACCATTAATATAAGTAGGTGATGAAATATTAATGATATCACTACATAAAGAAGGTAGTTCGTGCGTACGCATGAGTAATGTTTCCATTCATCGATGGATGGAATAAAAGAAAGGTGAAAAATTATTCACCATTATAGAATAATTATTATATCATAGATATCATATGAATATATATATATATATATATTAAATATATAATAATAACAATCCATTAATGATGATGGTATAAAATTAATTGTATTTTTATGTGGAGGCAGTAGTCCACATGTAGGAAGGAGTAATACTTTCATCCCCAATTTGATAGACAGAAGATAGAAATTATTTTGAACTACTCATAATAAAATATGATTATATTTAATCTATTGTATCCATCATTTTATATGGGTAAAATAATTTTAGATGATGTATAAGAAGAAATATAATCTAAATAAATTTGTTAAGATTTATATTGCTTCTTTGAGAGACCTTATATGGATTAAACATAAAGCCTTATAAGAGTGGTCTTAAGGGAATAAAATAATATCAATAATAAATTTAATGAATATAAGAATTTATTATAAAGTATTTTATGATATATAAATCTCAATTTTTGTGAATAATGTAGGAGAATGGGTTCCCTTTTATAAGTTAGGGGAGGAAAACACTTGGAATTTCTTAAGAGATTTCAGTGATATAATGTCCCATTCAAGGGAAGGTGGGTCAAAGAGGAAAATTATTAAAATTTAGGATAATTAAATGTTGAAATATCTTGAATAAATAATAATAATATTTATTTTCCAATAATATCCTTATATCTTAGTTTAACTCCCCCCCCCCATAGTAAACCTCTTTAACCTTAATTGTGTCAACAAAAATTTTCAGTTTTCACTATTCATTATGAAAAAAAATAAAGATGAACCTATTAAATTATATTAATTGTGGTGATTAAAAATATTCAATCTATTTTGCAAGATAAAATTTCTATAATTCCATAATTTAATTTTAAATAAGTACCCAAAACACAACGAAAACTCGTTTTAGAAAAATTCATTTTTAAGTATAAAATTTAATTTACTTTAGTTACTTTCCCTATAAAAACCACGAAATGAATACTAAAATATAATATTGATTATATAATATATAAATTTAATTAAAATAATTAATCAATATATATTAATTTAATTTATTAAGATAAAAACATAGTATGTGCATAAAAACTATTTTTTTAAATGTGTCTTTCTTCCCAAAAATGAACTTATACAAAATTAAAATATAATGATGATTCACTATAAATTAATTATATTATACAAAAATAAAATTTAATTATAATACTTTAACATAATTTTCAAAACCTAATAGGACTTTTACTTGAAAATAAATAACATTTTTTTCAAAAAAAAACTATAATTTTCAGTATTCACAAAAAAATAAATACTTTTAGAAAATTTATAAAAAATCACTATGAGATATTATTAACTCTATGATTTAAAAAATGATATTAATTTTCTCAAATAAAATTTCCAAAAATGGATTAAATTAATTATAATTTTCACGTAGAATATGTAATAAAAATATTTTTTGAAATAAATATATTTTTATAGAATAAAATTACTTTAATGAAAATTAAGTAAATATTAATTATAAATTAATAAATAAATTTTAATTATTTAAAAAAATTATAAATATTTTTTATAATTTAGTTATTATTATTTATAACCTTAAATTTAACAGATAGTTTACAGAGTATTACTTTCATACAATTAATTTAGAAAAGGGGTCACATGTAAGGTAAGCTGTCATATTATGAAGTTTATTTCAATGGAAATTCATATAAAATAATAGGGTGTAATATTATACACCCATTAAAATTAAATTCACCCTACAAATTCCATCACACTGATAAAAAAATGATGAAAACTTTTCCACATCACATACTTATTTTCTTATGTTCATTCCCTAAATTTATGATTACAATAATGAACATTTACCTGATGAGTAGTCCTATTCTATAGTACTTTATTTCTTCAATAAAATATTTCTACTGGTTTTTATTCTTAGGAAAGATCATACTCCAATGGTACACAGTGTCAGTTAGTACATGTGAAGGATCATGTAAGTACTTCCTCTTGAGAGATATATAGAACACATCTTGAACTTGTAAGAGGTTCTTTGGGATTTTTAAGTGATAAGTTATAGTCCTTATGTTATAATGAATATTAAAGGGACTAATATACCTAGAGATCAGATTTAATTTATTCCTAAATCTCATAACCTTATTCAATAGAGAAATTAATTGGTATACCTTCTCACCAACTTTGAATTCTAGATCTCACTGATGATTTTATCCAAAACTATTCTGTTAACTATGAGCTACATTTATGTCCTTATAAATTTCTCTAACCCTATCAATGATTTTTTCAACAAGTTAACATCCCAATAGATTCTTTTATCTACTTCATTATATCTTTTTGGAGTAATTCACTTCTTTCCATATAGGTATTCATGAGGATCCATCTGATTGGTCATGTCAAACATATTATTATAATAAAATTCAACTAGTGGAATGTGTTTATCAGAACCTCCTTTAAAATCCAACGAATAGGATCTCAATATATATTCTAGCTTTCTAATGGTCCTCATAAAAAACTATATATCTGAGGATAATAAGTAGCAATGAAACATGAACCTATATCAAGAACTTACTGAAGACATGTAACATACCAAACCTAGATTCCACTAAAAGGTTCCCCAAACCTGATTGGTCACATGGCCTCAAGCACGTCTCTCTAATCACTAGAGGTTGCTGACTAGCAGCAAGGGACTAGGTGTGTCTATAGGGATACTATTCACTCATCACAAGAGTGTAGCACACAGGGAATAAAATATCAAATAATATGAGACATATTATAGTAGTCATACAATAGATAATATCCATGATAGATGTAAATAAATATCAATAAGGAATATCATATACAGATGATGACAGTACATGTCTTGTTTCTACAAAATAGCCAAAACATGTTTATATAAGTATAATATAATACATGTAACAAAAGTAAAAAATTCCAAAATGTGATATCTTAAAATAGAATCTTGAGCTTCAACATAGCCATATTCCCCTATACACCTAAGTAGTAATCATGAACTGGTAGCATGTCTCTTTACCTTAACCATACCTATAATCATATACTCTATACCAGTACCCATGGGCAGCCCGAACAATGTGTGAGATACAAATCCCAATAGAAAACCACCCAATGTTCAATTGTCATATAGTTAGTGAATATATAACAATACTTTGTGCAGTAAGTAATATAAAACAAAAAGGAAGTATGTAAAAGTAAATATCCCATAAGGGTCTCAGTTCTCGTGAACACCTATCGTCTTCTACCTGCTTCGACCTTAGCCGAAACTCTATGAACAAATAACCATACTTATATCATTTATTAAGTAAGTCCATTAAACTAATTAAACTCCATTAAAGGGTATTTATTAGGACATGCCACATATCCTAGCATCCCTCATAATGATGTGTGATCAAAATATACCTAACCTGGCCATCTTTATGGTGTAAGTCATTGACCGAATCCAATCATGTTCTTTTTCTTGGAGATACATCACATAATCCTTCCATTAATTAGTAAATTAGTAACTTGATACCATCCCTAGAATTCATCATTTTGAATACATATATCACTCTATTCAAATCATAAACCAATCATCATACAAGCCTGGCTATATAGATCCTCATAGAAACCCAAGTATGGCTCTAGGTGTGGTATAACATCACTACCCACTTAGTTCAACCTTGGAATTCCTCTAAGGGGGGCCAAGTTCCACCCATAGAATATATTATCAACTACTCCTTTTATTCCATCCAAATAATTTCATAAGGATTATAAGTATCACATTGGCATATAACATTCATCCCCCATGATTCTATCCTTGTCATCCCACTAGGGAGTCCAAGTATCACTCAGGCATAAACCAGGTAAAATCCAAATGAGTCTATCCATGTATAATACCTTGAACTTTTATAGATATTTTTTATTCTCATTTAGAGTTATTATTTTTCCTCGTTTTGATTATAACTTTTTTTAGTCTTAACTTTAGTGTGGTTTGTGGAAAATTTTAGATGCTTGGAAGGAGGAAAGCCTTTTCATGGTTTGTGTAAGGTTAAACAAAGAGTGGAAGATGGTCACATGATTTTTTTTCATGGTAAATCTAAGTGTGTAGCCTATGTGTGTAATGGGAACATGGTTAGTACTAAACTTGAGACCTAACCCCTGAAACCATGTGAATGATAATTAAAGTTACAAAATTTCATTTTATAATTACCTAAACCCCCTTATTAACCCCAAATCAATCCTAGATTGAAAAAAAATAAAATTCTCTCATTTTTTGACGCTCCTAGATGAGTTCCTAAGGATCATAACCTCCATTTATGGAAAATATAAAGGCATATTAAATATCTATACCTCTTCTGATAAGATAATATCATCCCGATTAGTTTCGCATTCTTCTCATATTCTTCTCTCTTTCTTTAAGGGAAGTTATCCTCTATTATTTTATCTAGATCATGTTTTGTAAGATCTAGATCTGGGATTGTAAGATCTTGATCTAGGTTTATTAAATCTTGATTCATTTGATCATTAATCTATATTTCAGATCTAGATCAAGTTCTTCATTGCATTCTTTATTGATTCTCTTCAAAATGGGGATTTTAAAAGGGAAATCACACATTAATGAATTGAGGTAGATGTTCTATTATTCAAATCCCAAAGTCATTATTTCAATTACATGTATGCAATTGTATAATTTCTATTAGATGATAAAAATTGAGTTTCTAATATTGAATTAATTAATTTGGTGAATTATTTAATTGAGGGAATTGTGAAATTGGGGATATCAGGATTGTGAATTTAAACTAAATAATTTTGGATTTAAATATGTAGTTATTGGGATTGTGGAACTTAATTAATTAATTATTGAATTAATAAATGGGAATTTTTATTATTATGAAATTAATTAATTTAGAATTATTAATTTTGGAAATAATTATTGTTTTATTAAAATTTTTGAATTGGAATAATTAATCGTTGAATTAATTATTAGATATTTTTTTATTATTAAATTGATTGAGATGTATAATTAATTATTTTATTAACTAATGGGGTTGAGATGATTAGATAATTGTAGAATTAATTAGTGAAATTGAAGTGTATTAATTAGTTTTTGAATTAATTAATGGAGTATTGTAATTGTGAAATTGGGATAATTAATTGATAAATTAATTTTTGAGATATTAGGATTGTGAAATTGGAATAATTAATTGTTGAATTAATTATTGAAATATTGTTATTATGAAGTAGGGATAATTAATTTATGAATAAATTATTGAGATATTGGGATTTTGAAATTGGAATAATTAATTGTTGAATTAATTATTATAATATTGTGATTGTCGAATTAGGATAATAAATTATTTAATTAATTATTGAGAATTGTTATGATTATAGATTTCATTGAAATGGTTTTCTAATTTATGAATTAGTTAATATATATTTGTGTTGATGTAATTGAATTTAATTAATTAATTGATAATTAGTTTATGTAATTGATGTTAAAAATTAATTATTAAAATAATTTAAGGGATTGAATGTGATTAATTTATTGTGGAATTAATTAATGGCAGTTATGTGAAAAAATAATTGGTGAATTATTTGAAGGGATTGATGTCATTAATTAATTATGGAAATAATTAATGAAAATGACATAAAAATTAATTGGTGAATTAATTTAATACATTTAATGTGATTAATTAATTTGTAATTAATTAACAGAATTGAAATAATCAATTAATTGGTTAATTAATTGAAGATATTGATATGATTAATTAATTTTGTTGTTAATTAGTAAAATTGATGTGAATAAATAATTTTTAAATTAATTGAAGTGATTAAATGTCATTAATTAATAGTAGAATTATTTAATTAATGGAATTTATTTGGAAAAATAATTGAAGGGATTTAATGTGATCTATTAATTATGGGATTAGTCAATTGAATTGACATTAACAATTAATTTCTAAATTTATTAAAGGGATTGAATATGAGTAACTAATTGATGTATTAATTAATATAATTAATCTAAAAAATTAATTGGTGAATTAATTGAATTGATTGAAGTTGATTAATTAATTGTTTAATTAATTAATGGAATTGATGTGATTAATTAATTATAGAATTAATTTATTATATCTATGTGATTAATTATTTGTTAAATTAATTAAAGTTATTGGTGTGATTAGTTAATTATTTAATTAACTAATGGAATTGTTGTGATTAATTAATTGTTGAATTAATTAATGTTATGGATGTGATTAGTTAATTCTTTAATTTACTAAAGGAATTGATGTGATTAATTAATTGTTGAATTAATTAATTTTATTGATGGGATTAGTTAATTTTTAAATTATAAAATGGAATTGATGTATAAAATTAATTGTTCAATTAATTAATTTTATTGATGTAATTAGTTAGATGTTGAATTAACTAATAGAATTGATGTCATTAATTAATTATTGAATTAATTAATGTTATTAGTGTGATTAGATAATTATTTAATTTACTAATGGAAATTGTTGTGATTAATTAATTAGTGAATTAATTAATGTTAATGATGTGCTTAATTAATAGGTGATTCAATTAAAGAAATAATGTGAGTATACAATTTTTTGGTTTGATTAATTAATTGGTGAATTAATTAATGTTATATTATGATATATGTGGAAAATGTTTGATTGATTGATTAACATGTGTGGGATATCGTTTGTTGCTTCCAAATCCCATACTGATAAAATTATTGGTTAATGTGTGTGGGATATGGTTTACTACTTCCAAAGCCTATAGTGACAAATTGTTTGATAAACATGTGTGTGACATTATTTACTGCATCAAAATCCCATAGTGTGACCTAAAATGGTGAATGGAAATAATGGAATTCACATGTTTCTTGAGATAATGAATGGTAAGAATGAAATTTATTTATATGATATCCCTTGAGGATATTTCATACTTTGGTGTGGGACGAAGAAGGTATTGAGGGTTTAGGTTTCCTCATGGAACTTGGGGGTTTGTCTGGTTAAATAAAGAGTAATTGAATAAATTTAATATGTTAACTTTATTACTAGTATTTATTCTTTATAAAACTACATAAACTTGTTTTTTACTGGATATTGTTTTTGAAACCATTAGTTGTGGCCTACTAACTTGTACTCACACGCTACTCGGGCTTCCCGATTGGTATCTGAATAGACTATATGTTTTAAAAATAGGATAAGGGATAAGGATATGTATTATATGGCTGATTTAGGATGGACTATGGATTATGGAACCAGTCATGGTTTGGGACCCACATGGGAGTAGATAGTGTTTTTTTTCATTTTGACACTTGGCACGTACATTAGCATGACATATTTTACAGTTCAGTTTTGATATTGTACTTCTAGTTTTGGTTGTCTTGTGATACTAGTATTATCCTAGTTAGAATTATATGTCATTTAGTAATTGTTTATTTATTTCCACTGGTGTATTACTCTGATAAAGAGGGTATATTCTCACCGTGACTGATATTAGACACTCACTACTAGTTGGTAGCATCAAACATATGGGTTAGTTCACGTGAGGTCATGTGGCCTATCGGCTCGGGGCATCTGTGTGTGGAACACAGGTTGGGATGTCACAAGTGGAATCAAAGGAGTTTTATTTTCTTTTCATTGGGCTAGAGCACTCTGTCATCATCTTGGCCGGCCATTTAGGATATGGCTGATTTGGAGGGATGGAAACATCGGGAGGGACCATGCTTGCATGGGATCGCCGAGTGTCCTGCTTGGGGATGGTGGTTTTTGTTGTTGCTTGAAAGAGTTAGATCCTGTTTCTTTCCGTTTTTTGTTTGGGGTTTTTTGGGTGTTTTTCTTGACCCTTTGGTTTCTCACTTTTCCCGCAAAAGTGTTTTCCTTAATAAAAAATAATTTTCAATCAATAATTTATGATTGAGTAGCTAACCCATGTGTGGGGGAGAACCCAAGTACCTAGGTTAAGATTATTGTTATTACTATTTGTTATTATAGTAGAAGGTAATTTCTCCTTGGATGACACACTTTCTATTTGATGTTATTAATATTTCCAAGATTTTAATATTTGACTCATGGATCGGTATGAAATGAGAGTTGATTTTTCATGAATCATTCTAGCCACTCAATATTCTTTGGCGACATGCATCATTTTGGGAATGCATAGGAAAACGAGTTTTAGGAATGTTGCTGAACTTGAAATGTTTTTCTTTCTTGCATGTTTTAAATTAAAAGGTGTCTAATATGAACATGAAAATAGTAAAATTGATGAAAGAAGTAAATAATTGTGTTTATAATGAATCTATAATGATAAGAATGATTTTGCCCTTTATTAACTATGATTTAGATGTAGGATAGTTAAGGGTAGTGATAGAGCCTCAGTATTTACTGTGTTGCGAGGTTTTTGGAAAAAGACTTATTGTGGATTTTTTTATTTCCATAATGTGAGGTATAATTAGTGATGGAGTATTTGTGGTGGTTTTCATAAATGACTTCATATCTAGTATATTTTCTTCCAGCCGGGGTTCCCCCTTAGGCTATATTTTAGATAAAAAAATAGGGGTATTTCCAATGAAATACCTTAGGGATCATATATCATTAGGTAGTCTTTGAATTCGTGATTTTTATTACCTAACAAACAAGATTACTAATAGAATCCTCAACTGGAAGAAAATATTTATTTCCTTTGGGGGATGGATTTCATTGGTATATGGTTTTCTCCTGGAATCTCCTACACATGCCCTCTCCTCCATCAATGCTCCAAAAAAGTCATCAGGAATATTGAAAGAATTCTTGCTCACTTAATTTGGGATGCCCTTGTTGAAGGAAAACACCACTGGGTGTCCTAGGATAAGATGTTGAGGCCCATATAAGAATTTGGCATCAATGTTCGCATCCTTACATACACTCTCATTTTTAGGCATGTAAAGTTGGCATGGAAAATTCATGAGCCTAGCACACTTTGGGGTCGGGTCATCTACCGCATTTGTACAGATTGTTCGGACAAGCACAACAGGTATCTATCTCCCTTCTTGTCCATCATTATACCTCATTTTTTTAGATCTATTTCCTCACATCCTCTGGATAATTTTAGAGGGGGATCTAACCTTCTGGAATCAAAACTGGGCTGGTACGACACTTGGTTTAATGGGCTACCCTGCCACCAGCATTTCATTCTGGGAGGCGATTAATAACCCAGTTTTTTCAGGGAGGTGCTGAACATTGAATATAAAGCCTTATTTAACCTTATCGAGCTCAACACAGAACCTAATTTTTGTGTTTTTCTCTTTTCCCTCCTCAGGGGAATTCTCTATAAAATAATATAGTCACACTCTTTACCTTCAGGGTAATACGGATAGATAGAAAGATATTTTGTGGATGAAATAAATCCCCATGAATCTCAATATATTTGTGTGGAGGATTAGAAAAAATGTTATTCCCACTAATGAGAACATTAGAAGAAGCAGTATAAACATGGCTTCTCATTGATCCTATTATTCCAATCATAGGGAGGAGAAAGTGGCCCGTCTCTTCTTCAAGTAATAATGGGCATGAAACATCTAGTCCTTCTTAAGAATCTTTACATACTTCTATTCCCATGACCTAAGTAGAGCCTCGTTTCATTACCACTAGTTCTAGGGATCAGGTGATAGGGGTATGGAGAAAATGGTGTGTTCCATCATCCCGCATACTAGTTGTTGGTGCTTATGGCAGGCCAGAAACCAAACGAGGTATGAGGGGATCCACTCTACATCAAGGGGTATCATTGCTATAGTCGGAACCCTTCTCATTAATCTAGTAATGCTCTCAAGAAAATGGTAGGATTCTCCATCCCTTCGCCTACTTTCCTCATACACCCATACCTCCCAGCCAGGTGGAATCACTATTCATAACCAATGGATTTGATGTCTTCCCCCTTCCAAGGGTTTAAATCTTAATACTGACGGCTTATGTTGTAAGAGCATGGATCTTCATTTCAAGAATAGATCTTGATTTCAGTTGATTTTTAGAAAAGGGGGTTATTTTGGAAAATTTATAAGTATTGTCCATGTACTTAGGAGTACACGTCGTGTACCCAGTTTCTGTGGGTAGCCATGTACTGTCCGTGTAACGGCCGAGTACATGGCCTTATCATGTGACCTGGAGAACGGCTAAAGAGGGGGCCGGTTAAGGCATGTACACAGTGTGTACATTAAATTAACATGTCATGTACTTTCCTTTCTATTTGTTAAATTGGACCAGGGTTGCATCTAATTCAAATAATTGTATTCTTCTAACCATGTCTCCTCTAGGAGCTACTGGGAGCGACGATTATTCTCCAAGCCTCTGATCCATCATCCCTTCTCTGAATCAAACATTTTTGGTTGTGTTGGAATCCCCTTTGGGAGTTATTCCTTATTCTAGATCCTCTTCTCCAAATTTATCTTCTTTCATGAGATATTCGAGGTTGAGAATTTTTGACATTTTTGTAGATCTATGACGTTCTAGGTAAATTAAAAGGCTTATGTTCAACTATATCTATCATAAAATGTCGAGGTAGGTGATTTGTTTATTTCTGCAGTTGTCTTTGGATGACAGGTAAAAAAAGTGATGAATACCCTAGTTTAGGGAATTTCATGTTTTAGATATTTAACCATGTTTGATTCATTTTTTGTTTTGTTTCCTGAGAAAGGGTTTTGATTATGATTTATGTTTATTACCTTGTTTATTTATGTGTTTTCCTGTGTTTTTTTATTTTTGACGTTTGGTCTAGAATTGCATGTTAGGATATATTTTTTTCATGTCTAGTGTTTTTAGGATGGAGTTGATATTATATGACATGATTTTGATATGATTTATTTCTACTTAGACTTGTAATAGATAAGATTACTTTGGCTGCTGGATATCATTTGTGAATGATTGTATTACATAGGGATGTGAGAACCTGGTGCGGTTATACCATAGGAGGAATTGACATTGAGGGATTCCCCATAGTTTTTGTTTTACTTTTTACGTTGCGAGACCATATAGTGGATGGACGATGAGTGCTCCCTCAGAGTGTCTATAGTACACCATTACAAGACCACAGGGGGAATGGATGTTGATTTCATCCTCAAAGATTCTGTAGTTATTGTAAAAAAGACCACATGGGGAATTTATGGTGATTGCTTCCTCACAAAGTCTTTGTCTTTGTGAAACCAGAGGTGTTAGACTCTGAGAACATTACCAGAGGGTTTCTTGTGAATGATAAGTAGAATAATTAACAAATTTAAATGAATGAAGTTTGAAACTTTTGGACTATTTACTTTTGAGTACTTCCTTTTTTATTACTTCATTTTTCATTTTTCTTGCTATATATATTCACTAACAGTTAGGCACAGATCTTTGTGTGGTTTCCTACTTGGATTCATCTCACATCATGTTTTGGACGTTCTTTTGGGCCCAAACATATTATATTATTGTAGGTATAGATAAGGTAAAGCACCCTTCTACATTAGGTACTTGATATTTGTAGATCCGGAGAGCATGGGATCAATTTGAGGGTTGCGATGCTGCTAGAGTTTACTTGTTTCCTTTTTTTCTTTGGTTTAGTATTGTATTTCTATAATTCTGACATGTTTGGATGTTTTACTAAACATATGTAACATTTATTATTTATATATATTCTCCAGTTGGTTATTTACTTTTATTCTTTCGTTGTTTTCTTATAGTATGGTATTAATGCTTCTGTTGGTGTATATTATTGTTATTATGACGTGTTACTCTACCAATGAGGGAATATTTTCTCTTATATCACACCCAATTCCTTCACTTCTATTTGACATCCTATGTTGTTTGGGGAAATGTGCTTGAGGCCATGTGATCAACCAAGTATGGGGAACCTTTGGGCAGAACCTGGAACTGGGACATTACAAAGTGTTATAAAAGGAACTCTTTTCCTCTTTGACTTATTGTTTGGAGCCTATCGAAAAGGATAGGAATGAATTGGTAGTTGGTAATAATTTTTTCCTCAGAGTAGCTAACCCGTGTACAGGGAAAAGCCAATATGCCTAGATTATTGCAATTTTCTAGTATTGCAATTGTTACAATTGATTTGATTTCTTTGTTGGGAGATTCACATGTTTTCTTCTTTTATAATTGATATTATTGAGATTATATTTCTGTTGCAACACGATGAGATGAGGGTATCTCATCTCATGCATCATATTGGCACTTTCTAGATATCACTTGTTTTGCATTCTTTTCATGCTATTTAGGGTGCATTTCTGATTGCATGTTGTTGTGATAGATGTTGTGCAAGGTATGCATGTTGTTGTGATATATCTCGTGATATAATACCTGCTATTTGATAAGGTATCTCTAATATGTAAATTTTATTTTGAATGGGTGCCAAAATTTGGTCCCTGATGTGTTATGGGCCCTCAAGCATCAGAATTTTTTGGATCATGTCATTGGTTGCACTTTTATACTTTTTGATATACATGAATATGATGAAAATATTTGATTCGTGGGGAGTATAGCCCCCACTGATCGAAATTTAGAACTTTAATCCTTTTTTCAGTATTTTATGGGGTTCCAGAGTAGTTTTAGAGGCTTACTATCCAAAAAAACCTAGAATACACGATGTGCAATGATGAATACACACCATGTATCCTTTAATTCAGTAAAGAACAAATTTTTTTAAGTATATGATGTGTACTATATGTACACATTGTGTAGTCCTTAACCATGTGACTGGCTGTATGGGCAGAGACACGGGGTTGGGGAATATTTGGCGTCACACGCGTGTACTTTTAGTACACGTCTATTGTAAAGATAGTGTATTCAATCGTGTGACTAATGACACGGGTGGTTAAAACTTAAGTGGTACAGGTCGTGTCTGATGTGAAGACACCATGTTGTAGAGACCATGTATCCATCCATTTTACTAACGACATAGGTCGGTGAAATCCTTCTAGTACATGTCATGTCTAGAATAAACATGCCATGTAGTTTTGTTCTAAGATAACTGTGTGGTATAGCCATGTAGAGGAACTTGGTCAAGGGGAAAGATTCAATACATGCCATGTCAAAGGAGAACACACCGTGTGTATGGAGTTTTACACGACCAGGGTTGGAAGAAGTACACACCCATGTAAAGGATAAAGGGAACACAATGTGTAGCGGTCATACACATCATGTATCCATGTTTTTAAGAACATGAAAGTTTTCATCCTCATGTTTCTTTTCTACACTTATAAGTTTCATTCCTTCATAATCTTGAACTAAGGTGTGTGCTAGACCTTGTAGAGTCATACCACCAAGACATCCTCTGTTTGTACACCAAATACAGGGAAAAACTCATACACCGGATATGGTAGATGAGGGACTACTAGAATATCCTCTTATTGTGCATGTCTTGGCACTAGCTATCAATCTGGATATAGGTGTTGATTCATAGTTCTGGGAAGGCTTCATGAGGCTTATGAAGACCGTCTAGGGAGCACCGCATCTTACCCCATCTATAGTAGAGTTGATGCAGGTTTTTCAGCAGCAGCATCCTCCCACATTCTACGGGGATGGAGGACCTCAGGCTGTAGATTCATGGTTAGAATCCATGTTGTCTATCTTTGAGCATCTGGGGACATCTCTAGAGAGAAGGGTGAAGCTCGCTACATATATGCTTCAGGATTCCTCCAAGAGATGGTGGGATGTGATATCATAGTTAGGATGCCAATGAGTAATAGCTTGGTATGAATTACAATGTACCTTTTATGACTAATTTTACCCAAAGACTTTGAGGTCCGACCGAGCCTAAGAGTTCATGATTTTGGAGCAGGGTACACTCTCAATCATGGATTATTCTTCTCACTTCATAGATCTGCAGCGCTTCACACACATTCTAGGGGGATATGAGTTATTTTTGGCGATGAATTTTGAGGGTGGTATTAGTAATGACATATGATCTCAGGTGAACATCTTCACGCTGACTTCCATAACTTGTATAGTCAACTAGGTGCTTATTACAGAGAACAACCTAGAGGATTATAGAGCTGTGAAGCTGGAAGTCAGGGCATCTAGAGTTATTATTCCTCTATCTGATAGTAGGAAGCACTGTTGGGAGTCTACGTGTGAATATCTGAGTAGGCGATATACTCTTTCAGGTAGCCAGGTGGTATGCTAATAGGGAAGGAAGAGTGGTCATACATGGCCACATTGCTCGAGTGACCCACTTTAGTGTTGATCTTACAGCAAGATAGGTCATCTTCAGTGTTTATGTCAATTTTTATCACCAGTATCTTGTGATAGGGGTTTTGCTATGGCTCTGCATTTGGGATAAGAACCACCAGTTTCTCATCAGTCATGGAACTAGAGTTCGTCCGGATGTTCAGGCTGAGGTGGAAGTCCTGGACGAAGTGGTCAGACACAGGGTTTTCGATAGCTGTAGGGTGGATTAGCTCAGGAATCACAGACAGCTTCACAGGTCTGCATCATAGGTTAGGAAATTTCACTAGAGAAGACCTTGAAGGAGAATAATCCTAGACACTCTATGGTTAGAGTTACGATTTTGGTTTCCTCAATTATATCTTCTTCTCTTTTCAATAGATAGTATTCCCATAGTTTCATATTTATGCCTATTGTAGAGATACTTGGGCTCTGTATCTTTACATCTGCTAACATATTCCCATTAGAAACACTGTTGGGGACAAGAACGGCTAGTGTACGTCAATGAAAGGAGTTCCCTCTTGAGGTTGGTGGGTGTCACTTATTTGGGTACCTTTATATCTTAGAGATGATGGGATATTAGGTAATTCTAATAATGGACTCGTTAGTTCCCTTTCAGGTCATTGTCAATTGTTATCAACATAGGGTTAATTTCATATCAACATAGGGCATATTGTTTCTACAAAAGGGTGAACAGAATGTCCAGGCGAGCAGAGATGGACTCGAGCATCATGGGTGTGGAGGAGTTACAGCCCAGATTTATAGTTTGTATCTGGATGACAAGGGTACTTCATTGATGGACTTTCCTCTAGTGGTGTACCTTTTCTGGGATGTATTTCCTAATGACTTTTCAAGTTTAACTCTAGATAGAGAGGTAGATTTCTCTATTGAACTTGTTTCAGGATTGGCATTGGTGTCCATTCCTCCTTATAAGATGGCTACACCAGAGTTACATGAGCTCAAGAAGCAGTTAGAGGAGTTGCAGGCAAATAGTTCCATCGAACCCAGTACTTCTCCTTGGGGTCCCCTATCCTTTTTACAGAGATGGCGGATATTACCGTCTGAATTTGTGCGTATTATTGAAAGGTGAACCAGTTTATGGTCAAGAACGGATATCCCTTGCCAAGGATTGATGATCTCTTTGATCAGCTTCGTGGAGCTCGGGTGTTCTTGAATGTTGAATTGAGATCATGTTATCATTAGTTGCACATTATACCATCATATATACCTCTTAAAAATATTCGGATCAGGTATGGTCTATACGAGTATGTGTTTATGCCATTTGGTATCATGAATGCACCTTTGGTTTTTATGGAAATAATGGACCAAGTGTTCCATCCATACTTAGAATCCTTTGTAGTGGTTTTCAGGGATGATATCTTAGTGTACTCTCACACCCAACACGACTATGGTACCCATCATGAGATCATTTTGAGTACACTGAGAGAGCATCAGTTATATTCTAAGATCTCAAAATGTCACTTTTGGATGGACCAGATTCACTTCTTGGGTCATGTTATCTCAGAGATAGAAGTATCAGTAGACCTGTAGAAAGTGGGAGTAGTAATTTCCTAGGAGCATCTGAAGAACTTCTTTGAGGTGTAGATTTTTCTAGGGATGGATGGTTACTACAGACATTTTATACAGGAATTTCCACACATAGCAGTGCCACTACAGCTCTGACTAAGATGGGTGCGAAGTACCTATGGACAAATTCCTACGATTTATCCTTTCGGGAGCTGAAAGGGAGATTGACTTCAACATTGATACTTTTTTTTTCAAATCCATGAAATATTTATACTATTTACTATGAGGCATCAGGTATCGGGCTGGGAGCAGTGTTTTGCAGGGGGAGGATTCATTACATAAGGGTCTTGGCAGTTGAGGCCACATGGGAGGAATTACCCGATGCACGATCACAAGTTGGATGTAGTTGTTCATGCCTTGCACTATTAGAGACATTATCTATTGGGAGATAATTTTTTGGTTTTCACTGACCAGAAAATTCTTAATTATATATTTACTCAGCAAGATATGAATTTGAGACAGCGAAGTTGGGTTGAGTACCTTAAATATTTTGATTTTTTACTTTCCTACACGCCTGGTAAGGGAAACACAGTGCCTGATGCGTTGAACAGAAGGACTCAGATATAGGCAGTTTAGGAGGCCAGTAATGAGTGGATGCTTATGGATCTATTCTCTGAGATTCATTTGGAGTTGAACGATATATAGGGGAAGATATTTATTTCTTTTATTGTTGTTACATCTACTCTACTTGATCGAGTGCGAATGAGGCGGCTATCATATTCTAAAGGCCTAGTTATATGGTAGAGTGTGTTAGGAGAGGACTCTTTTCTGGGATAGACTGTAGGTGAGGATGATATCTTGTGTTTTCATGGGCATGTGTGGGTGTAAGCAGACATACACCAGGAGATTTTGAGGGATTTTTCTTCCTCAGTTTTGGCAGTTCATCCTGGTGTCACCAAGATGTATTGAGATCTACATATTCAATACTGGTGGCCCTGTATGAATAGAGATGTAGCTGGTTTTTTGATGAGGTATTCCACCTGTCAGCACAAGAAGGCAGAGTATCTGTGACCAGCAAGGCTTTTGCAGAATTTACCCATTCATGATTGGAAGTGCAATGATGATGTGATTGACTTAATGATAGGTTTACTAAGGTCGCCAATTGGAAATTATGTATTTTGGGTTTTCTTTGATAGACTCATGAAGGTTGTGCACTTCTTACTAATCAAGGATACCTTCAGTGTTGATGAGCTTGGAATTTTATAAATTTGATAGATTTTATGTTTACATGGGGTTCCACACTCCATCGTTTCATATAAGGATACTTGTTTTACTTCTCGGGTCTCGCAGGGACTATAGAGGGCTTTGGGTACACAAGTACTTGTGAGTATAGATTACCATCCCCAGACAGATGGCTAGTCCAAGCATGTGATTCAGGTGCTGGAGGACATGCTTCGAGCATGCGTCTAGATTTTTGATGTTCTTGGAAGATGAACATACCTTTGGTGGATTTTTCTTACAATAATAGTTTTTAGAGGAGTATTTAGATGCAACTTATGAGGCTTTATATGGTAGTCCATTTCGATCACCCCTATGTTGGATGGAATCAGAAGAGGCAGCTATTCTGGGACCTTGTCTTATCCAAGAGACCATAGAGTAGGTGAAGTTTATTTAGAAGATAATGGCTACTGCACAGTCATGGAAAAAGTCTAATGCTGATTGATAAAGATGACCTCTGGAGTTTGAGTTCGGAGATCTGGTTTTCCTACATGTCACACCAAGGTTGGGACACAAGAGTATTATGAGATAATTAAATCTTTGATAGAGTTACATCATAGGTACTAGGATATGCATGATGTCTTCCATGTTTCTTAGCTACAACATTACTTCTCAGACCTGTCTCATTCTTTTCAACCTAAGGAGGTTGAGTTTGAGGTGTACTCATTTTTTGAGGAGCATCATATCAGGATTTTTTATTGTAGCATGAATGTTCTTTATGGCCAGCCTATTCCTTTGGTATGGGTGTTGTGGTAGCACCGTTGAGTTTAGGACAAGACTTAGGAGAGAGGGGCTAATGTGTGATCATAGTGGCCAGAGCTGTTTGAGAATTCCTCTTCTACACCTCTTCATTAGTGAAATTCGGGGATGAATTTATTTAAGGGGGGAATATTTTAAGAACCTGGATCTTCATTTTAGGTATGGATCTTCAATTGGAGTGTTTTTTAATTGAAGGGATATGTTGGAAAATTCATAAGTATACGTTGTGTACTTAAGAGTACATGTTGTGTACCCGGTTGCCACTGGTAGCCTTGAACTGGTTGTATAACGTCCGAGTACATGGCCATGTGAGGTGACCTGGAGACAGCCTAAAGCAGGGGTCGATTAAGGGATGTACATGGAATGTACATTAAATGAACATGTAGTGAACTTTTCCTTTTATTTGTTAAATCTGAAAAGGGTGGAATCTAATTCCCAGAATTGTCATCTTTTAACCCCATCTCATCCAAGAGTGAGTGGGATTGATGATTCCTTTCTGATCCTTTGATTTGTAATCTGTTCTCCAAATCAAACATCGTTGGTTGCATTGGAATCCACTCGGTGAGTTCTTCCTTCTTCTAGAGCCTCTCCTCCTAATTTCTCTTCTTCTATGAGATATTCAAGGTTGAGCTTTTTTTGATGTTTTTGTAGATCTATGATATTCTAGGTAGATTCTAAGGCTGTAATTCAACTATATCAATCATACAATATCGAGATATTTAGTTTCTGTCTTTCCATGGTTTTATTTGGATTATATGTGCAAAAAGTGTCGAATACCCTAGCTTAGGGTATTTTGTGTTTTTGATATTTAACCTTGTTTGATTCCTGTTATGTTTTTTTCATGAGAAAGGGTTTTTATTATGATTTAGGTTTATTACCTTGCTTATGGATGTGTTTTCCCATGTCTGTTTGGTTTTGGATGTTCAGTATAGAACTACATGTTAGGAAGTTTTGTTTCCATGCCTAGTGCTATTAGGATGGATTTGATATTATGTGACATGATTGTGATATGCTTTCTATATACATATCCTTGTAGTAGATAAGATTACGTTGGTTTTTGGATATCATTTGTGCATGATTGTATTACATGGGGCTGGGAGAACATGGTGTAGTTATACCATATGGGGAATTGACTTTGAGGGCTTCCCCAGAGTTTCTATTATACTTTTTACATTTCGAAACCATAGGGGGTGGATGGTGAGTGATCCCTCATAGTGTCTATAGTATAACATTATGATACCACAGGGGGAATGGAAAATTATTGCATCCTCAGAGAGTTTGTAGTTATCGTTAAAAGATGACATGGGGAATTGACGGTGAGTTCTTCCTCAGAGAGTCTTTGTCTTTATGAAACCAGAGGGGTTAGAGTGTCAGAACTTTCCCATAGGGTTTCTTGTGAATGATTAGTTGAATTATTAATAAATTTAACTGAATTAAGTTTGAAACTATTGGAATGTTTACTTTTTAGTACTTCATTGTTTATTACATCATTTTACATTTTTCCTACTATATATATTCACTGACAGTTAGGTACAGATCATTAGGTGGTTGCCTACTGGGATTCATCTAACACACTGTTTGGGTCATTATTGTGGGCCCAAAAAGATTATATTGTTGAAGGTATAGATAAGGGAAATCACCCTTCTACTTTAGGTACTTGATGGTTGTGGAGATGGAGAGTATGGGACCAAGCTGAGGCTTGCGATGTTGCTGGAGTTTACCTGTTTTCTTTTTACGTTGGTTTAGTATTGTATTTCCAGCATTGTGACATGTTTGGATATTTTCTTAGACATATGTGACATGCATTATTTTTATATGTGTTCCATTTGTTTATTTACTTTCATTCTTCCACTCGTTTCTTATTGTATGGTATTACTTCTTTTGCGGGTGTATATTATTGTTATTCCACTGTGTTAATCTACTAATGAGGGAATAATTCCCCCACTATCACACTTAAGGCCCTCAATGCTAGTCGGAAACCTCTGGCATTTGGGGAAATGGTCTTCATTCCATGTGACCAACCGGTTATGGGGAACCTTTGGACGGCACCCAGAACCAGGAAGTTACACCTGTATCTCTGATGTAATAAGAGGAGGAGGTATTATTCGTGATACAAGGGGATTAGTTATCTTAGATTTCACTGCTCACTATGGAATTGGATCTTCGCTCCAGGTAGAGTCTCATGCCTTCCTCACTGGTCTAAGCCTTTGTCAATAGGGGAACATCCCAATTTCTAAAGCCGAAAATGATTCCCTCATCCTCTTTAATGCCTTGCAATGGATCAGTTTTACTCCTTGGTCGATTGTCTATATCATTAGAAAATGACAAGGTATTCTCTCCACCAATATCTGAATAGTTCACACTTGGTGTGAGGGGAATAAAGTATAGGATCACCTTGGTTATCTTACTATCCATGACTCGGGTGTTTCTTTCTTTTATAATACAAGCTTCTTGGGCCCTGAAGGGGTCAACGTTACAATAGGGGATTCCCTATGTTTTCATTATTTTAGGAAACCCTAGTGCCTTTCGCTTGAACCTTTTTATCATTTTTTCCTTCCCCTATTGAATAAATAAATAAATTATGATGATGATGATGATAGTGCAAGCTAGTCCCTCAACAATTTATAGAATAGGTTCTCAAAATATACTGAAGGTCAATGAATACCATGGGTTCCACAATAAAAAGATGGAAACAGGTACCATTTGATGTTGTTTTGTTTTCCTTTGAAAGGTTAAAAGGACACATCTATGTTTTACGGTTTAAATTTTGTTCTAACCAAAAGATTTTGTGGTTGAGTTTCATGACAAAGCAGTGTTAACGACACTATAAATTTGGAGAGAGATGTGTCAGTAGTAGGTGTGTGGAGAAATACCAAGGTTTGGAAGTGGTGGCATCGGAATACCAATAAGGAAACTATAAGGTTCATGTTTAAATTCCTTAGGAAAAGGATAGGTGATCCTTAGAGGTTCTAGATGTATGTCCTTCCTAGTAATTTTTTATGTGAAGATTGTGTGCCCATGTTGGATGGTTTTCTTGTCGTTGTTGGGCATAGTGAGTTCGGAAACACATAAGGTATTTTGATGATGTTGGTCTTGAGATGGATGTGTCCTTTCAGGAGCATCTGATATGTGTGCTGAATTGCAGTGAGAAAGTGTTTTGGGGATTGGTTGTGAGAATAGTTCATGTATTTTGGAAATATGGTCATGTTTAGGACGAAACATGGGAAAGAGAAGTGGATATGAGGGCATAGTGGCCTGATCTTTTTGACTCGGAATCTTAGGGATGCATGGGAGTATAGATCAAGGATAATCTCTTATATTCTAGGGAGATTGTAAGATCTTGACATTTTTTGGATATTTCATAGGATTTTTTAGAGGTATTATTTTTAATTTTTTGAGTATAACCTATTTGGGTCTTAACTTGGGTGTGTTTGGGTGAAAATTGGATAATTTTGGAAGGATAAGAGACTTTTCATGGTTTTTGTATGGTTTGAACATGGTTAAACCAATTGTTCAAGGGGGTCCCATGGTTTGTACATGGTAAAACTAAGTGTATATAATAAATGTTCAATGGGTGAATGGTTAGGTGCATGGTTTGTACTAATTGTATGATTTAACCCAGGAAACATTTGAATGGTAATTAAAGTTATAAAATTTGGTTTTTAAATTACCTGACCCCCCATATTAACCACAAATTGACCCTATCTCATCCCAAATAAAATTATATCATTTTTTGGAGGCTCCCTAACACATTCTTAGGGATCTAAACCTTCTTTATTGGTGAATTGAAAGGATGATTAAAGATTTACACCTCTCCTGATAATTCAATCTCATCCTGGTTGGTTTCTTGTTCTTCTATTGTTCTTCTCTCTTTCTTTAAGGGAAGTTGTCATCTATATTTTTGAATCTAGACCAAGCTTTTTAGGATCTAGATCTAGTTTTATTTGATATGGATTTCTTTGATCTAGGATCTAGGTTTCATATCTATATTATTTTCTTCATCATGTTCTTGATTAATTCACCTCAAATTAAATATTTCTAAGGGGTAATCGCTCATCAATGAATTAAAGTGGGTGGTCAATAATTGAAAAACCAAATTCTTTAATTAAATTATGTGAATGTAATTGTAAAATTTCTATTATAAGATTAACAATTGAGCTTCATAGATTTGTTTGATTAATTTTGTGAATAAATTAACAAACAGAATTATGAAATGGGGGAAATTGTGATTGTGAATTTGAAATTATTAATTATTGAATTAATTATGGGTTTATTGGGGACATGGAACTTGATTAATAAATTATTTAATTAATTAATGGTAATGGTTGGGATAATGAAATTAATTTATTTGTAATAATTAAATGTCGAATTAAATATTTTTATATTAAATTTTTTTAATTGGAATAATTAATTGTTGAACTAATTATTAAAGATTGTTGTAATTATTAAATTGGTTGAGATGATTAATTAATTATTGAATTAATTAATAGGTCTTATATGATTATTTAATTATTGAATTAATTTGGGGAATTGAAGTGGATTAATTATTTTTTGAATTAATTAATGGAGTATTATGATTGTGAAATTCGGATAATTATTCGATAAATTAATAATTCAGATGTTGGGATTGTGAAATTGGAATAATTAACTCTTTATTAAATTATTATAATATTTTGATTGTGAAACTGGGATAATTAGTTGAGGAATTAATTATTGAGAAATTGCAATTGTGAAATTGGAATAATTAACTATTGAAACAATTATTGTAATATTGTGGTTGTGAAATTGGTATAATTATTTGTTGAATTAATTATTTAGAATTATTGCAATTATAGATTTGATTAATTGGTAAATTAAATTAAGGGATTGAATATGATTTATTAATTATAAAATTAATTAATGGAATTGACATGAATAATTATTTTTTGAATTAATTGAAGGGGTTGATGTGATTAATTAATTGTGTAATTAATTAATAGAAATGATGTGAACAATTAATTAGTGAATTAATTGAATAGATTGAATGTGATTATTTAATTTTGGAACTAATTAATGTAATTGAGGTAAAAAAAGTAATTACTTAATTAATTTAAGGGATTGATGTGATTAATTAATTGTGTAATTAATTAATGGAATTGACATGAACAATATATTGGTGAATTAATTGAAGGGATTTAATGTGATTAATTAACTCTAGAATTAATTAATTAATTTAATTAAAGTGAACAATTAATTGGTGAATTATTTAAAGGGATTGAATGTGATTAATTAATTATGGAATTAATTATTGGAATTGATTTGAATAATTAATTTGTGAATTAATTGAATGTATTGAATGTGATTAATTAATTGTAGAATTAGTTAATATAATTGACATGAACAATTAATTGGTGAATTAATTGAAGGGATTGAAGGTGATTAATTAATTTTTAAATGAATTAATGTAATTGATGCGATTAATTATTTTTTGAATTAATTAATGTTATCTATGTGATTAGTTAATTATTGAATTGATTAATGTTATTGAGATGATTATTGTATTATTGAATTAACTAATGGAATTGATGTGATTAATTAATTACTAAATTAATTAATATTATAGATTTAATTATTTAATTGTTGAATTAACTAATGGAATTGATGTGATAAATTAATTGTTTAATTAATTGAAGTTATTGATGTGATTAGTTAATTGTTGAATGAAATAATGGAATTGATGTGATATATTAATTATTGAATTAATCAATGTTGTTGAAGTAACTAGTTAACTATTGGATTAACTAATGTAATTAATGTGGTTAATTAATTATTGAATTAATTAATGTTGTTGGTGTGATTAGTTAATTATTTAATTAACTAAGGAAATAGTTTGAGTATAAAATTATTAAGTTTGATTAATTAATTAGTGAATTAATTCATGTTATATTGAGATATATGTGGTATACCTGTGATTAATTGATTAATGTGTGTGGTACATGGTCTAAATTTTTCAAAGCCCTTAGTGATAAAATGATTCATTAACGTGTGTCAGACAAGGTCTACTTCTTCCAAGGACCATATTAATAAATTTTTTAATAAACGTGTGTGGAACATGGTTGGTTGCATCAAAATTTCTTAGTGTGATAAGAAATGATGAATGGTAACAATGTAATTCATATGTGATACTCATGTGTGGGATAGGGTTTTCTGTATCAAAGGCCCATAGTGTGAGTTGAAATGATGGATAGTAACAATGGCAATCATATGTGAAAAGAAATGATGAATAGTAAAAATGGAATTCATGATAATCGTGTGTGAGGAATAACATACTGCATCAAAACCCCATAGAGTTAACTAAAATACTAGATGGTAATAATGGAATTCACATGTGTCTTGAGATAGTGAATGGTAACAATGGAATTCAGTTATATGATATCCCTTGGGGATAGTTCAGACTCCATCATGGGATGAAGTAGGCATTGAGAGTTTTTGTGTCCTTAGGGAACTCGAGGGCTTATATGGTTAAATAAATAGCAATCAAATAAATGTAAAATGTTTATTTTATTACTGGTATTTATTATTTATATAATTTTATACACTTTTTTTGACTAGATATTGTTTTAGACACTGTTTTTTGTGTCCTACTTAGTTGTACTCGCACCCTAATCAAGTTTCTTGATTAGTACCCAAACAGATTTCATGTTTTAAGGATAGGATAAGGGAAAAGTCTCTATGTAAGATGGGTTATATGTGATAATGAATAGATGAGTGAACAAAACGTGGTTCGGGACTTACTTGATAGTTGGCAGTGTCTTTGCTTTTAGGTTTTAATTTTGACACTTAGCATGTACATTATCATGAAATATTTTATTATTCAGTTTTGATATTGTACTTCCAGTTCTGGCCATCATATAATACTGGTATTATCTTGCTTATGATTATATGTCATTTAGTTATTTTTTATTTATTTCTACAAGTGTATAACTCTAATAAAGTGGATATAGTCTCTCCACGATTGATATTAGACCCTCACTACTAGTTAGTGGCCTCTGGAATATGGGGAGTCACACCTAAAGTCATGTGGCCTACTAGCTCAGGGCACTGGTCTGTGGCACATGAAATGGTATGTCGCACAATGGAATTCAAATATGAACCCATGTGTCACTCAAGGCATATATCAAACATGCATTCAATATTATTTAATTATATCAAGGGTCATCATCATGATCAATTCATTTGAATCTCACCATAGAAGGTGGCTCAAGGAATGGCTAAGCTTAGAATACTTGCCTAAAAAATTAACTCATATGGGAATTTCATTTAAAAGGGAGACTCATGCATAAGTAAACCATTACTTGGATCAAGCCTAGGGGCATGGATATCCATCCCCTTCCTTTAATAAATTTAAATTGTAAATAAAATTATATTTCAATTCATCAATTTACACCCCATAGTAGGGGTAAATGGAACACACCAAGGGTAACCCAATACATACACCACCCATGGTTGTCCATTTAATTATACAACACACACAAAGGGGTGGTTCCAATTCAAGTCTCGTAACCTTTATCTATAATAAACAGGTTTCATCATTTATATAGGTCATACCTATCAATTGAAATCAAGGATTAATCACTATTTCAAGTGAATTTCCCCAAATAAATGAGTTTATGGCACAATGACAAATATATATACACATAGAAATTGAGGGAAAAACACAAGACCACCTAATGTTGGTCCTTAGTGGAGTGTTTTTTCAGTATCATCTTCTGATTTGACTCATATCAAGAGAAAATTGAAGAATAGATGAAGAACCAGAAATTATGGAATATTATATTTCATCTAAATAGTGCATCCAATACAAAGAAGAATCAGGAATAGAACAATAGGAATTGAGTACTCATCGATGTGGATCCAAGAGGAAAACAACACTTGATTCCATTATCAGATGGAGGATATGGATTAAAGACTACAAATGGGATTCAAAGAGCTCTCCCAACCAATGTGTTTCTATCTATAGGAGGAAATGAGAAATAATTTTAGGTTAAAGGATTCATTAAGGGTGGTTTCATAGATTCACCCTAATTATTGGGACACATGATTTTCTCGTAGGGTTAGACAAACTGTGTGCCAACCATGTACTTTTTTTGTAGGAAGGGGAACCTCATATGGTTAGTCTTCATGGTTTGACTAACTATCTGGAAACCATGTAGAACTCCTCTATCTAAAGTCTATAGTTTTTCATACGACCTCATGCCCCAAATTACATGGTTTATCAAACCATGTGGCTTGTAGATTCCTACTATCTAGCCTTGAAAAGTATGAAGTAACCATGCGGCCTACCCAGCACAATTTGTACTAACTGTACACTATGATTGTTTCACCAAAAAGGTTGAGTTTTAGGCTCCAAAATAGCCATGGACACCCATGTTACCTCCATGAACTCAAATTACATTCACATTAAGCCATAAATAAGCAATTAAATTGAAAATTGGGGGAAATAATAAGATTTTATACCTCAAGAAAGAACTTAGTTCTTACAAGCTTCCCCACTTAAAGAAATTCATCCTCAAATTTCCATTCCAAGGGTGTTGAACCATAATCTATTATTTACTCTTTCCACTCTTCTTGTACATCCACCTCTTACTCTCAGGTCTAATCTTATAGTCGAAATTTTTTCTATATAATACATACTATAGAAACCGACCATCCTCATAGAACCTTCATGTTACGATCCACAATATGAATAGTATTCTCCTCAAAGGATGCATCTACCTGTAAATCAACCTCTTCAAGATGAAATTCATGAGACTACTCAGAATTATAATGGCATAGTAGAGATACATTAAATACATTGTGCAAGTCCTGGTACCTTTATGGTAACTAAAACTAATAGGCTACCAGACTGACTCTCTACAGAATCTTGAATGGCCTGACATATCTTGGTAAAAGTTTACCATGTCTCTAGATCCTTATATTTACTAGCCTCTGTGAAACACATATATAAACTCGATCACTGAATTTGAAATCTATAGGCCTTTGATGGTGATCAGTGTAATATTTCTATTAAGACTGTGCACTTTCCATCTACTTCTGAATCAACTATAACTTCTCTGTGGTCTCCTAAATAAAATGAGGTCTAAGCATAACTACCTCTCCTGCCTCTAACCAGCATAAGGTTGATCATCATGGGATACTGTACAAAGTATCATACGGTGCCATATGTATAGTATCATGAAATCTATTATTGTGGTTGAATTCAACTAGGGGTATGTGACTATCCCCAGATCCCCCAAAATAAAGGATGCATGCTCATAGAATGTCCTCAAGAACTTGTATCATGTTCTTTGACTAGCTATTGTTCTGGTGGTGGTAATTTGTGATCAGAAGCACCTATGTACCTAATTCCCTTTGTAGAACATTCCCAAACTGTGATGTAAACTTGGAATACCTACTTGAAATGATAGTAAAAGATAACCAAATAATTTTTACTATATCACAAATACACAACCTCCCAAGATCATCTACTAAAAATATCTCCTTGATAGGTAGGAAATGAACTGACTTTTGAGCCTGTCAACAGTAATCCATATTGAATCATTGCCTCATGGTATCCTTAGTAACCCTATCATGAAATACATTATAACAGCAACCCACATACACTCAAGAATGAGTAGTTGCTATAAAATACTTCATGTTCACTGATTTTCTATTGTCACCAGTTGACAGGTGGAACATCTCATGAAAAAACCCATCTATATCAATTTTCAAACCTGGCCACGAGTATTGTCGAGGTATATCCTGAAGCATCTTGGTGACATCGGAGTGAACTACCTAATCTAAAGCATAAAAGTATTACATCATCTCCTCAAGAATGCCTTTTAAAACCCATACACTACCATGGATATGTATCCAACTGGGAGGAGTGTCCTCGCTTAACACAATATCTTGTATGACTAGGCCCTCATAATCTAATTTTTACTTCAATATAAATCTATCCATAAGATTATAGGTCAAAACTAAGGATGATATAAAGGTATACCATTGACTATATGAAACCTCCAAGTGCATCTCAGAGAATAAATCCATGAGCTTCCACTCACTACAGTCTAGTTGAACTACCTGTATCTGAGTCCTCCTACTTATTACATCGTCCACTGCATTACCCTTCTCAGGTGTGCATGCAAGCTCAAAGTTGAAAGAATATATGTATTTAACCCACCTTCACTATCACAAATTAATATCATGTTTTATCATTATATACTTGAGAATTTTGTGGTCTGTTTACCCCATAAAATGCTCTCCAACTAAGTAATGTCCCCAATAGTGTAATTCATGAACATCTATAGCTAACTTGAGATAATACAATAAGTAATTCCTCTCATGTGGCCTCAACTGCCAAGACCCATATATTATGACCCGGTCTCCCTAAATAAGAACTACTCCAAGACCAATACCTAATGCATTGCAGTAAACAGTGTAACTCCTACCTAGCTCTATAAAAATTGATACTGATGATGAATCCAATCTCCATTTCAACTCCTGAAGGGATGAACTGCATGAATCTGACCATAAAAATTCCCAAACTTCTTAGTCAATAATATAAACAGTGCTACTAGGCATGATAAATCCATTATGGAATTCCTATAATGACCAACCAATCCCAAGAAACTCTGTATATTAAAGACATTCTTGGGATGCACCTAAGAAACTATAGCTCTCACCTTCTTTTGGCCAATTGATACTCCAGCCTCTAAGATAATGCCACCTAAGAGGTAAATATGATCCATCAAAAAGTGGCACTTTGTGATATTAGAATATAACTAATTCTATCCTAGTTTATCCAATACGATATAAATATTTTTGGCATGGTGGTTTTGATTTTGATAATACACTAAGATATCATCCACGGATACTATGATAAAAGAATCTAGATAAGGATGAAAATCTCAATTCATTAGTGCCATGAAAACTGCTGGCACATTCAAGAGACCAAACAACATGACCAAAGACTCATATAGACCATAGCTACTATGAAATGATGTATTAGGTATGTATGATGGTCTAATATGAACCAGATGATATCTAAATCTCAAATGAGTTTTCAGGCATACACGAGCTCCTTGTAGCTGATCAAAAAGTTATTCTATCTATGGAATAGGATATGGATTTTTAAATTTCAGTTGGTTCAATGTCTGGTAATCCACTAATATTCTAAGGGAACCATTAAATTTTTTCTCAAAAATGACTAAATAATCCCACAGAGAAGTATTGGTTTAGATAAAGCGTTATACATAAAAAACAATTCCTACCTCTGGAGCTACTAAATCTCTGTAGTAGTCATTCTGTTAAGAGGAATGAATACCGGTGAAGCTCATGGAACTTGCTTGATAGAAAACTATACCTATATCAGTAGCGGTAGTCCTAAAAATTCATCATAGAAAACTTCCCTAAAATGATAAAACTGTAGAGGAAAATATTTTTGATGTTTTCATTGATCAACTAAATATAAACTCACAATTTGGGTTGTCGTCCTACCTAAAAAAAGATTCTAGGGTCCCGCTCAGCTCCTCATGTCATCCATTTCACCTTTTTAATTAACTCACAACCTTATGGTGATATAAAAGTTACCCATTTTCTATAGAAATCAATGAATTCATGAAAGGGTACCAACTATTCCATCCTAAGAATGATGTAAAAACCTATCATCTAGATGAAAAAGAGGTCCCATATAAAGTTACACCAAAAAATATCAAGGGGAACTCCCTACACAAACATACACACTTTTTTCTAAATACAAATGGAGTATCAAGAATCATAAGGATATAAAAAATTTGAATGTTGAGCCCAAGGATCTCCACAACGAGCACATATACAAAGTTCTAAGAAGCACAAGTATCGAAAAGGGAAGATTCTAAAGTAGAGGATACCAGAATAGTACCCCTCACAATAGAAGGTCGTAGATTATGCACCTTAGGGGATAGTTTCACAACATATATCTGGAATGATAATTGGCCCTATGATACATCCTTGATACCCTAAGTAGATACACTATGTTGCAACTTTAAATCTAGGGTCTCACTACCACATCAACTACCACAACTTCAGACTAATCGGCCAGCTACACTCCAACTCCTTGCTTTGTGGGAAGTTTTTGACCCCACTCCTGCCCATGGAGTAAGTGAATACCCTCTCTCACTAGCTTCCCAAGGAAAATTTATAAAAATTGATATACATTTTCCATCTTTCCACAAGATCATCCCTCGATTGGGTATCTCATGTATTGTGGTCTCGTATGTCCCAGTCTACTACACTAGTGGCACCTCACTTGGATACCTAAGTTTGTACTCTGGCTACTAATATCACCACATAGAACATCCAAACGATGATTCCTACTAATAATTGATGTAGAGACCAATCTAGGTTCCAAACCACTCTATATAGCACCCCATCCTCTTTCAGGTTATGATCTATAATGAGAGCTTGATTCAATACTCCAAAACTGGTAGTCATTAGAAATACATTCACCAAAAATTGGATATCATAATTGATACCATCCTCAAATATCCTAGATTTATATAACTCATCACCCATCATAATAGGTTTGAATCATTATATATCTATGAAACAGGCTGAATAATCCATAACTGATAACGCACCTTTCTCTAAGTGCATAAATTCTCATGCTCTATCCGCCCTCAATGTTTTGGGATAGAAGTAGTCATAGAAGGCCATATGAAAATACCTATAGTAAATACTTCAAGGAAAATTTTCAGATTAACTTTATACAAAAATATATTTGTCGAACCACATAGCATATAAGTATCAAACTTTACCAACCTCTCAATAGGCATCTCTAAATGATCAAATATTGATAGCATAGACCCTAACAATCACTCTATAGAGAATGTTACAACATCCCTTGAAAAAAAGGTTGGATTCTACAGTTGGAACTCACGCCTCAACTCTTCTATAGTCGGTGTAGGTTTTGGTACTCCCTAAATAGTCTGCATGAATCGTGTAAAGCCTTTATGGAACTATTCCTCAGTACCTGTGTCTAGTATAACTGCTAGTGTTGTCGCTGGTTTTATAGGAGTATCCACTAGTAACCCATGGACCACCGCCTCTAGAGTGTGTTTGAAACCACCATCATATCATATGAAGGGAGTTTTTTGTGGTGGAATTCCTCTATAATTCCAAACACACATATCAAGTAAATACATTATCAATGTTCACATCCAAAAGCCAATATATTGAAACTGGATAGGAACAAGCCTTTTGGTATAATAACACACCCCTATGACTTTCCCTTCATTCAAGTTATGGAATTGTATATATCATATAAATTTATGTGATACTGCCTACTTCCCACTACTATAGTCGGGTTTGGGTCAAGATCTCAGTAATAAACAATTTCAGTTTCCATTTTATTCTCATTTTAGTTCAAATTAATTTTAAATGGTTAAACAAAATGGTTCAACAAATTCTGATCCATAAGGGCTCATACTCCTTATGAACCAAGATATGGAATCCACCTAATCCACATCATAATATATTCCAGACCATGAGACTCATGGTCCATGACTCAATGTTCCACAATTGGCTTCTTAGGGTGTATGTTATAGCATAATCAGGAAAACACTACTTAAGTCATGGCAGGCACTCTAAATACTAACCATGTTTCTCATTTACCTGAATGGAATCCTGTCACAATATAAGGTGTGTCAATCATTGAACCTATCTCAATATCTTTAAAACTGTTAATGTATCCTATATGGTATGGAATAATGCATGGAATGTTATTTCTAACAAGTGATATAATGATTCATGAGATGGAATACCCTCATCTCATTAGGTTTCAATGAAATAAAACCCACAATAATATCAACAATAACATCACAATTAATGTTCATCACCCAAAAGTGTAATAAAATTGACTATTATAGTTCAAATCTAGAAAAGATCAATTTCATTTGAGGTAATTTGGCTTTTTCCTATACATGGGTTAGCTATTCCCAGGAACAGATCATTACCAAATTCTTATTCTTTCATATCTCTTTATATTGTATTAAAATAGATAATAAAAGTATAAAATACTTTCTCTTATTCCACTTTGTAATGTCCTAGACCTAGATGCCATTGAAAGGTGCCCTGGGCCTAGTTGGCCACATGGCCTAAAGTACATCTCCCCAAATGCCAAAGGCTTCCGACTAGCAATGAGGGTCTAGGTGTGTCTATGAGAAGACTATTCCATCACTCTAGAGGGTATCACAATTGAAATACAATATAATATAATATATTAAGTGGTATAAAATTTAGAGAATATACAACATCCAAGATAGTTATAAACAAACTACCAGAAGGAATCTGATATACAAATTATGATGGTACATGTCATGTTTATATCAAACAAACAAAATAGTTATATAGTAGTACAATAAATTACACGTAACAAAAGTAAAAAATTCAATAAAGTGTTATCTTACAATTTCATCATGAGCCGCAACTCGGTCATTTTCTCCCCTACTCCTATGAAATAATCAAGAACTAGTAGTATGGAACTTTCCCTTATATATTTCTGTAATCATATGATCTATTTAGGTATCCAAGGGTGGCATGAATAGGGTGTGAGCTAAAAATCCTAGTAGGAAACCACCCAAAGGTCAAGTTTCATCTATTTGGTGAATATATTAAAAAATAGAGTGTAGTAAGTAAAAGAATATATAAATAAACTACATAAAATTAAACAAACCATAATGGTCTAGGTTCCTATGGAAACCCGTCCTCTACTAAAAACTTTAGCCTTAATAAGAAGTCTCTGAATAAATAGTCATCCATGTATTATTTAATAATTAAGTTCATTAAACTAATTAAACTTCATTAATGGGTAATTATTAGGACCTGGAACATAGACCAAAATCCTCTATAAGGATATGTGATCAAAATATTCCTAACCTATCCATCTATAACATGTAATTCACTGACCAAATCAAAGTTTGTTCTTTGTCTTGGAGAAAATTTGTATAATCATTCCATTCATTGTTCAGTTTATGACCTGATCCCATCCTTCAAATTCCTTATTTGGAATCTAGGAATCGCGGTAAGCATATCCAAAACCAAGCACTATACAATCCTATCTATAGTGATCCTCATAGGAACCTGAGTATCGCTCTAGGTGTGGTACAACATCACATCCCACTAAGTCCTTCCTTGGAGGTCCTCTAAGGGATACTAAGTATCACCCATTGAATATATAATCAAATTCCTCTTTGAGACCATCCTTGGAAATCCATCAGGAGTCCAAGTTTCACACGAGTGTATAACAGTCATCCCCCATAATTCCATCCTTGGAATTCCACTAGGGAGTCCAAGTGTCACTTCAGAAAAATAAAGGGTGAATCCAAATGATTTTTTCCATGAAATTCATATATGAACCCATTTTTTCACCCAAGGAATATATCAAACATAAATTAAATATCATTTAATTATATCAAGGTCCATCATCGTGATCAATTAATTTAAATCTCTCCTCAGAGGGTGACTCAAGGCATGGCTAATCTTAAAAGTATTTCCTCTTAATTAATTAACAAGGGAAATTCATTAAAAAGTGAAATCATGCTTAAACATTATATTACATGGATCAAGCGAGGGTTATGTCACTTCATTCCATTCTATTGAACTATTAAACTTACAAATCAAATTATAATTCAATTCATCAATTGGTATCCCATAGCAGGGGTAAACGGAACACATCAAGGGTGACCCAATACATACTCCACCCATAGTGGTCCATTTAGTTATACAACTCACCTAAATGTGTGGTTCCAATTCAAGGTCCATAACCTTTAACAATTATAAATAGATATCATCAATTACGTAGGTCAACCCTTTCAATTTAAATCAAGGATTGAACTCCATTTCCTAGTAAAACTCATCTGTCAAATGTTTAAAGTATATTTCTAGATCATTCACACTAAATCACATGGTTTATCAAACTTTATGGCTTATATATTCCCACTATCCAGCCTTGTATGGTTCGAAGTAATCGTGGGGCCTTCCCCACATGGTTTCTACTAACTATGTGCCAGGCCTATTTCACCCCAAAAGTTGGATTCCATTATTTAAACCAGCCCCGAACACCCTCGTTACCACCATTACCTCAAAATGAATTCACATTAGTCCATAAATACAAATTTAAACTAAAAATTGTTAGAACAAAAAATATTTTTTACCTCGATGTTATTATAAAAATTAACCAGAACATTGAGGTAAACCCCAGTTCTCGATCCAATACAATAGAATAAGGTACACCATGTAACCTAAAAAATTACTAAATGTATATCCTAGAAATATATTCAAGAGATAAAACTAATATAATAATAATAATGCATGTTAACTTCCTAAGGTGGTTGACTACAATCCAAATAGCATTATGTCCATTAGAAATTTTTTGGAATCCAATGAAAATACATGGTGATGTTTTCTAACTTCCATTATAGTATGGGTAGGGGTTGTAACATTCCCATATACTTTTTTCTCTTAGACTTAACTTTATTTCATACCAATTTCCAAGATACATTCTTTTGTATATCTCTATTCATGTTCTCCCTCCAAAAATACTCTTCTAAATCTCTATACTTATTTAAAATTCATGAATGAATAGAGAATGGGGATATTTGGGATTATTCCAATAGATCGTTCTTCTGGTTTGGTGTTTATATGATGCATACTCGGTTAGTGAACCTTATCATTCCTTTATAATCATTATTTAACTCATGAATAGTTTTCACCTTATTTTGTAGTTCCACATCATCCTTATGCACCTCTTTAATCATCACATGGATAAATGTTTGGATAATCATTTGATAAAGATAATATTTCCCAATTCCTTTAAGATTTTATGGTCCATCATTTGAAAATCCATAAATATTGGATCTTTCGTGATTCACATAATATATAACATATCATGACCCTTTTGACTCAAATCATCAGATACCTTGTTTTCTTTCCTAGGGTTTTAATGTATTGAGTATTTATAATCTTTTATCAACTCTAACCATGACCTCTTCCACATATTTAACTCTTTTATATGGAATATAGAATTTGAAAATTTATGATTAGTATATATGATTCACTTTTCTCCAAAAATATAATGCCTCCTTATCATTAATGTTAAGATTACTACTATTAACTTCAAATCATGAGTAGATTAATTTTTATCATGAAACTTAAATTATCATGAGGCATAGGATATAACTATATCAGTTAGCATTAGAATATATCCTAGCCCCTTAATTGATACATCACTGTAAATCATAAACATATCTCTATTATCAGGTAGTATAAGATAGATTCACTGGCCAACATTATCTTCAATTCCATGAAATCTTATTCAAATTCATTTGTCCAAAGGAACTTAAATCCATTCCAAGTTAACTTATTTACTGCATTATATATTCATTATAAATTCATAAAAAATAACTTATAATATCAATGCATTACAAGAAAATTATAGATCTCATTCATACTTTTTAGTCATGTCCAGTGTTCAATATCTTCCATATTTGATGAATCCACCAATATACCATCGCTTGAGATTATGTGACCAAAAAAAGTAAACCTTCTATAGTTAAAATACACACACAATGTTTCTTACAACTTATCATTCATTAGGATAATCAGTATAATCCTCAACTTATCTTGATACTTTACCTTACTCTGGGAATATATAACAATATATTTTATAAATATATCCATAAAATGATCAAGTTAATCAAAAAATACTATTCATTAAATCCATGATGTCAGAGCGGTAATTAGTAAGACAAAATGTCTTTACGATAAATTTATAGCATTTATACCTCAAATGAAAGGGTATCTTGGGTATTTCATCACTTTTGTAACTTTACTAATAGTATTCAAATTGAAAATCAGTACTGGAAAAATATTGAGATTCTATTTATTGATCCAGAAAATCATCAACATGGGGAAGGGGATATTAATTCCTAATTGTGATCTTGTTAAGTTTCCAATAATCAATGAAAAGTTTCATTGAATAATATTTATTCTTAATAAAAATAACATGTTCACTATAATGTGAAGTACTTGGTAAAATGAATACCATATAAAGATTTTATTAATGTTTATTTTTCAATTCCTATAACTTAATTTGGTCACCTAAACATGGAGTCTTTGAGATTTTTATAGCACTGGCCATGAGTTCTATTGAAAACTCAACTTCACAATTTGGATAAAGACTAGAAAACTGTAGCGACTCGACCCCAGAATCCTAAATCCAGTTTTCACTACCATTAGAGTGGCATGATTACAAAGAATTAAATCCTAAAGGACTTAAGAGTTTAGTATTATTGGTAAACCAGATACATACATGTGTCTTGTATTACAAATGAATACAATAATCATAACATAATTTTTTTTCTTTTGAGGATAATAACTTTATTCTATCTAGTGTTTCCTTTCATGTCTTTCTTATTATACTTCTTAGATTCCTTGGGAAAGAAAAAAAAATAACAATGATCTCAAATAATTATTAAGGATCAATTATAGTCGAAGTAATAATTAATCAAAGATAATAGTCTATATTGAAAGGTAATAACTGAAGGCACATGCGGTTTTCATGGCCACCTGGTGGAAAACTGCCAGAGAAAAAAAAGAGGTGGGTCCTTCCAGCACTAGTTTACAAGACTATTCAGGTCAAGACCCACCCATCTCTATAGGTAAGATGGAGGTCAATGTTACCGTTGAATAATTGTTTTCAAATTCAAACCCTTATGACAGTTGTCACGCACTAGTGTCAAAGATTGTGGGGGGGGGGGGCCTCTGACTTAGACAGAGCTTTGTCAGATTCTTCTTCAAATCAAACGGACCTAATTGTCTGGTCACCTGGCCCCGCCTCTACTAGATGGGTATCCTCTTTTATTACTCGTCTTGTGGATGATTCATCTTTTCGGGACCCAGGTGTGTTCACTGCCTATTCTATGAGGATTTTTGCCAAATCTTTGCCTCCTCCTCCTTCCACGATTCGTGTATCATTCCAACATTCACTATAGATTCTCTAAAGACCCCTAGTGAGTAACCTGACTCTCTCTGTAGAAGGGTTGATGGAGCCTGTTTTTATGTATTAATGTGCTGAGAAGGAGTTGTGCGCTTCTCGCTTGTCCCCCCAACGTCGGTTGTTGATCTCCTTAGGGAAAGGAGAGCTGGGGTATGGCTCTCCAAGGTACCCCCAACCAGAATGAGGCCTCATTTGGAAGACATATATGGCTCGTTCAAGAAATTTTTTCTTACCCCAAAATCAAATAGTCGTGATACTGGGGCCTCAGTACGATTCACCCACTCCAAAGAAAAAGACATAGTTTTATTTGCACCACTACCTCTTTCACTCTCCTTAAGCCATAAATCTCGAAAGGGATTACTATGATTCTTTCTTTTATCATCTGGAATTCACGTGGCTAGGGGGACCAAGCCAAGCGTTCTCTGTTTGCATCGGAAGTGAGGAATTATAACTCTTTGATGCTGGCTATTCTGGAACCTAAGAAAAATCCTAATAAAGTCTCATGGTTGGCCAAAAAAATGGATTTCTCGAATGATTTTCATGGGGACACTGACAATTCTTAGATTTGGATATGTTGGAAGAATGATTACTTAGTAGAGCTTGTGAGCCTCATGCCACAGTGTGTCATTACTAAGATCTCCCATGGAGGGTTTGATATATTATTTACCTTCATCTACACAAGTACTGATTCACATGGGAGGATCAGTTTATGGAAACACCTAGATGTATTCTAACAAGGATCTTTACCATGTTTTTTTGGCAATGACTTCAAATCTATACCAGACTTATCAGAGAAAAGAGGTGGCTCTATCTCCAATCAAAGAGGCATGCATGATTTTCAGGGATTTATGGAGAACGCACGGATTTTGGATTTGGGTTTCTCTAGATTCAGATTTATGTGGTGCAAAACTTCAAGGGGACTGAACCACATCTGGATCCATCTATACATATTTCTTATGAATATCCAATGGATGGACCTTTTTTCTAAAATATTAGTTACTCACCTTACACGTTCACTTTCACACCATGCTCCACTCTATGTTGAAATTAGGCATTAAGTGGTGGTTATTCCAATGTCTTACTATTCCAATGCATGGCAACAAGATTCCTCCATCATGCAACTACTCAAAGATTTTTGGCATAAGGAGGAAGCTGGAAGTTCCTGGGGGGATTGGTTAATCACCTCAAGTTCCTCAAGCGGGACATTAGAAGCTAGTTGGCTAAAAGAACGGGTGATGTGGGTGGGGTGCACAGCATTTGGTCTGAGGTTTATAGGCTGGAGGACTCTATTTAGAATGTCTAGGATGAAAAATCTTTCATTATCTTATGTGATAAGAGGAACTCCCTTGATGAAAATATTTTAGAAATTGAGAGAGTTTACAAACAGTTCTCTTGTTTAACATGGTTAATGGAATGAGATCATAACAATTCATTCTTTCATGCATGTATGAAGGAGAGGAGGAGAATGAAGATCATCCTAAGTCTCGGTAATGGGACCTTTACTTCTAATGTGGATTTTGCTGGAAAAATGGATTTTGACCACTTCAAGGGTATTCTGACATAGAAGGCCTCTTCTAATTTTGAGAGGGATGCATCAAATGGAGATAATTTCTTGAGTTTTCTTCTGTAACTTGTGAGGGAGGCTAACAATACCTATATTACCATCCTTCCAATGGAGAATGAGATAAAGGACTCGGTGATGAGTATAACACCTGACAGTGCACCCGGACCGGACGGATTTTTGGCCTCCTTTTATGTTATTTCTTGGGAAGTGGTTGGCCCCCAGGTGGTAGAAGAGGTGCAATATTTCTTTGGAGGTGGGGCTCTTAAGAGGTTCATTTTATCCCCGAGGGTGGTTCTCATTCCAAAGACCAAGAACCCAACCCTCATTAATCAATACCATCTTATTTTCCTCTGCAACGCCTCCTATAAAATTTTGGCAACAGTCATCTCAAGGAGCCTATGTAGGCATTTCCCTATGTTGGTTTTAATAGAACATCATGGGTTTATTTAGGTTTGAAAAATTCAAGGTGTGGTTAGAATCGCTATAGAACTTTTGAATGATGTTCACAGATGTTTAGTGGGTTTCAATGTCATTTTCCAAGTTGATATGAATAAGGCATGCAATAATGTCGAATGGAGTTTCATCATTCATGTTATGAGGAGGTTTTGATTCTAATAGAGGTTTTGTGACCTCTGTTTTAGGTGATATTTCTCTCCTTGGATGTTTTTTTCTCTAATGGGGAAGTGTTTAAGCTAATTTAAATCAGTTCAGGGTGTCTGTAAGGGGGACCCACTATCCACAAACCTCTTTATCCTATATCAACATGCATTGTCAAAGAACCTAAATCAATGTTTAGAGGAGGGAAATATGAAACCTTTATGTGGTAGGAAGGGTATAGAGATCACTTCTCACTTGAAATTTATTGATGATGTATTAATATTCATGAAAGGAAGGTGTGGATATTTTCTCTAACTTATGGAGATTTTGTCCAGGTAAAGTCTCCTAAGTGGCCAGTGTATTAACCCCTCGAAAATCCATGTGTTCATTTCATAGAAATGCCCAGGAAGAAGGTGTAGAGACATCCAAGAAATCCTTGGTTGTCATCAGAAGTAGCTACCAATCATCTATCTTGGTGTGCTGGTCTCATGTGGCCACATCAAAAAACTACACTTCGATAATATCATTGATCAGCTGCTGGGAAGGATTTTCAGTTGGAATAACAAGTTACAGTCGTTTGGTGGGAGAATTATACTGATTGAAAGCTTGTTAACTTCTATCCTGGTGCATGTTTTCTCCATCATTAAACCCCCAAAAGTCATGGTTGAAAAAATGTAAATAACTCTGAATTATTTTCTGTGGGACACGAAGCAGGAAGTACGTAGTCACTGGGCATCTTGGAAGTGCTTGGCTAAGCCAATAGTCGAAGG
This sequence comes from Viscum album, assembly GCA_963277665.1. Lineage (NCBI taxonomy): Eukaryota > Viridiplantae > Streptophyta > Magnoliopsida > Santalales > Viscaceae > Viscum > Viscum album. The sequence continues at coordinate 202,316,304 of OY728136.1, read as the reverse complement.
GGGAGTAGGAATTCAGGACATCAAGGATACCATTATAGTTATGAACTCTCAGATAGATTGGGAGATCCTCACTGGGAGACTCTGTGGGAAACTTTTTTTAAGGTTCTCTATGGACTCTAATGGGAAGCACCTGCACACCACAGCACATCTGTTTTGGCGAGGTGCATGTTCTCCCATATCGATATTATGTCTGGCTACACTTGATGGGTTATCGGTAGAGGATAGGTTAAATTCTGGGAAACCAACTGGTCTGGGGGAATTATAGCATACACAGGTTGTCCTTCTTCAAACATTTCTTTCAGTGAAGCAAGTGAACAGTATGAGTTTGTCCAATTGGTGATGAATCCTAGTCAGATGAATATCTTTGAAATTATAGTTATAAGGGATGAATCAGATATTTTCTTCTTCTCTAGGTCAAGTACTAGCTAGTACAACATTCGGGATTATAGGAGGATATTCCATATGGAGTTCGATTCGGATGAGTGGGAACCAATGGTATGGTGCAATGAAATTCTAATAAGAATGAGTTTTCTGATTTGGCGGATCAGAAATAAGGCTATCCCAACTGAGGATAAAATCCAACGGAAGGGTATCTTCATGTCTTCACGATGCTACTGTTGTGAGAGTCTGAAGTCAGAGTGGACACTCCATATTTTTTTTCAAGGCCACTAAACCTCCTAACTATGGTCCTTCTTCACACCCCATATTAACACTAATAATGTCTCCCTGTCTATTCAGGGATTCTTGAGGGCATAGTTTCACGGTAATGATAACAGAACCCAGGATCTCATAGCTCAGACTATCATTCTTGTGTCTATATGCTGAACCATTTGAGAGGCATGAAACCATGTTCGAATAGGATCCAATCTCTCACTATTGTTCATGAAGATGTTGTTAAGATCACTCATTGACAAGTTGTCTTCTATTGTTAAAGGACGGAAATCTTTGGTCACAATATGCAACCTCCTCAATCGGCCATGCATGTAGAGTAGGGTGAGTTGACGTTGGGTTAGATGGGAGCCTCCTAATAGTGGATTGAAACCGAACATTTAAAACTCTTACATTGAGAGGGTTATGAGGGGCAGTGGGGTTATTAGGGATTCTTGTGGATCATTCCACCTTGGTTTTAGTGATTATTATGGTTCGACTAACTCCTTGGGTGTGTAGGTTTGGGATCTCTGATCTATACTGATGGTGTGTAGGAGGCGGGGATTACAGGAGGCAGAGATTGAATCAGACTCAGAAGTCCATGCGAAGGCTTTATAGGGAAGTTATGTGATACCATGGGAGTTGATTTACCTTATTAGTATATGCAAGGTGGAGACCAATCAAGTACGGATGGTCCATCATGGTTGGAGTGAGACAAATTTTGCAGTGGACTCTCTGGATCGCATGGGTAGGTAGGATGAGGGGCTTGTGATTTATGCTAGTTTAGACTCTCTCCCCATTGAGTGTAAGAGTGTATTGTAAGGGGATTCCATTAGTCTACATCACTTTATACCTCCTTGAAGGGTATGTTCCATGTACACTTCCAAATTCAATAAAAAACAATTTCCAGCAGCAGATAATGAAAAATCAATATTGCAAGGTAAGAAACTAAAAACACATTCCACATAATTAATAAACTAAGAATGAAATGCATCCATTGAATTTTTTATAGTGAAATATCATGGATAATGAATATTAAATCCAAATTAAGGAAATGATTAATTATTGGCCATCATTTTTAAGGCACATAAAAACATATACCATCGAGACCTTCCATAATATGGTTTAAAACTAAAGGTTGAAAACTATTTTATTTTCACAAATAATTTTTCTTATGAGTACCTATCAATGAATCAAGGGGTGATGTGAATTATGGATTCCAACCACAACTAATTTTCCAAAGCATTCCTTATATCAAGTAATCAATTAAATTAATAAAAAATATTCCTTATCAAATATTTGTATTAAATAAATAATATTGATTTATCGATATTTCCCCACAAAGTCAAATAGTTATCAATGCTAACATCATATATAGAAATATTATATAGTTTAGGCAATGAACATGTCCATGATAAATGATATGGATAATTAATGCGATTCAATGGTCAATGATCATAGTAAATTAAATATTTCTAGAGGAATAAAAAGAATCAAGTAAGTGAATAAAAATACTATCCTTGGACAAATCAATCATAAACCTTCCAAAGGAATAATACAGATGGTACCAATACAACAAATACCAACTATAGTAAAAATAAACTATTTTTTTCATTGATGAATAAAAATACTATAAAAAGATCTTTAAAAACATTCTTGAGGAAAATATCCTTTTATTTTGATAAAAAAATTGAAAATAATTTTCACTAAAAATAATTTAAAAAAATATATTTAAAAATAAACCTTTTAAAATTGAAAATTAAGCTTCAAATAAATAATGGTGGGTAATTTTGTACATGTTGTACAAGGTAAAAAGATCATTCTTTTTTTAATATAAAAGGTTTGAAAAGTGACTTGTTTAAAAATTGATAAGAATATTCTTTTGAAAAAATTTATAAAAGATAAAAGGGAAAAAATTTATTTAATAAGTCATTTTTTAAAGGTGAAAAAAATGAAAACCATTTTAGAAAATAGAGTTTTTATAAGAAAATAGGTTCTTTGACTAATGAGAGAAATGAAGTCAGGTTATACTAAAAACATTTTCTAAAACATTTTAAGTAACAAAGAGTGGAAAAAGGTATTATTACTTGAAAAGGGTCATTAATAACCATATGTGAATAAAATTGAAATATTTATTAAATAATTATCCAATAATTTCATCTAATTAAAATTCAAGTGTAAATAATCTCAAACAAAATAAAATTGTGAAGTAAACCCTTAAAAAGACCATAACATTGATGTGAGAATAAATAAATGAATATATTATGTGTGTAAATTTAAATCCATATAAAAAGTTGTAAATAAAAAATATATTGTAAAAATTTACTACACACATAATCATAGAATATTAAAAATAATTAAGAATGAATATAACCCAAAGAAAAGAAATTAGGATATGAAATTCTTCACCACTTGGTAAGTTTTAATTAAAATCCCATAAGAAGAAATAATTAAAATTGTAATTAAAAAATACCATGAATATAAAATAATTCTTTATATAATATATCAAAATGAGTAGTAGATATTCCACACAAAATAATTAAGTATGGAATATGACATTTATCTCATAGATGTAAAAAAGAAAAATGAAAATCTATTTACTTGTATTTTCTTTTGGGGGAATGTCCTTTAACATCATGTATACTGGTTTTAAACATTTTAATAACTTATTATAGAACCATGTTTATATTATGATATAATATATAATATTATTATAATATCTTATTACCCCTTTGTTAATAATCTTTCATTATTTTCAATATTTGAGGTGTTAATTGCCTAGTTTTTTTAAGTATGTTTTAACTTGTTATTTATTTTTATTATTAATTAGTTAAAAATTTCATCATATCAAGAATTTAAACCATGATATAAATATCATATATATCCAGAATATATGTCTTTATAATAATCCATAAAATTGGAGATATGAAATGAAATGCACCATTCTTGGAGATGGTAGGTCGTAGGTATGCATGAATGCTACTTCCATTTTTTCATATGTTAAAAGAATGAAAAGTAAATGATATATATTTAAATAATAATTAAAAAAACATTTATATATAATATATTTCAAATAGGTTTATTAAAACCATATTTTATACATTTCATGTATAGTTTGAGTGAATCACATAGTTCTGAGGAGGTGGTAATCCATACTTCTCCAAATGATGTTACCGTATACCCATAAAACGAAAAGCATAAAGGTATGTGTTATATAGAAATAAAAAAAATCATAAATAATTTATAAATATAATATATACAACATATAAATATTTTTCCATCATAATTACAACCCATTATAAGTGGTAAAGGAAAAAATGAATAAATTTGTTTCATGAGGTAGTAGTTGGTCATACACATAAACGATAAGTTTGTTACCCATTAGATGGAAGTGAGTGTAAGTGTATGTATAAAACTTAGAATAAAAACATATAAGTATATTAAGGATACTTAGGTTATTTTATATTCATTAAATAATAATATTTCAATGTGTGGAGAAGGAAAATGAAACAAAAGCACTTGTGGAAGGATGTGGCCTCTTTTCTAGGTAACTCCTTTTGGTGTATACTAAAATACTACATTGGATACCTTTATTCCAAAATTTTGGAATATATTTTAAGGGGAATGATTTTTATCCTTTTTTTATATTTTTGTTAATCCAAGTGGCTTTAGAGGTAGGAATTAGTGGGAAGGTTGATTCCCTTTTTATAGTGGGGGAGAAGTGACATTCTTGTAAATTTTTTAAAATGGAATTCCAACAACGATTTTTCAAGGAAATGTGGATCCAATAATAGTCTCAATTATATATAATGTATTATATGGTCTAAAAATTAACATCCAAAATATTTTGGACAACTTTTTAGGTCATTTTGTCCAATAATATTAAGGTTTAGTATCTTGTTAATCTAATTTTACTCTCAATCACTGTAATTAATTTTAATCACTTTCACTAATATTTTTGGTAAAAAACTAATTTAAAATTATTAGAAATAATAAATTATGATTATTAAAAAAATTTAATCCATTTTTATAAATTCAAATCATAGATGTGGTGGAAATTAATTTAAATTTAATCCTGCAGACGGGACGACAAAGCAGGTTTTTAAAGTAAGAAGTTCAAAAGTTTTTCATTTTTTATATTCAATTTCAAATTTAAATTGATTTAAATGACCTAAATTGGATTAATATATATATAATTTATCCAACTAAATATTAAAACCATTAAAAAATATATTTTAACTTTACAAATAAATTAGTTGAAAAATAATTTTTGAATTAAAATTTAGTATTTTTCACTGTTCATCAAAAAATGAAACATCACATAAAATACCAAATAATTCACACTAACCTAATTTAATTTTTCTATTTAAAAAATTACATTTATTTTGACATAAAGTTTTAAAAATTTCCAAAAAAATTATTTAAAATTGGTGCTCCATTAAAAGGCGGTAAAATTGCCTTTATAAAATATAACTTTCTGTGTAATATTTGGTTTGTTCTTATATTATACCTAAAAATATATATTGGATGAATAGAGAAAATATTTTATTCAGTATATAATATATTTATTCTCATAATTTAGTTAATACTATTCATAGTCACTAATTTTAAAAGCATGGTTAAGTCTTATTATATTAAATAATAATATTTTAATAATAAATTTTTGTTTGAAAAAGCTCAGTATCACATGTAAAACAATCCATTGAAGACTCTTTTAGTTTTGTGTGACTGTAAGAACCCGGATCTTCTTTTTAGGTAGGTTTTTCTTTTCTGGTTGTTTTTGAGAAAAAGAGTTGTTTTTGTAAATTTTAGGAGTACACACTATGTACTTTAAGTACACATAGAGTACTCGGTTATCGCGGGTGACCGTGTACTAGTCGTTTAACGGCCGAGTACATGGTCGTGTGTGGTGACCTAGAGACCGGATAAAGTGTAGGCCGAAAGAGGCAAATACACATCATGTACTTTTAAAAAACAAGTCATGTACTTTCATTTTTTTCATTAAACGGGTCGGGGTCGCGTCAAACGGAAAGAACACACTTCTTCGTATGTCTCATCCAACAGTGTTTGTACAATCACAAATCTTCTTCAAGACCCTGACTCATTGTTCGTTCTCCAAATTGACTGTCGTTGATTACGTTGGAATTGCCACAGTGAGATATTCCTTCTTCAATAACTCCATCTCATGATTTCTCATCCCCCACGAGTTGTCCTCAGTTGAACGTTTTAATCATTTTTATAGATCTACGACGGTCAATGGAAATTCAAGGATTAACGTTCATGTATATTGATCTCACAATGTTGGTAGGTGGTTTTTGCCTTTCCATATATAGTATTTGAGTTACATGTGCAAAATTGCCCAATACCCTTATTCGGGGTATTGCGTGTTTATGGTTTTTAGCCCTGTTATTGTATGTTATGCCTTGTTTGTTTGGATAAAGGTTGATTCTTGTGAATAGGGTTAACCTTGCCATGATATGGATGTTTTTCCCATGTTTTCTAATTATTGAATGTTTGGTCTAACCTTTCCTATTATGTTGATTCTTGTTTTCCATGCCTAGTATTATTAGGATGGAGTGATTATTATCTGACATGCTATGATTTGTTATAGTTTCTTTAGACAAGTAGTTCTTGAGGTTTACTTTGGCTGCTGATTATCATTTGTGCACAATTTCTTAGACGGGGATACGAGAACCTGGTGTAGTGAGACCATAGGGGAAATTGATGTTGAGGGCTTTCCTATATTGTTTGTTATAATTATCACATTGTGAGGCCATAGGGGGGGATTGATGTTGAGTTCTCCCTTAGAGTCTATATAGTTACATTATGAGGCCACAGGAGGAATTGATGTTGAGTGCTTCCTCCGAGTGTCTGTAAATTACCATTAAAAGACCATAGGATGAATTGATGGTGAGTGCTTCCTCAGAGAGATTTTGATCATGTAACACCCCAATATTTTACGGTACACTTCTCTTTGAATAATACAAAAGCGTGTGTTGTACGCAACTTCGAGTTCTAACACACACCACAACCAATCAAACTAGCCATTATGAATAGTAATACCCACATTTTAAAATATTATACATTTTATCTTTCAAAATGGACTTTATTTTTGAATTAGGAATATTGAAATTAGCTTAGGGTGAATTTTTGGTACTTTTCTGATAACTTTCTTATTTTTATGAATAGTAAGAATTACTAAATTTTAATTAAAAACAACTTTTTTAATCGAAATAATTAATAGTGATAAATTATGAATTTGAATGGTTTGGAAGTATAATTACATTATATTTTTATCATTTAATACAATATAGTTCATTATAAGTAATTTCACATTTAAATTTGACATAAACAAGTGTCAATCTTTTGGTAGTAATTATTTCATAAAAACGCGCTTTTTATTTTAACAACAAGAATTAATTTTAAATTAATTTTTTCCACTTCTGTGTTTTAAATTTAGAAAAATGGATTCCATATTTGGAATCAAGAGGTACAAATTGTTTAAATACTTAACTTTTATTTTTATAAATTTTGAATAATTACTTCGGTAAATATTTTATTTACCATGGTTAAAGGGTAAATCCAGTAAATAAGGTTAAAAAATAATATTATAATAAACTTAAATTACTCTAAAATGTGTCCTAACCCTATTGGATGATACATGTATGACCATGGGAATCTTTGGGTCGATTGGGGGACCCCATGGATCCACTTGTAAGTGATAATGACCCTTTATATTAATTAAGTTAAAGAAAACACAAAAATGACAGAAGCATATATCTTTTAGTAAAAAACATTTTACATAGGGTAATATATGTTATCTTTTCAACTATAAATATTAATTAAAAATATAAAACTATTTCCTCCATAATGGTATTTTATTTATAATTTTTAGACATTGAATAATTAAATTTATTTATGACACAATAATGATGCAGTATCTTCCTTATTAATGAAAGAATCAAATAATTGGTATTATAAATGTTAAGATCAATATAATTTTAAAGTTTTGATGACATAAACGAATTTTATAGGTTAATATTACATGTTATTATTTCTTCAATGAATTTAGTTTTAATTAATAAAGTTTTTAGGACTTTATCAAAAATCAATTATTAAATAGTGTCAAAATTGACATAAAAGAGTTTCTAAAACAAATATTATATTATCAATTGATATTATATTCCTAAAAATATAATTTTCGGCCAAAGGACTTATATAATTATATTTGTATCATTAATGAACCACTTTGGGTTCTCTTGGAAGTATATAGTAAGTTTATTATCTATATAATATAAAAATACAAAGAGACATGGTAAATGTCAAACTATTTAACTAAGAGTTAAATCTAAAAGTTAAGGTTAATATAGTGACCCAACCTATCTAAAACCTATTTTTTGAGTGTTATTAGATCCATAACCACCTTATCCTTTAAATAATGAATTTTAGATCCATTATAAACTGAAAATTATTATATTATAAAATAATATTTCTAGCTTTTCCTAAGGTGCCCCTCACCCCTCTTATAAAAGGGAACTCCCCCTTATCTCTAATTCACACATTAAAAGCCTTTTTTATTGGCCAAAATCTTCCCAAATAACCTCTAAACTTCCCTCCCTTAATCCTAGAGGCCTTACTTTAGTCATAAATCCAACTTAAGGAGCCCTTTTTATCAAATCAAAAAAGAAGAACCCGAAGAAGAGGTAATAATTTCACCACCGTCTTTCATGTTCTTTTCTTCTTCCACTTATTCGTTATTTTTTATTTCCATTATAAAATAATAAATACAGTATATTATATATACTGTAATGTTATTATAAATATGGCACATCCATATTCATTATTCTATCCATACTTTGAATGACATGTCACCATACGTGCGTATGTACGGCTTACCGTCTCCACATCGTGGTGTAATTGTTATTCAATACATTATCATTTGGATGGGTATAATAATGATGTGTAATTGTTGTAAATAATAAATATAACATGGTAATTATTATTTAAATATGATATAACATCCAATTATATATTATTTTAATATCAAAATAATGATATTGTTGCTCATGCATACGTACGGATTACAGTCTCCACGAAAGCGACGAGATTCATTCCCTGTCATATCCATTCAAGACTAACTTTCATTAGATGATTAAAAATAAGGTTTAAAGACTTTATATAATTCTGGATATGAATAATATACATCCCATTCATAACAAATATGACTCACATAACAAATAATATAAAGGAAAATGAATCTTTTAACACACGAAACAACGATAATACTAAGATAGTATTAACAAAGCAATGTTAAAAGATTATATATGATATCATATTAATGTATATGATTCTTGTATAATTTTATAACAATTATTCCACCATTATATAGGAGGTTAACCTACCCTCTACCAAGGAAAATTACAAGGTAAGGGTTTATTTTAAAATCTCTTCATTATCTGAGGTTGTTTATACTTAATTATCTACTGGGACCTCTTTATCATCCACATCCATGTTTCTTAAGAATGTTTTTCAAAACATTCTTAGTATTTTATAGACTATGGGTTAAAGTAATTTATACCATTGTTTGACTTTCATAAGATGTTTATAAAGGAATCTTTCTGTCATTTTCCAAGAAAGGTCCTTTTTAAACTTCTCGACAAAATTAAGTTAAGAATGTTTTTTAACTTATACGGGGGGTGAGGATATTTTCCGTCATTATAAAATAATCAAATATTCCCTTAAAATCTTATAAGAATATTTTAAAAGTAAATGTTTTCTTTTATAATTATGTGTCTCTTAAATTATTTCAAAAAAGATATATTTCTCTCAAATAGTTTTGATTTCATTTATGTCAACATCCTTTGATGGATTTTATGCTTATTTGAAGTTGATTTATTATGATAAAAAACTTACATATTGAATTGAAGGTTTTGTGATATGTTTTACTATGGATGTTTTATTTTTATACCATTCATGGTTTATGGAGAAAGTATTGACATTTCGTATGCTAGTTTTAATACGAATGTTTATGTTATGTTTAAACCTGTTCATATGAGGAATGCATTGGACTAAGTAAGTGATAGGTGGAGCCCGCTATAGCTCCTAGATGCATCAGTAGGTCTCACGAGACAAACTAGATTCTTGGTACAAGACCTTGACAAAATCTTATTTGTAGTCTTGGCACAAGGCCTTGGCTATGTGGTAATGAAAGTCTGGCATTATGAATTCCATCATTATGAAAGTAATTATTGATATTTCATGTGATTATTAGACTAGTAGAATATTCATGTGAATAATTAAATGGAATTATTTCATTTAATTTTTGTCATATTATGTTGAAGTTCAAGTTTAAAAGGCTTTTGTTTTAGTTATACATTGCCTTAAATGTTTATGCTTGTTTATAAAAGTTTTTTCTATATTGTAATCCTTAATGAGAATATGAGCTCACCCCTTTCTATGTTATATTTTTCCTAGGATGTGTAGAAGTATTTTATGACTGACCTGTAAGGATAGTCTGAGGGGATATGAGAGTGGACTATGGAGACTATGTTGTTGTAGTTTTTCACTTAATCATGTAATGTAAGACGTATTAATGTATCTAGTGTTTCCAAGGATACTAAACTTATTGGTCGTTCGAGACTTGATCTTTTGTGATCATGCCAATGTTATGTGATAATGAACCAACTCTGGGTAACTGGGGTCGGGGCGTTATAGATCACACATGACTATAGGGGGGATTGACGGTGGGTTCTTCCTCAGAGATTCATTGTTATATCTTCTCTAGTAATGTGAGCCAGAGTGGTTAGGCTGTGAGAACTACCCTGAGGGTCGCTTGTATTTTTTTTTGGTTGATTAAATACTCAAAAGTAAATGTTTGTAAATGAAATTGTAAGACTGTTTACTTTTGAGTACTTCCTTGTTTACTGCTTATTTTTGCTTATTGCCTACCATATGTATTCACTGACTATTAGGCACAGATCTTTGGATGGTTTGCTACTGGGATTAGTCTCACATCCTGTTTGGTTCATGCTTTTGGGACCAAACAGATTATATTGTTATAGGTATAGACAATGGAAAGAGCCCTTCTACTTCATGTACTTGATTGCTATGAGCTAGGGGGAATGGGACCAAGCTGAGTCTTACGATATTGTGGATATTTTTATTTTCTTTTATAATTTGGTTTATTATTGTATTCCAGAATTGTGATTTTTTTGGATGACTTCCTAGAAATATGTGTCATGCATCATATATATGTGTGTGCTCCAGTTGTTTACTATTTACATTGTTTACTTATTGCATGTTTTACTACTTCCATTATTATTATCTTGTTTACTTCAGTTGTGTTCCTCTTACAATGAGGGAATAGTTTCCCCACTATCACACCCAAGGACCTCACTACTATTCATCAGCCTCTGGCATTCAGGGAAATTCCCTTGAGGCCATGTGACCAACTAGGTATGGGGCACCTCTGGGCAGCTCCCAGAACTAGGACATTACAAAGTTGTATCAAAGGGATTATTTTCTTCTTGACTTACTATTTGGAGACTATATCCAAGGATATGAAGGGATGGGTGCTTGCTAATAAGTTATGCTCGGTCATAGCTAACCCATGTACATGGAAAAGCCAATTCACCTCATTATTACAATTTTTCTGGTTTTGAAATTTTATAGTTGATTTGATTTCACCATTGGGTGATTCACATGTTTTGTGTTGATATCTTTGGTATTATTGAGGTTCTATTTCTATTTCAACCTGATGATATTAGGGTATTCCATCTCATGCATCATATACGAACTTACTATAGATCACATGTCATTCATTATTTCCATTCCATTTAGGGTGCATTAGTGATTGCATGTTGTTGTGATAGATGTTGTGCTAGATATGCATGTTGTTGTGATAGATGACTTGATTAAATACTTTCTATTTTATAAGGTATTGGATTGTGTAAGGTTTTGTTTTAATGAACACCAAAATTTGGTTCTTGAGGTGTTATAGTCCCCCACGGATCGGAATTTGGCACTTTAATGTTCTTTTTAGTGTTATTCTTGGCTTTCGAAGTAGTTTCTGAGGCTTACTATTTAGAAAAACCTAGAATCCACAGCATGTATTGATGAATACATTCCATGTGTCCTTATGTTTGGGAAGGGACTGTTTTTCTTAAGTACACGTCATGTACTGTATGTACACTCCATGTAGTCTCTAACCGTGTCACTGGGTATCTGGGCAGAGACATGGGGTCGGTAAATCATGAAGGGGCATGTCGTGTACCGGATGAACACAATGTGTTGTGGAGACCATGTGTCCACCCATGTGACTAATGAAATGGATGGATAAAACATTGGTTATACATGTTTTGTCAAGTTGAACACGCCGTTTAGTGTGGCCCTTGTATCCGGTTGTGTAACGAACAACACAGGTCTGTGAAATCTTTCTAGTACACACAGTGTCCATCTGAAACATGCCATGTAGAGTGATCTGTGTAACCTTCTGTGTAACTAACAACATAGTTTGGTGAAGTTCGTCTAGTACACATTTTGTCTTTCACTACCACTCCAGGTAGTCTAATTCTACGATAACCATGTGGCTTAGCCATGTAGAAGAACTCGAGTAGGGGAAGAGGATTCAAGTACACACCGTGTTTTAGGATAACATGTCTTGTGTATGGGGTGTTACACAACCTAGGTTGGCAAAAGTATATGCCCATGTGAAGGCTTAAAGGAACACGTCGTGTAGGCATTATACACGACATGTATCCATGTTTTGAAAAACTTCAATGCTTTATTTCTCTTGTTCCTTTCTTACACTTCTAATTTACAGACCCTATTAATCCTGATCTAAAGTGTGCGCTTGACCCTACAGAATCATGCCACCAAGATGTCCTTCGGTTGTCCAGCAGTTACAGGGTAGTGATTAGACACTAGATATGGATGGTCAGGGACTACCCGTGGATCCTCCAGTAGTGCCAGTCTTGGCACCAACCATCAACCTGGATACAGGTGCCGAGGCACAGTTCCAAGAGGGGTTTTAAGGTTTACGCAGACCTTTTAGGGAGTACTGCATCCAACCCCGTCGATGGAAAAATTGATGTAGGTCATTCAGAAGCAGAATCCTACCACATTCTTAGAGGATGGAGGACCCCAAGGTGCAGAGTCATGGATAGAATCCATGCTGATGATCTGCAATCATCTGGAGACTTCTCCGGAGAGGAGGGTCAACCTCACTACGTATAAGCATTTGAATTCTGCCAAGAGATGGTGGGATGTGATCTCACAAGCAAGATGCCAGCAGGTTATTTCATGGGATGAGTTTCATCATACCTTCTACAACTACATCTACCCGGAGATATTAAGGGATGATCAAGCCCGAGAGTTCATGAGTTTGGAGTAGGTTACTCTTTCATTCATTGAATTTTCTTCTTGCATTACAGAGATGCAGCACTTTACACCCTTTCTAGGGGGATATGAGTTATTCCTTACACATAAGTTTAAGGATTGTCACAGGTAGGATATTTAGGCTCAGGTGAACATATTTAGGTTGAAGTTTATATATTCGATAATCAACTAGGTGCTGATCACAGAGTGCAACCTAAGGTATTTTGGAGTTGTGTTCCAGGGAGGTTTCACATCCAGAGTTAGTACTTCTCCGGTTGATAACAGGAAGCACTGTAGGGAGTCTACGCATGGAGATATGAGTAGGCAGGATGCACCTTCAGGTATCCAGGTGGTGTGCTACCATTGTAGAAAGATCCAGCATACCAGGCCACATTGACTGAGAGACCCAGTGAAGTGTTGATATTGTGGCAAGATGGTCCATCTTTAGCACTTCTGTCATATATTTTCACCAGCAGTTGGTGATAGGGGTTCTTCTATGACTCCTCATTTGGGAGCAGCACCACCAATTTCTCACCAGTCTGGGAATAGGAGTTCTTCCAGCCATTCAAGATGAGATGGAGGTCGTGACCATGGTAGCCAGTCCCCAGGCTTTCAGTGAAAATAGGGTGGATCACATCTAAGTGGTCTGGAAGGATCACAGGGTTGCGGTGCTGGTCAAACTTTTTCAGTGGAGCGGACCCACTAAGGGCAGGATCCCGAACCCTCTACAGTTCGAGGTACGATTCAATTTTCCTCAGTTTTAGCTTCCACACTTTTTAATATGCAGGCTTCCCATAACTTTATATCAATTTCTGTTGTTGATATCCTTAGGCTCTGTATCTTTTCTTATGTTTATTTCTTGATACTAGACACTCCATTGGGAACTAAAATGGCTAGTGTACATCAATGCAACGAGTTCCCTCTTGAGGTTGGTGGGTGTCACTTTTTCTAGGACCCATATGTCTTGGAGATTATAGGCTATGATGTCATTCTCAGAATAGACTGGTTGGTTCCCTTCTAGGATATTGTCGATTTCTATCATCGTAGGGTGAGTTTCACATTACCAAAGGGTGGATCGTTTCTTCATAAGGGAGAATGGGATGTTCAGGCGAGCAGAGTGGGACTCGAGCATCATTGGTTGTGAAGAGTTACAGCCCAATTTTCTAGTCTATATCTGGATTACTAGGGGACTTCACAGAAGGAATTTCCTCTAGTGGTGGATCGTTTCAGTTATGTCTTTCTAGAGGACATTCTTGGTTTTGCTCCAAATCGAGAGGTAAACTTTTCTATGGAGCTTGTCCCAGGAGTGGCACCAGTGTCCATTCCTCCTTGTAGGATGGCTACACCAGAGTTACAAGAACTCAATTAGTAGTTGGAGGAGTTTTAGGAAAGCGGTTTCATCTGACCCAGTACTTCTCCTTGGGGTTCACCTATCTTGTTTGTGAAAAGGGTAAATGGTACCCTCAAACTTTATGTGGATTATCATAAGTTTAACAAGTTGATGGTCAGGAACTGATATCCCTTGCCGAAGATTGATAATTTCTTTGATCTGCTTCGAGCAGCCTGGTTGTTCTCAAATATTGACTTGAGATCTAGTTACCATCAGTTGTTCATTAAACTATCAGATATACATCTTATATCCTTTTAGATTAGGTATGGTCTACACGAGTATGTGTTTATGTCGTTCGGTCTCACAAATGTGCCTATATTTTTCATGGAACTGATGAACTGAGTGTTCCATCCCTATTTGGATCCTTTCATGGTGGTCTTCATGGATGATATCTTGGTGTACTCTCAAACTAGACATGACCATTCCACACATATTGAGATCATTTTGAGTACACTAATAGATCATCATTTATATGCTAAGCTCCCAAAATGACACTTTTGAATAGACTAGATTCACTTCCTAGTTCATGATATCTTAGAGATAGGAGTATTAGTAGATCTCGAGAAAGTGAGAGCAGTACTTTCCTGGGAGCAGCCAAATAATTTCTTTGAGGTACTAAGTTTTTTGGGGATGTCTAGTTACTACAGATGTTTCATACAAGACTTTTCACGCTTAGCAGTGCACTAATGGGCCTAACTAAGAAGGGTGTTATGTACTTCTGGTCAGAATCTAGTGATTCAGACTTTTAGGAGCTGAAAGGGAGGTTTAATTCATCACTGATACTAATTTTTACAGAGTTAAGAAAGACCTATATTGTTTAATGTGATGCATCAAGTATCGGGATGGGATCAATGTTTATGTAGGGATAGGGGGTCGTTGCGTACGAGTCTCAGAAGTTGAGGCTATATGAGAAAAATTACCCCACACACGATCTCGATATAGATGCAGTTTTTTATGCTTTACATTGTTGGATACACTACCTATTGGGAGATCATTTTGTGGTTTTCACCAACCCCAAAAGTATCAAGTATATCTTCACTCAGCGTGACCTGAATTTGAGACAGTGAAGGTGGGTTGAGTACCTTCAGCATTTTGAATTTGATCTTGCCTACATGCCTGGGAAGGGCAATGCAGTGGATGATCAATTGAGAAAGAGGACTCAGTTACAAGCAGTTTAGGAGTCCAGTAGTGAGTGTCAACTTATGGATCTATTCTATGAGATGCATTTGGAGGTGCACAATAGTTCAGGGCAGACGTTTCTTTCTTCTGTGGATGTTACCTCTACTCTACTGGATCGAGTGTGAATGATGCAGCTATCAGATTCTGAAGGGCCAGTCCTACATGATAGTGTTTCAAGAGAGGGCCATATTCCTAGCTGGATTCTAGGTGAGGAAGAGATATTTCATTTTCATAGATGTGTATGGGTGCCAGAAGACATACATGAGGAGTTGATGAAAGGCTTTCATTCCTTAGTTTGGGTAGTTCATCCTTGTTTCACCAAGATGTATCAAGATATACACCATCAATATTGGTGGCCAGGTATGAAGAGAGATGTTACTGGTTTTTTCATGAGGTGTTCCACCTGTCATTATGTGAAGGCAGGTCATCAGCGAACTGTAGGTCTTTTACAGCAGGTACCCATTTTTGAGTGGAAGTGGAATGATGTCATGATAGATTTCGTGACAGGTTTAACGAGGTCACCTCGATGCAATGATGCGGTATGGGTTTTCATAGACAGACTCACGAAAGTTTTTCACTTCTTGGTGATCAAGGAGACCTTCAGTGTTGATGATCTTGGTAGGTTTTACATCTGAGATATTACACGTTTTCATGGGGTTTCACAATCCATTGTGTCATACAAAGATGCACGTTTTACTTCTCAGGTCTGGCAGGGATTACAGAAGGCTATGGGTACATATGTACTTCATAGTACAGCTTACCATCCCCAGATAGATGGTCGGTCCGAGTGTATGATTCAGGTGCTTGAGGACTTGCTTCGATCATGCATCCTGGATTTTGGCGGTTCTTGGGAGAAGCACTTATCTCTTGTGGAGTTTTCCTACAATAATAGTTTTCAAGTGACTATTAAGATTGCATCTTATGAGGCCTTGTACAGTAGGCCATGTCGATCACCCTTATGCTGGCTGGAGGTAGGAAATGAAGCTATGCTTGGACCTCGACTTTTCTAAGAGACCATAGAGCAGAGAGAGTTGATTCAGAAGAGGATGGCTACTACACAGTCAAGACAGAAGTCTTATGTTGATTGATGGAGACGACCTCTGAAGTTCGAGGTCAGAGATCAGGTTTATCTACAGGTCACACCAAGGATGGGACACAGGAGGATTAGAAGACAGGGAAAGCTTTTATCGAGGTGTGTTGTACTATTCGAGGTTTTGGAGAGAGTCGGTCCGATTTCCTATCGGTTGGAGTTACCTTAAATGTATTGGTCTATGCATGATTTCTTCCACGTTTCACAGCTTCGACGTTACTTCTCAGAACCATATCAGGTTTTACAACCTGAGGAGGTTGAGTTAGAGGTGGATGCATCCTTCGAGGAGCATCATATACATATTGTTGATCGAAGTGAGAAGGTTCTTCATAGTCAGTCAGTTCCTCGGTTACGAGTGATTTCGAATAATGGGCGAGTACAAGATGAGACTTGGGATAGGGAGGCCAATGTACAATCACAGTGGTCGGAGCTTTTCAAGGTTTTTTCTTCTACACCACCTTTCTAGGGAATTTCAGGGATGAATTTATTTAAGGGGGGAAGTTTTTAAGAACCCGTATCTTCTTTTTAGGTATATGTTTCTTTTTTAGTTTTATTTTAGAAAAATTAGAGTCTCTGGAAATTTCAGAAGTACATGCCATGTAATTTAAGTAAACTTTGTGTACCCATTTGTCATGGGTGACTTTGTACTAGTCGTGTAATGGACGAGTACATGGCCATGTTTGGTTACCTAGAGACCTCCTAAATCGGAGGCTAGAAAATTGAAGTACACAACGTGTACTTTTAAAGAACATGTCTTGTACTTTATTTTTTTCATTAAACAGACTAGAGTCGTGTCAGATGGACAGAACACACATCTTCTTCATATGTCTCATCCAGGAACGTCTGTATGGCTGCGGGTCTTCTCCAATTCCCCAACTCGCCACCCTTTCTCTGAAAAAATTATTGTCTGTTGTGTTGGAATCACCACAGTGATTTCTTCCTTCTTATAAAACTCCATATCTTGATTTCTCCTCTCTCATGATTTATCCTTAGTTGAATGCTTTAAGCATTTTTGTAGATCTACGGCATTCTAGGTCGATTCAAGGCTTGAGGTTCATGTATATAAATCTCCAAACAATGGGGTAGGTGGTTTGTTCCTTTCTGTAGATATTCTTTGATTTATATGTGCAAAATTTCCCAATACCCTTGTTTGAGGTATTGCGTGTTCATGTTTTTTATCCCTATTATTGTATGTTATGCCTTGTCTGTTTGGGTAGAGGTTAATTATTGTGAATAAGATTAACCTTGCCATGATATGAATATTTTTCCCATGTTTTCTTGTTATTGACAATTTGGTCTAGCCTTTCCAGTTAGGTTGTTGCTTTCTTTACATCCCTAGTATTGTTAGGATGGAGGGATTATTATCGGACATGCTATGATATGTTGTAATTCTTTTATCCAAGTAGTTCTTGAGGTTTAATTTGGCTACTGATTA
The DNA here is from genome assembly GCA_963277665.1 of Viscum album. Classification (NCBI taxonomy): domain Eukaryota; kingdom Viridiplantae; phylum Streptophyta; class Magnoliopsida; order Santalales; family Viscaceae; genus Viscum; species Viscum album. The sequence continues at coordinate 202,298,187 of OY728136.1, read as the reverse complement.
TCATTTGTGCATGATTGATTACACGGGAATGCAGGAACCTGGTGTAATGAGACCATAGGGGGAATTGACATTGAGGTATTTCCTATAGTGGATGTTATAATTATCACGTTGTGAGACCATAGGGGGGATTGATATTGAGTTCTCCCTCAAAGTGTATATAGTTACATTATGAGGCCACAGGAATAATTGACATTGAGAACTTCCTCAACGTGTCTGTAGATTACTGTTAAAAGACTATAGGGGGAATTGATGGTGATTGCTTCCTCAGAGAGTCTTTGATCACACATGACTTTAAAGGGAATTGATGGGGAGTGTTTCCTAAGAGAGTCTTTATTATATCTTCTCTTGTAATGTGAGCCAGAGGGGTTAGGTTGTGAGAACTACACATAGGGTTTCTTGTATTTGTTTTTGGTTGATTAAATACTCAAAATTAAATGGTTTTAAATGAAAATGTATCACTATTAACTTTTGAGTACTTCCTTGTTTACTGCTTATTTTTTCTTAATGCCTTCCATATATATTCATTGAGTGTTGGGCACAAATATTTGGGTGGTTTCCTACTAAGATTAGTCTCAAACCCTATTTGGGTCATGCTTTTCCTCCCAAAAAGATTATATTTCTACAGGTATAGAAAAGGGAAAGCGCCCTTCTACTTTAGGTACTTAAATGTTGTAGAGCTAGGGAGAATATGACCAAGTTGAGGCTTATGATGATGTGGAGCTATTTACTTGATTTTCTTTTGTAATTTGGTTTAGTACTATATTCCATCATTGTGATTTATTTGGCTGCCTTCCTAGACATATGTATCATGCATCATAGATATGGGGGTGCTCCAATTGTTTACTACTTCCTATATTTACTTATTCCATCTTTTACTGTTTCCGTTATTGTTATCTATTTTACTTACACTATGTTCTTATGCCAATGAGGGAATAGTTTCCTCAATATCACAACCAAGTCCCTCACTAATAGTCGGCAGCCTCTGGTATTCAGGGAAATTCTCTTGAGGCCATGTGACTAACTAGGTATGGGGCACCTCTGGGCAGCTCCCGAAACTAGGACGTTATAGTGTCACATGATAATTTATTATTGCGTGCATTGAAATATATATCATTGATTAATTTTATATAAAATAGAAAATATATTTTAAAGTATTGGATATTATATTCCCATATGTGTTTGGGGTTTCATATCATACATATTATTGAATACAATGTTCTTACTTCAGAATTATGGGGGATTGAAACAAATCTTGTGTAAAGACATAAAAATCTCTCCTAAAAAAAGTTATATCTTTGATATTGATTTTCTCCCAGACCATATGAGATAAATAACCCCTTTGAATAAGGATTAAGATCTATATAATGGATGTAATTTTTGTTGGGTGTTCACATTTTTCCTCGCACCGATAGAAAATCATAGGTTGGTTCAGAATATCAATTGTTAATTCCCTTACTCAGTAAATGTTATGGTATTTATATAAATAAATCTAATCCATTCCCAAAATAAAAACAAATTCAACTGTAGGGAGATTAGTATTATTTTTGGAGATCACATTCCCACAAACTTCAATCATATATGAATCATATACTTGAGGTGCAGTCCTCATAACAATATGAATATTTACTACTAATTCAATTTTTATTCATTGAGGTGGTAATGTGATAAACTTATAAAAATATTTTGATATAAAAATAGAGTTTAAATCCAAAATAAAATAATAAATTAGCATTTCTAGATTGAACAATAAATATACCTTTCACTACTTTGGTATCATACCCTACATTGAAAATAGTGATAACATAATAATTCCCTTTCCTAGAATTAAGATGTTACTAACATTGATCATCATCATTAACCCTTAGCTTCAATAAATTGTTTGTGTAATGTACTTACTTAATGGAATTATATCATTTTATTGTGAGTGTTACATTCTTTTTAGTTTTGTCTCTATTTGCATCACTGGATGACTTCTTCTCATTACTTTAACATCTGATTTCTTGATATCCATTTTTCTATACTTAAAACATTTATCAATATCCTTAAAACAATTTCCCCCATTATTCTTTCCAAACTTCTAGAAAAAATGACAATCAATCTTCTTCCCTCAATAGATTATGTTATTAAAATCTCTTTTTAATTATTTTTTTATTTTCTTATCAGTATCATGATATTTATTGGTGGATCCAAATACCATTACCATGTTTATATCACATTTAATTATTTTTTTTATATCCACTGAAGTCTCTTATGGATAACTACCTTTAGATACTTGGTTTTAAGAACCAAAAGAATCAATCAATATTTCTTTTTAGATCAATTATAATACCCTAAAAAATACCTTGAATGTGTTGTAACATTTACCTCATAGGTACTAATGGATTCTTTATCTTATTTATTAAGCTCATAGAATTCCTTCTCTATTATAGAATTTTAAATATGGGGAAATTTTTTATTTAAAAATATATTTCTAACCCTATATCACTCCATGGAGTCAATTTCTTCTTGTTACCTTGTATTCTTGATGTGAGTACACAATTGATCATCTTCACTATTTAAATGATAAATAGATAATAAAACCTTTTCATATTATAAGAACTAGAGAAAGGAATATATATTTTCAAATGTACTAGTCCATTAATCGGTAATTAGTGGGTCAACAGACCCACTAAAAGAATGTGGATGTTGCCTCATGAAAGACTCAACAGTATGGTGATCCCTCATTTTCCATTTTTGATGATCATCCTAATTAATGTATTCAGGATGTTTCATAATATTAGAAATAATATTTTTTATTCCATCTCCCATAACATTTGGTTTATTAGGAGGAAAATCATGGAATCATCTATCACAATCAGTGCTAAAACAGCTCCTTCTAGTTCTAGACATTAACTAAAACCAAAAAAAACATAGTATGAGTAACAATAGTCATAGTGGAAAATCATATATTCATGAAAATTATTAATAGGATATCTAAATCTTGATACCTTATTTCTAATCTATTATTCCTTAGTTTTAACCTAGATCATGCTTGGTTACAATCTATTCAAATACTTAGTAAAGGTATATAATGAAAATTTAATTTAACCAAAGAATATCCCCCATGAGTGTTAGACTAGGTGTAAATTAAGGGCTCATTCATTGTACACTATAATGATAGTTAAGATACACTTGAAAAACTAATTTCAGGGGTATATCCCCTAGTTAAATCTATTCCAAAAACCAATTCCACCTGTAGTATATAGACAAAAATGTATTTCTAGGAAAAAAACATAATATATACATTACCAAAACATTAGGTTATTATCATTTACATAGGCTTATCCTAAGGACTCTCACTAAATATTCCTCATCCTAGTTTCAAGAAAAATAACTAAACCTTTCTCTAATACCAACTATAGTGACTCATACATTTCATATATAAATATTACATCTTATTATAAGAATATCCACTTCATATCAATACGATCTATGTCAAAACAGTAAAGGTTTAGTTCCTTTGAAAACCTGGATAACTAAAAAATGGTGAATAAAATACATACATCATCCCCCACTTAGTTATTCACAGCTAGAAGACTTCTTATACACATCCTAATTAAAACAAATTATTCAAAATATGAGGAAATTAAATATAATAAAGGGTGATATTAGAAGATTAATAAAGGTAAACATAATAGATATCAAAAAATTATCATAAATGAGTCTAATAAAAATAATAAGGTTGTGATAACATGATAATAACATAAAAAAATTCATACCCAGTCAATCTAGGATTACTAGTCCTGAATCATGGAATAAGTCTTTATCATAACATATGAAAAAAGTCAAAGATCATGGAATCATCAATAATCAATGATGTTCTATAAGAAAAATATATATGAAAAAGGTATAAGTTTTTTGAATATACATAATCATATAACATGATTTCCATAGTCAATTATCATTAACAATACTACCATATTGGATTGAGTCCACTCTATATTCCATCATTTCCTTATTCAAGGGTCACTCCAATGACTATCATTTTAGACAATGTCCCCTACTGAACTGGTTTCACTCTCCATTTTTTCATATTATCTATTTATATATCTATCTCTAACCAATAAATTAGAGGGATATATAATTTAGACCTCATGCATCACATAATGAAAACCATACATGTTTGTACCACATGATCATAAAACATTCATCATATCATCATATTGTAACTCATGGAAAGGATATGGGTTTCATAAAAAATTTCATCATCATGTTCATAAATTATCTATAAAAATAATAATGATAGTAAAATTGGATCATATCCCCATTAAATCATAAGAAATATCAAAGTATTTCTTATATAGATTGAAATACCTTTAAAAGATCAATAAAACATCTCTTGAGGAAAATACCCTTTTCATTATGAAAATAACTTATTAAAAATAAAAATATTTCCAAAACATTAATGTAGGTAATTATTTTAAAAGAAAATAGTAAACTTAAAAAGGAATGTTCAAATAAATAAGTATGCATGATGGTGGGGGAATTCGTTCATGTGTTGTATGTTAAAACAAACATTCCTTTCACATTTTCATTAAAAAGTTAGAAGTACCTCATTAAGAAAATGAAAAAAAAGATTCTATTAAATAATTTTAATGAAATTTAAACATGGGTAAAAATTAATTTAATGAAACTTTTTACATTATTAAAAAATATTATTAAATACATTTTAATGAAAATATGGACTTTGATAGAAATATTCATGATTTAAAGAGAAATAAAGTTAATTATTCCTTATAAAATCAGTCTCATTAGTACTTAAATAGAGGAAAATGAAAAGAAAAAATTTAATATACATAAATATATATAGAGGATAACAATAAAAATAATATTTGGGATTGATTTATCATATAATTTCATCATCATAAATTTATTCATAAATAATATCTGTAAAAATGTGATTGTAATATAAAATTCTTACCTTAATTTTGTCTTTCCCCATAAGTAATATAACCTCCTATATAATAAAATAAATTTAATTATAATTAAATACCATAACAATATTAGTACCTATAATACCATACACGGTTAACTTATAACATTTTATCAGCAATTCATTAACAATCTTTCATTGTCATCATCATTTTGGGTGTCAAATGCTTCATTTTTCATGCTAGTTCTGGCTAGGTCGCTTTGATCCTTGAAATTTTATCATTGTTTAATTGTATTAAAAAAATTAAATTATGGTATAATAATCATATATATTTATTATAAACATATTTATAATCATTCATATAAAGTGGTTATGAAAAATTAATTACATTACTGTATGGAGATGATAGTTTGTACGTAGGCACGTGTAATGTTTCCATTTTTCGATGGATGGAATGGAAAAAAGGTAAATAATAGTCAACCTTTATATAATAATTATTATTTAAAAAATATAAATTAAATATATCATAATAACCAATAATTAAATATGGTGGTGGGAAATGAATCATGTCACTACGTGGAGACGGTAGTCCACACATACACAGAAGCGATACTTTCATCACATGTTTTGATGGTGCAGTGGTGGGAAATGGTTGTTACATTATAATAATAAAATATTAGTATATTTATGATCAAATATTAATCATATTATTATATATATAAAAAAACATTGGATTTATAAGAAGAAGAAAAATTGAAAGAGCTCAGTTTAGATTTATACCACCTCCTTGAGAGACCTCCTTTAGATTAACAATTAAGACTTGAAGGATCGATCTTAGGATAATAATAGAATATATAGGATTAAGGGAACTAATATAATATGGTTTTTATGTTTTAATTTGATAATATATAAGGATAAAGGGGTTTTAGTAATGGAGGAAAAGATGTTCCTTTTTATAAGTGAGGGGAAGGACACACAAGGAATTTCTTAAAATATCTAAATTATATAAGGTAACATTCCAGATAAATTGACTCAAAATACAAAATTATTCCAAAGTGGGACAATATAAGGTTTAAATTTATTTATCAAATAATAATAATACAAGTTTTAGTGGCAATAATACCCTTATCTCTTGGTTTTTCTCCCCTAGTAAACCCGTTTTATCTCTAACAATAGTAACAAATATTTATTGTTTTTACTATTAATTATGAAAAAAAATTAACTTCCACAAATTAAATTTTATTAATTATTATTATTATAAATTTTTAATAAATTTTAACAGATTCAATTTCCATAATCTACGTAACTTAATTTCAAATTAGTGCGTAAAATGAAACGAAAACCCATTTTAAAAAATATATTTTTTATGTACAAAAATTAATTTAATTTTATTCATTTCCTTATAAAAACCATAAAATAAATTTTTATATATATTATTGAATATATAAAATATAAATATCATTACCAAAAAAATATTCAATATAAATTAATTTAAATTATGAAGATAAAAACACATTGCCCACATAAAAACAGTTTTTATAAAAAATGAGTTCTTAAGACCAAAAAGAACTTATAATATAATAAAACATAATAATTATTCTAGTTTAATTAATTATATTATTTCTAGTTAAAGGATATATATGTTAATTTAAAATTAAATTTAAAATATAATTTTAGTTTTACTTTAGAATAAATGAATGTTTTTACAAAAATCAGTATTTTCACTATCCACTAAAAAATAATTTTTTTTAGAAAACCCCAAGAAATAAACCCTAAGATAATATTTAAATTATTATTTAAAAAATTATATTAATTTTAAAAAATAAAATTTTAAAAAAATTTATAAATTATTGAAATAAAATCACAAAATTAAATGAAACCCATTTTTGATGAAAACATGTTTCTAAAACATAAAATGACCATACTAAAAATTGAGTACTTATTTATTATATATTAATTAATACATATTAGTTATATAAAAACATAATAGATATTTTTAAAATTTTGTTTATTAATATTCATAAATTCCAATTTAATTCCTATATTAAAAAGGATTCCTTTATTACAGTTCATTTAGACTCAGGGGTGCTTGTAAAACATGTTATCAAATACTTCGTGTTTATTTCAAAAGAAGTAAATATAAAATATTATGGTGTTACAATACTCTCACTAGGAACCCATCTATTGGCGGTATCATCTAGTAACCTCTCTGGTTCCTAGGTATATCTCCAGGTGCACACACATTGTGTGTAAGATGTCATTTGGGAACACACATTAGTATCTCAAGGTAAACGAATATTTAACAGCATGAATGGTAGGGTTTGAATAAAATAGGTCATGCTTGAGTGGATTTCACCAAGAAAAAATACCAGGAACATAAGTTAGAGTGAAAATAAAGTTCGACCAAGCATTAACTAACTTGAACTAAAAAAAACTCTTTCCATCTTCAAAAATCTGTAAATTTTGATTTATATGTCTGTTTTGTATCAATGGGTTTTCAAATATAATATTTCATAATGAACCATTCTTATACATAATTTTTTACCCATAAAAATTATTTTATTTTGAAAAAATAGTTCCTAAAATAATTTAATATTATATTTCAATATTGGGACATGATTTTTAGGAAAATGGAAGAAATACAAAAGCTAATTTTAGTTGGAAGTTCTCACCACCACATCACTAGATTAGAAATTTTTTGAAGGCTCTTCATCTCTAATATATAATCTAAGATTAAACCCATATAGATCTCATATTTTTATCTTTTATCAAATGTTATTGCCTTTAATCTTTAACTCAACTCACATCATTTAATTGATTCTCATATTATGGCCATCATTGTAAAGTTAATGGCATACAATTTTTTTGTGCTAATAAGTGTGCTAGAAAAAGAGATAAATATTATTTGGACTAACTTAATATAATATTTTATAAGTTTGGAAATTTCTAGTTATCAGGAATATCAATAAAAACATATGTGATAGTGTAATCATCACAAAACTAAATAAATAAGGAAATAATAAAGACACATTCAAGGAAGAGATTGAAATATTTTAAATGGTATTTAGGGAATATTTATTTCTAATTAAAGAAGTGAGTTAAAAAAAATTTTCTTTAGGGACTCACACACTTACAATTAAGAGAGATTTCAGTTTAAAAAAATTTAAATGGTGTAATGGTCATAGATGGGTATTATCTAAATAATAAGAATTTTTTAATGAGTTAATAGGTGTTAAAAGGATAAAAATCACATGATTATAATATTTTAAATCAATTATTGGTTCCCATGGAAATATGATCCATATTATTGAAAAATTATCATCATATAATGAATAAACTATTTTTCATTTTCAAATTACTATACAACAAAGTAATTAATATGATAATGCTTCCAAAAATTTAAAAAGGAAATGGGTGTCCCTTTATGTAAACTATAAATTTTTTCCCCACTTTCCTTTTTTATTTCATGATTCACATGATGGTTTATTTTTTAATGGATATCTTACTTTTTTGACTGATAAATTTTAAATATATATATATAAACTATGAAAATATATATAAATATATTGAATGGGTAAGCCAAAAATCAAAGTTAATTACAATAACTTATAATTGAATGGTAAATTTTAGAAGAAGATTATGTATTCTACACAAAATTACTTTTATATATGGATATAATTTATATTTTGAAATATCACAATTATGGGTGTATCAATGTTGAATTATTTTCAATAATTTATTTTGTAATAATATCTATAAAATTTTTAGAAGAGGATCACATATATTTTTTTCATAATATTTTATATTTTGTGTCATAATTTAAAACTCATAAATAATTTTTCATTAATTTCAACCCAATATGGGTAATGGATTGATATTAATTACACAAAAAAAATTATTTGTTAGTTTCATGAAAAAAATTATCATTATTTATCCACAAATTCTAAATCCATTTACAAAATAAAATATAGTTACACAAAATTATATATCATCATGTATTATTATTTAATGATTACAAAATTAATAGTTATATGTTATATATTAAAGAAACATGATGAACATAGTACATTTCATAATAGAGGGTTCACTCTTGGGGATGAATCTATACATGAATCAAGTATCATAGAGCTAAATCAAATTTATGTTAACATGTACTACTATGGGATCATTTAAAAAATAACAAAATTGAACACTATGGTATTTAAAGCGCCTATTTTATAAGTCATGTGGTTCTATAATAAAATTCCAGTTAAGTTTTTTCAATTTGGATTCATAAATTGAATTCCAGTAAGGAAATATAAAATGATGATCCATTTATAATGGCCACCCATGTAGTATATATTTTTCATACATGTGATCATACAAAATATAATCATCCAATTTTTCTTTTAACAATGTAAAAAAATTCAAAACTGAGTATAAATTCCTTGTAAGATGATACTTTCCATGGGAAGTCAAAAAAATTTCATGTTAGAAATAAAAAAGATAATGTTATTATTTTAGAGGAATCCATAAAGATAAATTTTGGATAATCAGTATAGGTACAAAACATTATCCATTATCTAAATAAAATTATATTATAAAATATGAGTTTGATGTCACTAGAATTTTCATATATAATATGTTTTATATTTATATGATTTTTGTTTAATACAAATCATAAGTATTTTAATTTATTTATCTTTTTTTATGTAAACAAAGTATTTTCTAGCATATGAATTTACTCACATCAATGAGAAACATTTTAGTGATCCTAAAAGTGAGAAATAAACTATTACTAGACCTAAATTGTAAAAACTGGAGTTTCATTACATAAAAATTTTAAAATTTGATTAAATAAAAGTTAATAGGTTAAAAATTTCAGTTTGGATAGAATGGGATTGGCTAATTAATTAACCACAACAAAAAAATATCAATGTTTTATATTTAAGACACTATGAGATTTAATATGAAAATTGACATAGATTGTTGACTTATTATTATACTTATTTCTAGGTTCATTGTTTGGGAGGAAATTATAGTAACATATAGTAAAATTTTCAATTACTTTTCCTTTATATTAAGTCTATAAATGTTGATTTTATTTTTTTAATGGTGTATTTAAAATAAAATATTTTGAAATGTATTTAATAATTACTGTTTCAAGAAAAGTTCATAGATATTTCCAAACAATACTATCCATTGGGTACATGAGATATTTTTATAATAATTTATCTCTTATAAAAAATTCTATCGATCATTTTTAGATTTTTTAATTGAAAGTGTATGATTAAATTCACTAAAATATTCATGGAATCACTGTGAATTTTTGTTATGATATTTAGAAAAGTTTGAAGGAAGTTTTGAGTTTTTTTGGTCACTAAGAAAGAAATAATGTCATAATAGTATATATTTTGTCATGGTGTATGGTTTCATGCTGCAAGGATGAACCCACAGTTTTTTTCTATCATTTTTATGGTATGAACTAATGTTATAACTATAAAGTAATAATACCACATAGAAACATGTCAATGTAATATTAAAAGTTTTTGATGTATTAATCTGTGATAAAAAAACATATCTTGATAAATTATACATTACCATAAATAGAGGAATTGCACCACAATGTTGAATCCATAAAATTTTGTGTTTATACTCGAAAATAGAAGTTAAACCAAGGATAATGGATTTCACTACGATGTGTTAAAAATAGAATATTACTCAAAAGAAAAAATGATGAAAATTTTGGGGTCTTATTCATGAATTTTAGATGTTTAAGGTCATTATGAAATGATTTCTTTTCAAGTCTTTTTGATTTCAAGTCATGTTAATTTCTTAGTTTTAAAGTTACTACACGTCCTGTAATTTTATTACATTCAAATTCATTGAATTTGAATTAAATTTATAATAATATTGTAGATTAGTTTTACCATTAAATTCAAGAAAATTTGAATATACAAAATAATGATAAGATGGATACTCTATGGAGATTAGACGCCTATATTCCTACAAAAAAAGTGTAATAAAAAGAGAGATTGATTGAGCATACTAAGAAGATAAATTTCATAATTTTATAGGAAAAGAGAGAGATAGATAGATATCTTAGAGTTCATCTCAATGGATGTTCATATAGATTTTATATATTGATCAAGAGATGAATATTATTTCACCATTACTAGAATAATTCTTATTCACGGTTGCTGGATCATGGATAAGTAAGGATTCCCATGGGGGAGAAATTCTTTCCTTATATTTGAGAAGATAATTGTGTTATTAGAGTTTATAAGTGATGTAAACCTAGAGGGTCAGTGAGAACGCTCTAAATTTTTGATAAACAAGCACTGAACTTTGTGTATTTTGTTAAAACATTACATCATTAAGTGTGTTCCCCTTCTAAGTAGACTAGTGTAGCTGATCTAAGTAAAATTATTTATACTTATCTTTTTATTTATTTCATTTATATTAACTATGAAGAGATAAGAGAGTTTTTCTTAACTATGAAACTAGATCATTGGGAAGGGTTGTTTAAAATATACATACCTTGATTCACCCCCACACCCACCCCCCTCTCAAGTTAAATTACTTCTATGGGACAAAAAGGTTCTATCATGGATAAAGTTTGTTTCTTTATCTAGAGGCAATACTAGTGATTTTCAATAATAAAGTGATTTTGATCCTTAATGGTAATAATTTTCATCTATAGAAGATTAAGATGAATCATTACTTCTAATAATTTTGAATATAAGTTTTCAGATGAATTCCATACATGGAATATCAATCAATATAAAAGGTGTGTCATTTTAAGAAAGGCACTATAAGGAGTTGGATTTCATTTCTAGGGGAATCAATGCATTCAGGTAATATTTTTATAATGAAATATATGCAAAGATGATATCCTGTAAAACATCACACACTATTTTGGAAAAGTAATTAAACATTTATGAATGTGACTTTAAGGTATGTGAAACTAAATAATAGGATATTTTGAGTAATTACAAGGAATTTTGGATATACCCAGATCAATATTTTACAAATTTTTTAAATTTATTAAATTTTACTATAAAAAACGTGTATAATTCTATAGAAACACTTGATTATATTAGGATTGTAAAGTGCATTCTAATAATATTTTAATCTTGGCTCAATTCAAAGGTGTAGCAACCCTAATTTTTATCAATTGAGACATAACGGAATTTTGGGTTTTAAAGTGTCAGGCCCTCTAAGAGGTGTAAAATACTAAATTTACCCTAGTAAAAGACCTCATAATAATATTTATATGGTTTTACTGATCTTTTGGTTCTTTGATTCCCCTAGGAGGATTTTTGGTAAAATGGCATGAATGTTGAATTTTAAATAATTATTAATATTTGATATTTTAATTAATATTTATCTCTTGAGTGTGGAAGAAAATATCTCCTAAATAAGAGATTTAAGGGAAATTTTAGCACTATAATTGCATAATTAATCTAGGGTTTATCCCAAGGGAGGTCTAATCTTGGTTCACATTAGAGCTCGCGCTAGAGCACATTACGAGTATATTATTAGATAAATTATTAATTATTAAATAATTAATTATATTCAATGAAACACTAAAAACCCTTATTTATTTCTCTTTAAACCCACTAGTTATTTTCATCCACCATAAAACCTAAATTAAATAATTATCTATGGATTTATAGGCTCTCATTTGTAGTGGTGATGAAAACAACATTTTCATATCAAGAAGTAGAGACGACATCTGCATTCATAACTAGTGCAATGAATGGAACCCAAAACATCATTGGTAACTATATTTTGAAGAGAAAACATTTAATTATATGTGTTAGGGATTTTTTTCTCATTACTGTGACATGATTTTCATTCTATAGGATCTGAAAGGAAACATTTTCTATCTATATTTCACAACATAAAATTCCACAATTAGATTACTATGATTAACCTCATTTTTAAGGTTTTTTAATGTCTTCTTCAAAAAAATAAATATAATTTAAAATTGGAAAGTATAACTTGAAAATATAGGCTAGAACACCCCCCCCCCATGATCAATCCCTTATTATTTTTTCTTATCTTCTTACTCTCTCTCAAGAATGATAGACTATACACCAAACCTAGCATTGGTCATTGGATTTTAATGATCCAAGAATCAATATAAATGTGGGGGTGATGTGAGAGTAGAGGCAAATAGAGCACTATAAGAAGGTTATAGGCTCAAATAGGGGTGGATTTAGTGTATCTGATAAGAAAGGAATAGGTATCTGGAATTTGGGTGAAAACATGACTACATAGTATATAGTTTAGGTAATAAAATTCTATATAGATTATTGTGATTCATATGGTTTATTTATTTTATATAAGTGTCATATGTCACGTAACTCATAATCACATATCATTTAGTTTTTATAGGATAAATCCATACACTTTTTAGTATATGTGAGATAAAATTGTGTATCAATGAGCTGAATAGCTCAACAAATGTGGGGATTACATATCCAAGTGGAAATCTAGAAACAAATGATGTGTGCATTAGGACCACATGACATATACCTATTTCCTTAAAATTATTTGGGCTTCAACATTACATGTCAAGTACCCCAATCTGTCATGCACACTATGTACACCTTCATAAATTTTATATGAGCTGACTTCCACAAGGCATGTTGAAAGTATTACAATAATGAATTTCTCCCTAAGGGTTACACTCCATGTACCCTTTGGGTAATTTATAAGTACTTTTTGAGACTTATTGGTTTTTCAAACATTCTATCTTAGGTTTAATATTTATAATTTTGGATAGTCCTTGGTCGTCTATGCTTCATAGAACAAGATGATTCATCCCTTTATAGCATCAATGGTGAGACACAATGTCGTTTGGGTAGCTTAGATTCATTGGATCTACAAGTAAGATGGTTAGAATTGAATATGATGTTTAGTGTAGACACATAGTTAATAATATCCCTGGTGATGTGACAATGAAATGTTATACCCCCCCCCCCCCACATTCATCATAGAGTTTAGTGATCCTAAACATACATGGGGCGCAGGTCAACTACACTGATAAAGAAGTTAGAGATCCCTTTTCCCTAACAAGTTTGGGTTACCATATAAGTTTGATATATTCTGGAAGTCCACAACTTATTATAGGCATGGGTCCTCTATATATGGATTTATATACTCCCTAATCTAACATATTACTCAATATGAAAAAGCTTCTATACTAATGCATCTGTGATGAGTGTAAAATTTTTTCTGGATGGATAGTTATGGAATGCTGGGATTATTACACCCTTCACCAATATTTATTTTTATATGAGGTTTTGGTTCTCCTAATATATTTTTATAATTATAATATTTTAATTTATAGTGGTAGGGTGTCTAATCCTATAAATGACGTGAAAAACTCTATGAGGAGTGGGTTCCACACTATGTACTAGGGTGGTAGTATAAAAAGTTTGATTGGTGTTGATGTTTTATTCCTTGTAGCTCATCAACCATTCATGGTTTCCTTCAAGATATGACTTACAGATTAGTTATTGACTTCAGACCATGTGATCCTTTCAGTATCCAAAGCATCCCTAACTTCTTATAAGATATTATCCTTCATGTAATGGATTTTAGATAAGTGGGTATCTAAATCCTGAATATTTTTGGTTGTATAGAATATTATGATTTCTTATGTTTTTATCAATTACAATCATATTCATGGTTTTAATTGGGTTAATCTCATTATTTTCCCTACATTAATTTATGGTTCTATGTAGAGTATATTTATACTCAACCTTGTATGATCTTTTTTCCCATATATGTTATGTATATGATGATGATGCATAGTTTGAAGATGGATTTGGTGGATGTGGAGCTGGTGAATCGTGTTTGGATCTGATTATTGGTGGTTCTGGGTGTAAATTGGTGGTTTCTGGTGTTGGTGGTGATGTATACAATCAAAGATTAATATAAAAGTCCTTATAGTGAGGAGGATATATCCCTTATTTCATGTTAATCATGTTTAGAGATATTTTCATATGTATAATTACTATTTATTTAACCTATATGGTGGTATATTTATCATGTGATTCCTCATTCACACTTTTATATAGCATAGGTGTTTTTATATACATTACGGGTGTTCCTGGTTATTTTTTCATTATAGGTATTTTTTATTTTTTGGATGTTATAGGATAAGGATTCCCATGTATTTTATGCCTTATTAATTCTATTTTTCAACCCCTATAATATTGTAGTTGTGCTTTGTGTAGCACTCCCAACTTACCACCATCCCTAGAATATCCCTGGTGGGTTGAATAGTGTTTGGGAGGATCAGAGCAGTTCAAGTCATAAGGAGAGATTTTGAAGTTAATAGAATTGTTATAATTTTTCTAGGAATTTAGTGAAACTATTTAGAAGGTTTATAGTTCAAATTTTAAATTAGGTAACCTGGTGCTAGTGTGTTAGTTTAAATATCAATTCACTAAGACCTTGAATATCTTTCCATGGACTAAAAACTCTTAGGCACTGGTTATAAGGTATATTCATGCTAGTGTATATATCATATAGTTATTAGTTAAGATATTCCATCTAATTTATATTCCATCTCATATTTATAAGATTTAATCCTTATGGGTTTTTCCTATTTAATAAAGGATTTTTCACATAAATATCCTTCTTGAATTTAGAGTCATTGTCATGATGATCCCATTCTTGCAGTTGAACCTCTCATTATTGATCGATTGAGTGATGCATAAATTATTTTACAAATTAGCTGAGAGATACTTGTTCTCACATTCTTCAATTGAATCAATTCACTTTTTTCTTAGAGTAAAAATTCTCATAGAGTGGATAGTAGTTATTATCAAAATAGATAGGACTACTTGTGGGTTGACTGTATTGCATGCGTTCTAATTACAGAGGCCTCTTAGATTTTTAGATGATCATGATTCTCATTAAGTGGAAGATTGGGTGGGGTTAGTAACATTTTACATTCTTCTAGATATGAGACTATCATCCAAATGATAATTTCTACGTTGAGTTATCTATAGACCATAGTGACACAATGATAGATGATATTTTTTCTAAACTCAAGATATCACTTTACTACCATCCTTTGAGTATTATACCTTATTTAATGTGGTTTTATATCTAATATTGTTTAAGGAATTTCATTATATTAGATGATGAACCCTCTATGCGACAGTATGACCATTTTTTGTATGATTTGGGGATTTCATACCTCAAGAGGTAATATATTAAAATGAATCATAGTAGATTCATCAATTTTGATTGTACCAGTGGGGTTTTTTGGAGATATTTTGTGTTGGTCATATTATCTCATGCAATAACTGCTTATCCAGATTCAGTGAGAGATAATTTTTATAATGACAAATCCAATAAAATATACACTCTAGCTTTAGGATAAGGTTAGTATTTTTCCTAATGATATTACCAAGAGTGAAATATATGGTCCTCCAAGTTTAAATTATCATTATGATTAGAAAATCTAATATTATATGAAATATAACCTACGCAGATTTGTTTTATTTGGGAAGACAGTGAGTGGGATCGATGAGATATAGATGTTTCTATGATCCACTCCCCTATCGGCAACTTTAGTTACTTTTTATGAATCCCTAGGTGCATATAATCATATATTTCAATGACATGTTAAATGTATGACCATGTTCATAAAACATCCATTATAGTTCAAGGTATAATTCATGTCATTTTTAAAAAAAACATATACTAGTTAATGTAGTCATTATATATTCTTATAAACTATTTATTCAACAGTAATACATTCTAGTAAAAATCTAGGGATATACCATGTTTTTTAGATAATCTCCACTAATTTCAATCATATTTCACTCATATATTCTACTTAATTTAGTTTAAATTTAATCAAGAAAGATGAATTTCATGGGATACATTAATAAAAGAGATGATTTCCCGAGGTACCTACCTCATTATCAATTGGTTACTCATTAATAATATATTATGTTTTTGGTAACTTGAGTAAATGGTTTAGGTTAATCCTATAGTGATTAGTGGGATCCCCTAAAGTGTGTAAAGTAGTTCCAACCCTTAAGAAGTTATAGTATATACACAGTTAGGTGGTAATAATGAATTTATAAACTGTGTATTTTGTTATAATTTATTTCTATGAATGTGGAGGAATGAATGATGGATCTTAAATAGGGACTCATGATCATCCCTAAAAGGGAGATCAATATACGAATCTACCTTCCTTTTAGACATCATGTTCAAGTGTTTCTGCGTAGAATGATAAACATCATTTTTATGGAATATATTCATTGAATAATTCATTTTGTATGTTATTTGAGGATATAATTATTCATTCTAGGATTACCTATTTCTTATTGTGAGGGTACCAATTGTATAGAAAACTCTCACAGTATCAGTTCAATAATCATGGAGTAGTGGTTTTCCTTCACTTCGTTCAATTGTTAATGTTTAATGAGATCAAATTTTCTTATAATTAGTGAAGTATTTTTTTCCACTTATAGGTAGTTCTAAGTTCATATGATATAGGAGATTATTTAATAACTATCCTTGAAGAAGTTTATTATTTTTTGGAGAGGGAGACATTTCTCCCCTTGGATTGAAAGTGGTAGTCTCAAATTCTTTCTTTGTATGAGAGAGGCACATAGTGGTTATATAAAGTTATTGGCCTCACTTGAACATATGCTCTTAGGTGATATACCTAAAGGGGATTCTTAAATTTTGGTAGGACATCATCCACTTACCCAATTGAATAATGTTTTTAGATATGTGTTCATATTGAATAACACTATCAACATTTTAAGTTAAACCCACAATAATGAAGTTTAGTATTCATTTTAGTATTTCCAGAAAATATTTTTGGTATTGATTGCACATGGAAACACTTGTTCAGTAGTGGATGAGAAGTTTTGTTTGGGTGGTTGTGGTTTTTAGTCTTTTGGGTTTATCCATGCGTTATCATAGGTTTTGGATCTGACAAATCAAGGTCATATGAATGATCAAGGCCATCCACTTTAAATTATGGAGGATTATGACACCTGATGAGTACTGGTATAGTGATGGGAAATTTGAAAAGGCTTATGTTTTTTCTTGATGTTCCCATCAATAGATTTCATAAAGGATATATGAAAACATAAATAAGTGTTTTTTAGTGGACATGATATTGTTTAGAGTTTGATATGTGGATGTAATATTCAAGAGAGAATACCCTTGAAGACTTTATGTAAGAGGGTCATGTTGCATTTGTGTCTTGATATAGTGGTATTATTGCCCATGATTCGCCGACAAGAGATAATGATGAAAGTGACATAGATCCATATGATCATGCTACCTCACATATCTCCCATTGTAATCTCATAATATTTATAAAGTGCATAGTGGTGGAGTGTGACATAGATGAGTTTTTCTCAAATGAAAGTTATCAGGAATTCTCTTTAAAATAGGGCAATGAAGCACTTCCACCAATTGTAACCTTAATGAAAAACCATTCCGAGGTTGTGTTAATAGTTCTCAATTTTGTTTCATCTCATAAAGTTGGATGTTCATTGAGTATGAAGGCATGAGAAGACTCCCTCAAAGAGAAACAATGTTTTTTAAGTTATTATTTAAAAATATGGTAGAGTAGGTGACTCTAGGAATGAGAGAATATGATCTTTTTTGTATAGTTTGGTATAGATTAATCTAAAATATCATAACTCTAAAGATGTGGGAAGTAAATGAAATGATTTTGTATTATTCCATATGGGTTTGTTTTGTAATATTTCCTATTTTTCATCTCTAGTTGTTTTATTTTTGGGGATAAATGGGTTTAAAGGTGGGGAGGATATAGTGAACTGAATTTTTCTTGATCGAGACTTAGCTCAATTTCATGTTTCAAAGTCATGGGTCCCCAAAGAGGGTCAAAAAAGTAAATTTCCTATTATTGATTACCTCTGATGAATATTCTTATGGTACTATTTATCTTGAGGCATAGTGATCACCTCTGGGATAAGTATTAGTGAATTTCAAAGTGTGTTAACTTTTAGTGGAATCTTAATATTTAATATTTAAATAAATATTAATCCTATAAATGAAAAATTAAATGTATAATAAATAAAATATTGAATAAGAAATTTTTTGTCATGGTTGCATCAATAATATGGGGTCTACCCGAAGGGGAGATAATCATGGTTTACAAACAAGACTTGGGTAGGACCTCGTAGTAGGTGATGATCAGAGTGGGTAACTTAATAGTGGGGTGAATCTAGTTCCCAACAAAATTTCTATTTAAAAAAATAAAACTAAAATACCCCAATTTAATAAAGACACCCTGTTAATTAAAATAGTAGATATAAATAAATTTTATTTTTCAAATAGCTTCTCAAAGTAGGATCAATTCTGAGTTAAAACAATATTTGAAATCACTTTAACATTTGAAAATAAATTACTTGATAAAAAAATTATATAAAATAAAAATGAATATTAAATATCAAAGTAAAATTTTTAATATGTATGTTAAAACAAATATATTTTTAATCATTGAAATACATAAAACAAAACTAATAAAACACATCGTGGAATTAATACAAGGGGTTCAGTCTCAAGATGATACTTAATCCCTTCCACCTTGGAATAACATACTTCCAAGATGTTTATTAGAAAATAAAGTTGATACATATCCTTGATCAGGCATTACAAATAATAGAGCATAACGTTGTCTAGGAAAAAATCATCTTCCAAAGTTATACATTGGATAAAACAGGTACAGGTCACAAATGACCTCCTCTAAAACTTTTATGGATATAAAAATGAATAAAATTTAGATTTAGAGTTGAGCCCTCTCCAGTTAATTAAAATAGAATATGTTTTATAGATAAATAGAGTAAAACAAAACACAACTCAAATATAAAATCATAAACAGAAAGAGAAAATGAATAGATATGGTAAAAGGTGAATTTTTGCATCTGTATAGATCTAGATGTTCAGTGGTCCTTGAATCTATTTTCTAAAGGATCTCAAATTGGTTTATCATAATATGCCAGAAAATAGAGCATCATGAAGGTCTAGATAGTTCTTATATATATTTTTTTTTATTTCCCCAATCACTTTACACACAAGTGTATTTGTATATATTTCTATTCAGTATATGAAATTATGTATTATCTATGAAATTGTCACTAATATTGTCTCTATCTTTGTGAATGAAGAAGTTATTTATAATTTATACAACTTTAGGTCCAATTATTCATTATATCCTCATACAGAGTAAGAAATTAGAAAATGTTTGAATTTTATATTTAATGATTCCATGGATTAGTTTAAAAATAATTATTATCAAATATATGTGAGGATGACTACATTTAATACCATAAACTAGGTATTAGAGGAATAAAATTTAGATAAGAATCTGGATAGTAATGGTAGTAGTAAAGAGGAAGATCTTTGAATGGTAGAATCTCTCTAGAAGTAGATTCTCTTTGGAGATAGATGAGTTCAGAAGGTAGATCTTGTAATTATATATACACTCTCCAGGTAGATGTGTTATAAAGGTAGATCTATGAATGCTAGAATCTCTCTAGAGGTAGATTATCTCTATAAGTTCATGAGTTATGGATGTAGATCTTTGAATGTTAGATGCTCTCTCATGGTAGATTATCCTTGGAGGTATATGTGTTCTAGTAGTAAATCTATGCATAGTAGATGATTTTTGGTGGTACAGTTTCTCTAGATGTAGATGAGTTCTATAATTAGCTTACCCTAATAGTAGCATAAGTGAATAGTACCATAGATAGGTGGTACCACAGTCCAGCTATAGATCAGTTCTGATAGTAAATATGATGATGGTAGATTTGACTAGAAGTAGATCAATCCACAATATATCTCTTAGTGGTAGATCTCTTCAGTGGTGGATCATTTTGTGGTAGATCTTTTAGTAGTAGATCTGTCATTGGTAGATCTATTAAAATAATGATAGATCAGTATACCCAGTGGAAGATCTTCTTGAATTAATAGTAGATCAACACATAACCATGTTTTTTAACAATGTTACTTGGAAAATTATTTACTATCATAAAACATTAAGCTTATTAGAAACATGAAAAACAAATTTTGTATTCATTAAAGTAAGGAGCTGCTAAAAATATACCCCTTTTTATGATCTCAAATAATAGAATTTATAAACATGAATATAAAAACAAATACAAAGATAGTTATAGATGAATTTGAAGAGAGTTATGCTTGACATTTCAAATTATGGATGTGAGAAGTGCCATTATAAATTTCATTCCACTCAAATATACTCCCAAATTTGAGATTATCAAAAAGATAAGGAAATAACATATAAGAAAATATATAGAGATGAATAACAGAGAATATTAATTATATATAAAATTAAAAGATTAAATCTCAAAAAGTAAGATAGGGGAAAATTTCAATCCAAGTCAAATACTAATCAGAGTCTGAACCACTCTCACCTTTATGAGATGAAGGGAACACTAGATACTTTTCTTTTTCTACTGAAATGTGGTACAAAAGTGGAGGCATAGGGTGTTTTATTAGTTAGATAAGGTTCCCTAATAAAAATAGTCCTGAGATTTGGAATAGAGTAAACTAGTGTGATGCTAAAAGGCTAAAACTATAGTGGAATGGCTGATGAAGAAAGAGAAGAAGTGATAGAAGACATCAGTATAGCTTGAGGTGTGACCACCTCAGTCTCATAGGCATAAAAAAATTGTTTCATTAAGTTAACAGCATATGTATTTATGCTTCCACCATGATCCATTTCCTTGAAGAAGTTATTCTTCTCTTCCATGAAATGTTTGAGCATAGGGGACAAAACATTGAGTTGATTCACTTGATCCTTGATTTCCCTGGTCATAAGATGTAGTCTTGGATTCTTATAAAGAAAAATAATATGTTAATTGAGCTCATCCTTGGTATTAATTTGGTAAAGTTAATACTTTATTCCTTTAGTTATATTATCTCTATCACTCATAGAATCATTCAAGCATTCACTAACCTAATTTTAAATATTATAACCATGGGAATTTATATGGACAACATTCTCTTGATGATATATAGAAAGATTACCTATGATATAATTCAACTCTTCTCTTACAATATATTGAATCTCATATATAGTAACTAAAGGAGTAGAAGTTTGAGCACTAGAAGTGGAAGCACTAGGAGTAGTTAATGACTCCAATCTCTCCAAAAGTTATGTATGCCCTTGTACAAAGATCCCTATCATCCCTTCCATGAAGGATTTGACTTACTCCATCTCATTATCCAACTATGTGTTCTCAGTCTCAGGTTATTTATTTTTTATGATCATCTTAGGATGGATATGATAGATCATTATCTCGAAAATACATCTAATATCAGCTTCACTAAGCTTGTTTTGTTAAAGAGGTGTGGATCTAAGGATCCTACTGATATCTGATAACATCCTCACTCTAAAATCAAGTAGGTAATCTTTAGTTACATAAAGATAAGGAAGAGTAACTAAAATTAGAGGATATGGAATCCTCTTTTGGCTGGGTAGGTCAGCCACTATATGTTTTGATTCAACTGCAAGATCTCCAGATAGAAAATATTTCAACTAAACTACTCCATCTATCTATTCAGCCAAAGATACCATAAGATCAGATCGATCAAAAGAGATGGAAATTCCACCATTTTCAGGTGTAATGCTATAGTCATCACCATCTTTTCCACCATTTAATTCTGAATTTGAATGCTTAATTACATGTTAAGAAGCACATGGGTATTTTTCTCCCTTCACACAAGATGACTCTCCATCTCTATCTGAGAAAACATCCTCAGTTTAAATCTTAGAAGCTTGAGCCTCATCACTATTTCTATACTTACTTTCAGTATCCTTAGCCTCATCATTCATTTCATTTTTAATTATATAATACTAACCTTCTAGAGAAATTTTTTCATCTCTATGTATAGAGACTTGGCTAAAAGAATAATTCTAAGTAGAAATAGTTTTAAACTCAACATAATACTTGTCTAAAGATGAAGCACCAGGAGAGTTATGTGACTACACACCCCCAACAGCATCACCACCACCACCATTCTCAGACCCTTCAAATCCATTAGATACTTCAAAAATATCTCTTTATATCTTAGGGGAAGATCTCTTATACTTTTCTTCACCTAATAATTCAGTCTCCTAAGATTCTTCACCCTCACTTATAAATATTTTTTTGGTATAAAGAGAAATATATGAAATATTAGATCCATAAGAAACATAAGGCATTTTGACCACAATAGGGTCACTTCCTTATTTTACTAAAAAACCAATAACTCTTCTTCTTTAGTGTTAGATTCTTTTTCCTCTACTTCCTCATCAAAGGAATAAATTATATCTTTGTATATCATTAATATAGTATCAACCATATATCTAGGCCTAGAAGTGTGATGCACCTAATTGAAATTCTCATATAGCTTATCATCATCAACCACCCATTTCATAAATTGTAATGCTCCGACCTCAGAAGCCCAGAGTCGGGGAATTATTTTAATACATTGGCATGATTATAAGGAATCAAGTCCCAAAATACCGATCAGTTTAGAATTCTTGGAAAATAGATTACATACATGAATGTTACATTACACATTAGAAAATAAAACAATACATAAATGATCTTTTGAGAAATCCATTAATCCCATAGCTTAACCTTGCTTATCAATCATAATACACTTCTTGGAATCCTAGGAAAAATAAAACATAGAAAGGGGTGATCTCAAATGCTCAGTAAGGATAATAATATAGCAGAAACTTTCACAAATAAACATAAACATTTAAGGCAATGTATAAGAATAAAAAAATCCTTTTAAACTTAAACTTCAGCATAATATGAAAAAGATAAATCAAATAATATCATTTACACATTCACATGGATATTCTACTAGTCTAATAATCACATGTAATATCAATATCCAATTTCATAATGATGGAATGCATAATGCCAGACTTCATAACCACATAGTCAAGGCCTGATTCCAAGACTACAATTAAGATTTTGTCAAGGCCTTATTCCAAGACTACAATTAAGATTTTGTCAAGGCCTTATTCCAAGACACTATTTTGTCTCTTGAGACCTATTGATGCATCGAGGATCTATAGTGGGCTCCACCTGTCACTGACTAAGTCCAATGCATTCCTCATATGAAAAGGTTTAAACATAACATAAACATTCATATTAAAACTAGCATATGAAATGTAAATACTTTATCCATAAATCATGAATGGTATAAAAATAACAAATCCACAGTCAAACATATCACAAAACCATCAATAAAATATATAAGATTTTTATCAAAATAAATCAACCTCAATCAAGAATAATATCCTGTAAAGGATGTTGACATAGTTGAAAATGATCAGTAAAAATATTTCAGATAAATATCCCTTTTCATGAAATCTTATAAAATTCATATAAAGGAATTCATTAAAAAGATATTGTTGAATCAAATTATTCCATACAACTTTGAAACTATTGAAATAAATTAACATTTTAAATAATTCATGTCCATATAAATAAATCCTTAAAACCATTTTGAAAACATGGACATTAATGAGAAAGGTTTAGAAGAATAAATCTTTAAAACATTTAAAATGATGTTTTAGTAAAAAGTACCTTAAAATAATACCTTTTAAAACTATTTTATGAAAAATTTACATGGATAATAAATATTTCCCAGTTGATACTTACCTAAAAACAACCTTGTATAATAAAAATATTGTGAAATTAACCTTTACCTTTCACTTTCCATTGGTTGAGGGTACGTTTAACCTTCGGTATAATGACCATAGTATGTTATTAAATTATAATAAAACCATATTCATATTTATAATATCATACATTATTCATTTATGACTTTATACTACCCATTTAATAATGATTTCCATGTTAAATTAACATTTTGGGTAATAATCGCTTTCTTTATCATCTGTGTTTTAACTTATTATTCTTGATCGTATCATTTAGATCATTATTTAGATACTTACAGAATATAATACTTGATTTATATATCATATATATTTAGAATATAAATATTTATAATAGATATATATATGAAATGGAAGGCACTATTTATTGAGACAGTAGGTTGTACGTACGCATAAATGATGTTTCCGTTTTCTCATCATATTGAACGGGAGTAAGTGAATAAGATATATGTAAGTAAATACATATATATATATATATTTATTTATTTATTTATATATTCAGTATCATTGTTATTTCATATATTACATACTTATTAATAATATATATTTTTATAATCATCATTGAATGGTGAATGTGGGATTGAGTCTCATCACGTCATGGAGACCGTAATCCGTACGTACGCATGAGTGACAATATCATTATATTTATGGTGAAATAATATGTAATTTTATGGTATATCATATATAAATAATCATTAACATTTAATATTTATTATTTACATCAATTATACTCATTATTATACCCATCCCAATAATGAAGTGTTTCAATAACAAACTAAACCACGATGTTGAGACGGTAAGTCATACGTACGCACATATGGTGACTTTTTCATTCAGAGGATGGATAGAATAACAAATATGGTTGTAACATATTTATAATAACATCACATTATGTATGGGGTACTGGAGTTATTATTTTTTATGGAAACAACAAAGAAATAGGTAGTGGAAGATAAAAAGAACTTGAAAGAGGGTGGTGAAATTATTACCTCTTCTTCAGGTGTTTCCTTTTGAGCTGATAAAAAGGGCTCCATAGGATGGCTTTATGATCAAAGTAAGCAATATAGGTTGATGTGAGGGAATTTCTGAGTGTATTTGGGCAGGTTTTGGCCAATCCAAATGGCTTTGGAGGTGTGATTTTGAGAGAAGGGAAAGTACCCTTATATAAGAGGGGTGAGGGTCACTTTAGGAAAGGATTACAATATTACTTTATTATACAATAATATTCGGTTTATAATGATCCAAATGAATTTATTAAAATAATTATGTGGTCATTGGTCGAAATACACTCAACCAATAGGTTTTAGGAAAGTTTAGGTTTCCATTTTAACCTTATTTTTTAGATTTAACTCTTAGTTAAATAGTTTACCTTTTATCATGTCTTCTTGTATTCTTACACTATATTGTTAATAAACTTACTATAAAGTTCCTAGAGAAACTCAAGTGGTTAATTAATTACATATATAATATTATTTAGTCACTTTGGATGAACTTTATATTTTTAGGAATATTATATCAACCAATAATATAATATTTGTTTTAAAAACAAATTTATGTCAATTTTGACATTATTTGGTATCTTGTTTTTTTTAAGTCATAACGACCTTATAACTTTGAAAAAAAATTATTTAATCAACTATAAAATGTCATATTAATTTATAAAATTAGTTTAAATCATCAAAAGTCTCAAACTATATTTATTTAGATATTTATAATATCAATTGTTTTAATATTTCATTAAGAAGGTAATTACTGCATCATCATTGTGTCATAAATATATTTAATTATTTAATATCTAAAAATTATAAATAAAATATAATTATATAGAATTTTTTTTATCTTTATAATAAAAATTTATAGTTGAATTTATCTTATTTATGACCCCATATTTAAAAATGGTGTGGTTAATAAACTTTTAATTTAACACTTTTAATTCTTCTTTAAATAAATTAATGATAAATGTCCTAATATAATACAAGTGGAGAAAAGGGGATAATATTTAATTCATATGGTTGGTTTTAGTCTAATTACACTTATCCAATAGAATTAGGACATGTGTTAGGGTAATTATAATATAATATTTACCCTTAATTACCCTATTTACTTTTAACTGTGGTAATAAAAGTCAAAAGTTATTATTCACTAAAAATTATTTTCTTCTTATTGAACCACATTTTACTTACTTATGTCAACCGGGTCTCTCAAATTTTTGAAATTAAATACAGATAAGTGGTAAAATTAAGTTTTATGCAAATTTTCAAATGCTCCTATAATGTTGTAAAAGACGGTAAAAAGTTCAATAAAAATATATATATCTAATTTTATTCAAAAATGACTCCAATTAATTAAATTGAACTTAAATAGGTACTATATATATATTTTTACTTAAAATAAATTTAAAAAAAATAAATAATTATTTGAATATAAAAGTCGGTTTCAAATAATAATGCAGTGCTTTTCACTACTCCTCAAAAATTGGATGTTTTCAGAAAAATACCAAAAATTCACCCTAGGATGATTTTTATATTCCTAATTAAAAATTGAATTCCATTTTAACAAATTAAAAACATACATGTTTCATTAATTAATTTAAAATTAATTCTTGTTGTCATAACCAAAAAGAGGGTTTTTTAAAAAGTAAAAACTTCCAAAAGATTGACATGTGTTTATGTTAAATTTAAATGTGAATTTACTTATAATGACCTAAATTTTATTAAATGATAAAAATATAATCTAATTATACTTCAAAACCATTAAAATGCATAATCTATCATTATAAATTATTTCGATTAAAAAATTTGTTTTCAATTAAAATTTAGTATTTTCACTATTCATCAAAATATGAAAGTTATTAGAAAAGTACCAAAAATTTATCCAAAATAAAATTTTTATGTCTTGATTCTAAAGAATAATTTAATTTCATTAAATTGAATATATAAAAGTGAAAAATATTGGATTAAAAAATGGTTCTCCATTAAAAGGCATAAAATCACATTTTTTGAAAAATACCTCTTTTATCTTAAAAATTAAATTTTTCTTATATTATGTCTAAGAAACACAAAATATGAATGTTAAAATTTATAGGATATATAAAATTTAAAATTTAGTTAATAATATTCATAACCTCTATTTTTTAATGTCTAGTTTGGTAAGTCGAGGTGCGCTCAAACTTGGTGTTGTGTGTAGCGCAAGTTATTGAAATACTTTGAAGAGATAACATACTATGAAATATTGGGGTATTACATAAACCAAGGATTATAATTTATCTTCATCAACTTTCAATTAAATTTACTTAAATAGAAACCACCATAATTGATTATAGCCTCTTCATCTTCCAGCAATATATCTTTTCCTTCTAACATAACTAAAATAAACGTAGGATAGATAAAGGAATTAGATATAGATAACATATTTCTCCTATAGCACAGGTTTATCTTATCTACTATTTTCATATGAAATAATAAAAACGCATCTTGTTACCTCATGGTGTTAAAGTGACCCTTCCTAGGACAAATAATGTGTTGAATAAATTTAAACAAAAATATATACTCCTCATCAAGTTCTACAACAGTGGGACTCTAGAAAATAGTATTATTGATTAACTCTAGTAAGGAATCCTAATATATTAAAAACTAACAAATAATTTTAATGGATCCCTAAAAATTATCAAAAATACTTTTATGAGATACATTGAGAAATTCTTCACACCATTTTGAATAAATGAACACTTCTTTACCATAGATCATACTTATGATAACATATTTCCTTTAATCAAAATTATACTCAATATAGTGATAAAGTTGATGAACCAAGCTAGGATAGAATGGTCATTCATTCCTAAAAACCCATTTTATCCCTCCATGGTCCTGTATCACTTTTACAACTACTGACTAGCTCAAAATAAATAATTGGGAATCTATATCCTTATTAGGGAAAATTACCTGAGTCAATAGTTATGGGTTATTCGGATCGACATTAGTGGCCTGAATAGATTCATTTTGTGATTAATTTGAGGGTCTTGATCTTTCAAGAGATTAAATTGATATTTGGATGACTCTCAATATCTTTACATAAGTATGAAATAAGATGGATGCATACCATGAGTGTTTTGGGTTGAGAGAGAAATGAATTTGAAAGGTTCAAATGAGGTGTGAGCAAGAGGGTTCTCGAGTTCTTCTTTTAATTAAATTTTATAATTTAGTGATTTATAATTGAAAAATGTTATGTAATATAAAAATAAATCTAATAAAAAATTTAATCATAAAAATAGAAGCAGTAGAAAATTTGAATAGTAAATATTCAGTTGTGTATCATCAACATTGGATATCTAATGGTGGATCAATAATATTATATCACCAAAAATATATCACCAATGTTAAATCACCAATGGTTGATCACCAATGATAGATCAATAATGTTATATCATCAATGGTATATCTCCAATTGAAGATCACTAATGGTATATCACCAACTGTAGATCAATTCGGATATCATTTCAAAAAAGTAAATTTGAAGAAAAATAATTTACCAAAGTTTATCATTATTAGTTCATGTCAGATATATCTTAATCTCATATAATTCAAAGAATTTGTAAATATTTAATAATGATGATTTTTAGTTTGAATAAATTAAAGATTTATATCACACTTTGGAAATGTTCTCCCAAAAATGATGTCTTATATCAATATGTTTCGTCTAAGAATGAGATACATGATTCTTATAGATATTTACTAAACTTTTTTATCAAATTTTATAGGTAAATTTGAAAATTGATATACATAAACTATAAAAGTGTGTCTCATCCATTGAATATGTTCATAGTAACTCCATACATCTATGTACTCATCCTTAAGAGTAGACAATGAAACAAAATTTTTCTTTTTACCACACCAAAAGATTATTAACTTTCCCAAAAATGTGACTTGTTTGCATGGTTATTTTTATATATAAATTACAACAACCAAAATCTATACTCGAATAACTCACAAAATCATAATTCTTATCCTCTAGTATAAAACAATATTAAATTTATTGTATACTTGATGTGAATTAAATTTATTCTGACATCAGGTAAATGTGATTCATTAGGATTTTCTTGAAAGGGGGAACAGATACATACAATAAACAAAATATTTGGTTTACTAATAGTCAAATATAAAAAAATTCTGATTATTACTCTATAATTTCTTTGATCTACTAATTTTCCAATTTCATCAAGATCTGGTTTACATCTTTTAATCATGGGAGTATCATTATTTTTTATATTATCCATAACAAAAAATTTTAAAAGATATTTTGTGTAATTAATTTGATTTAAAATAATTTTAAATTTATTTTCAAAAATAAAATAAAAACATGAATGAATGTTAACTCATCTATTTAAACTCATTTCAAATTCACTTTGCATCATTTTTTAAAAATCAGAACACAAAGAAGTTATATAAGATCCAAATATTATATCATCAACATGAATTTGTACTTCTAAAATGCATTTTCAAAATATTCTTATAAATATAGCAGGGTAAGCAATGACTTTTGAAAAAACTTTATAAATCATAAATGAGATGATTATATAAAACTAAGCTCTAGGAGTATGGTTTAAACCATATAATGCTTTAGTTAATTTAAAAACATGACTTAAAAATAATTATTTTTAAATCCAAGGGGTTTTTAAATTAAAACATCCCCAACTATATAACCATTTAGGAATTCAAACTTAAAATCTATATGAAATAGTAATAAATTCAAATTTGCAACATATAAAAGAATAATTCTAATGGATTCAAGTCTAGAAATTGGTTCAAATTTTTCCTCATAGTTAATACATTGTTCTGGACTATATCCTTACGTAACCAATCTATCCCTTCTTCTAAATATTATTCTTGACACATAGACATTGTTTCTAAAAACCCATTTAGTTCCAATGGTCGTAATATATTTAGTTTTATCCACTTTTTACGAAAAATTATTTATTTCAAAATGATTGATTTTTTTCTTGCATATACATTACACATAATTCATCATTAATTTCAACATTAATATTCTTTGGTTCGATCTGTGATAGGAAAACTTGATATTCAACCTGATTTCTAATAGAATCTTATCTTTTTTTCCTCAATATAGGTATAAAACTAAAACATATAAGTATTCTATCTATGATTCCTAATGGTTCTAGGACAATAAGGATTGTATATTTCATTATCCTCAACAAGTTTGGGTTTAGGTAGTTCATCAAAAATTAATGGTTTTTCTGCAAGTTTCATATAAATTCAACAAGATTTTCATTAATATTTAGATTAGATATATCATAATAAATGTTTTCTAAAGAATTATTAGACATGTGGATCTCTTTAATAAAATTTCACATTTACATATTCCTCTTAAATTTTACTTCTATTATTAAATACTTTGTCTTACTAATTTTTGACTGTCTAAAGAAAATTACTTCATCTCTTTTGGATGAAATTTTTTTAAGATTATCATTTTTTTAGAACATATAATTTGCAACCAAAAACTATAAATTAATTAACCTTTGGTTTTATTCCATTCCATAAATAATATGGAGTTCTGTTTAAAATTGGTCTAATAAGAACTCTATTAAATATATAGAAAGTTATATTTATATAATCTATC
Organism: Viscum album; assembly: GCA_963277665.1. Classification (NCBI taxonomy): domain Eukaryota; kingdom Viridiplantae; phylum Streptophyta; class Magnoliopsida; order Santalales; family Viscaceae; genus Viscum; species Viscum album. The sequence goes on along the minus strand of OY728136.1, from coordinate 202,266,931 downwards.
CAATAAAATAGGTAAATCATACTCCTTAATCATGGTCTATGAAATTTCATGAAGGGTTCTATTCTCTTTTCTACTATACCATTTTTTTCAAGGGTTATAGGAGTAGAAAAACTATGAATATTTACATTTTTTGAGGATAATGATTCAAAATATTGATTTTAAACTCATGACCCAGATCACTTCTTATGGCCTTAATTATAAGTCCAATAATATTTTCTATAGATTTAGCATACATATAAAAAAATGAATATGATTCACTTTTGTGTTCTAGAAAGAGTTCCCATGTGTTTCTAGAAAATTTATCTACTATAACATAAACATGGTGCTTCCCACTTTGTCTAGAAACTCTAGAGGGTCCAAAAAAATCCATGTGAACCAACTCTAAGGGTTGAGAAGTTGAAACTTGTTTCTTTTATTTAAAATGGATTTTATTCTATTTCCATTTTTAACATGGGTTATAGACTTTATCATTTTATTAATTATAGTTTATAAAGATCCATGACTAAAACTTTCCTAGTAAGATTTCTAAGTGAATGAATGTTGAAATTTCATAGTCTCTTATGGAAGATCCAAGAATCTTTTTGAAAGAATCTTAAATAGTAAATATCTTCGGAGAACAAGGAATCAAAATTAATAACATATACATTATCATTTCTCAAATAAGTTAAAACTAATATATTTTTAGAATTAAAAACTTTTGTAGGAATTATTTTCATACTTAACATGGAAACCACCATCACATAATTGTTACACGCTAAGAATATTATACTTTAATTCATCTATAAATAAAACTTTTTAAATTAAAATAGTTTTAGAGTTACTGATTTTACCAAGTCCAATTATTTTTCATTTGTCATTTTCACCAAAGATTACATGACCACCATGAACTTTTATTAGGTTCTATAAACTTTAGTAGTCCCTAGTCATGTGTCTCGATCAACCAATGTCCAGATACCATAAGTTATTAATGGATCTATTCAATAAGTTTTACTATAAATTATCTTTACACCAAAATTTACTTTGGAACTCATATTTTTTTGGTTCTATTTATATTTGTAATAATGGATTTTAGAATCCATAATTGTTTAATAGGTTTCTTGTTGGTAGATCTGAGACATTTAAAAATAAAAACTTTTTAAGTTCCATATTAATAGGAAGTATTCATAGTGCTTGTAAAACTAGAAGTAGATATAAATTTAGTCTTATTTATCTTTCTCTATCTTGGTTTGTATCTAATTTATGTGGTATACTTAGGTACAATTTTTTTCTAATAATCTGGGTTAAATAATTTCATACATTTTTGAATCTCTCTATATCCTTTTTAAATTGTTTATTTAATAATTTTATCTCATTATTTTCTTGTAATAGTATAGAAATTTTTTCATTTTCTAAATAAATATCTATTTTGATGTTATTAGATAAGGTATGCCACTTTTTTAGACTTTTATATTTATATTTTATTTCATTGAATTTTTCCACAATAATATTATAATATTTAATCATTTATTCACTAGAAATGATTTCTTTACTATTTTCATTTTTAGAAAGGTTGGAATTATGAATAGGAGATGAAAAAAATATTAGATACCTCATATGTGTTTGTCATAAAATACATATTGGATCTATCATTATTTTACTCTCTACTTGAGTCTAAATCACTTGATATATCTTATGAATCACTTTAAGTTTTTTCATAACCTTCTAATACCTCTTATCTCTATCCTCAAAATTTTTCTAGAACTTTGACGTAGAATATCATAAATTGATATAAACTTTTTTTTTACATTCATAGTAGACTATTTCATTTATAATATCCTCCTTTTTATATTCTATTCTATAATTACCTCTATTTTCATACTTACCTTTGTATTTTGGCTTCTTGGAAAATTTATTCCTTTTATAAAATTTCTTAAATAGCCTGGAAAAATGAACTATTTTTTCATCACTTTTTATTTTTGTTATAAGTATTTAAAGATACTAAAATTATTATTTTGTTAATCTTATTCTTATATATTTACCATGATATCCTCTTAATAAATCATGAGATTTACTATTAGTTCATTAATAGACAACTTAATTATATCACATGACTTTGGAATTGATACTAAATTTCCTCTCTCTCTATCTGGAAAACATCTCAATAGCCGCATAATTTGATCTTTATTACTAATTTGTTTCCTGATTGAATACATCATGTTCACAATATCATTGAACTTGGAATATATATTATAAATTGATTCATGATGATTCACCTTAAAGGTATCATATTTAATAGAATAAGTATTCTAATAAATTTCTTGGACATTTGAAGTTCCTTTAAGAGAAATAGTCATTGTATCCCAAATCTAAAATTTTGTGGTATAGGAAGATATTATATTAAACTCTTATTTTTATAAATAATAGTATAAATAATTTTTGTATTTATAATTTTATATAATATTATTTAGTAGTATCACTCCATTCAACTCTAGAATTTTGGGGTAGTTCATTTTTATCCTCAATGATATTCCAAATTTCAAAAAACAAGATTTCAATATGAATTTTAATTTTAATATTCCATTGAGAATTATTTTTTCCATTTAAATAAGGATTATGATTAGTGGTAGTTCCCTCTTGTATATTATTATCCATAAATATATAAATTTAGAATAAACAAAAAAATTGCGTCTTTAATTTGCAACTAGATCACAATAAAGACATATTTCAAAAAGACTCTATTACCAAATGTTTGTCTGGGTGAATAACTCAGGAGATGGGTTAATTCAGTTCCTAATAAAAAAAATTAAAAAAATTTAAAACTAAAATATTTTAATTTAATAAAAACATACATTTAATCAAAATTGTATAAATATATAAATTTTATTTTTCAAATAGCTTCTCAAAGATGGATCAATGCTCAGTGAAAACAATATTTGAAGTCTCTTTAACATTTGAAACTAAATTACTGGATCAAACACTCTATATAAAACACACATTGAGATTAACTATTAGATTAAAATGTTTGATATAGATGATAAAACAAATACCATTTAAAACTTTAATATATAGAATAGAAAACTAATAAAACACACATTGGAATTAAAACATGGGGTTCAGTCTCAAGTTGAGACGTAATCACATCCACTAAGAAATAACCTTATGCAAAGTAGTTTATTAAGAAAAAAGCTAATCAATAACCTACATCGATCTTTATAAAAAACATCATACAAGGATAACTAGGAAAAAATCATCTTCCATAATTATATATAGGATATAACTAGTATATTCCATACTCTACCTCTCCTATAGTTGATGTGGGTATACAAATGAAGGCATTTGAGAGAGTGTTTCAAGAACTTTCTAGTTAAATTTAAGGGATTGGGTTTTATATATAGAAAGAGTAAAACAAATAAAATAAAATATATAAATCATTATCAGAAATATAAAATGAATATAGATGGGAAAAAGTGATGCTTCTCAATCCAAATATCTTAAGATGTTCTGAGGTCCAAGAATCTGTCTTTGGAAGGATCTTAAAAAAGATTCTCATAATATGTAGTAAAATGGAGCATTATGAAGGTCTATAAATTCCTTATGTTTTTATTCTATTGATGTCATTAATACATTATCATATAGTTGTATTTGGATTTCTATTAATCTAGCGTGTGATAGATTTTATTCTCTATGCATGTCTCACTACCATTGGATCTCTCTAAGAGAATGAGAAAGTTATGCCAAATTTACACAATTGCAGGTCCATTTATCCATTAGATCCTTGTACATAGCACAAAATCATGAAATTTTTTACTTTTTATTTAATTAATATATGGAGTGGTTTAAGAATAATGATTCTTAAATCCATATGCAGCTGACTCCAACTAATTCCGTAAACTAGTCATTTCTAAAATAAAATTTTAATAAGAGACCGGATAGAAATGATAGATGTTTGGTGATAGATATTTGAATTTTTTATTTTATCTATTATTATATTTTCTATGGTAGTACATGATTTTTGTAGGTAAATCTCTAAATTGTATATGCTCTCTGGTGGTAGATGCATTCTAGCGGTAGATCTCTAAATAGTATATTCTCTGGAGGTAGATTCTCTCTAGTGTTAGATGATCTATGGTACTATATGAGATTTGGTGGTATATCTACTTATGGTAGATTCTCTCTAGTGGTATATTCTCTTTAGTAGTAGGTGGTTTCAGGTGGTATCTCATCTTGGAAGTAATATCCATGAATACTAGTATAGATTGGTAGTAGCATAGTCTAGTGGTAGATCGATTCTAACATTAGATGTGTTTATGTAAGATTTGACAGATGGTAGATCTATCAGGGGTGGATATCTTAGTGTTATATGTCTACAAAGGAATAATTTTTAGTGTTATATCTTTAAATGGTAGATATGTCAGTGTTAGATTTTTTAACTAACTATAAATAATCATAGCCAATTGTAGATCTTCTTGAACTTAATATAGATCAAAAATTAACCAAATTTGGTCACAAATTTACAAGTAAGAATATTTACTATAAAAAAACATTAATCTTGTTAGAAACATAAAAAAATTATTTTTTATCATCAAAATAAGGAGGTGTTAACAGTAAGTGTGCCACCATTTCCCACTATTCTTAGTACGAATGAAAATAAAATTTATAGGTTGAGATGAAAATATGAGACCTGTATTTTTAATGATAATGATAAAAATAACCCATAACATTAATGAAAATAAAATTATGAAGAGATGATATTGAATGCAAGGAGGTAGGGAATATTTATCTTTATTATGACTTGTTATTCATTCTAGAGAATCATAATGTCTAAAATTATTATCTAGATTCTTATTCATTGAATTCCATGAATATTTTCTTATGATTTTTCTTATTTGGATTATTTTTTCATATCTTTATCAATAATTCCATTTTTTAAAAATTGGTAACTACCACTAAAAAATTTGGTGGATAACACCCCCCTCCCTGACCATGATCAATCTCATAATCATTTTTAAACTCTCCTTTTTATTCTTCTTCTTCCAATTTAATTATTTCCATAGAGTTGGCTAGTAGATTTAAAAATCTAGAACTTAGTAAGGTGGAGGGATGGAATGAGGGTGGAGGATAATGGAGAATTTATATATGGTGGTGGACTCAAGCATGGTAAGGTTTATTTTCTATGGTGAGAAGGTCAGATTAATCTATAATTCTGTGAATAACATGACTACAGGGTGTGTAGTTCAAGGAACCCAACACTATATAGGATATTTTATTTTTTAGGGATTAAATTTTTTCCATAAGTGTCACACGTTGTGTGACTTTGAATCACATGTCATCTAGTATGCATAAGAGTGACTTATAATATATTTCATTTATTTGAAACAAAACAATATATCATTGGATTTTCGTATACGGAGAGTACATGACAAGGTGGACATCTAGCCATACACAACATGTGGTTTAGGACCACATTGTATACCTTCATCCCTTACATGACTTGTGGTTTGGTGATACATGTTGACAGCCATCAAAAGTCCTACATTCCATGTACCACTCAATATATATTGTGTGAATCAACCCTCACATAGAATGTAGATACCAATACATGACTAAATTTATCTCCATGTTCATTAAGCTATATACCCCTATAGTACATTTCATATACATTTTTTTCTTTAGTGTTTTTTCATAACTTCCTTTATAGGGATTAGAATTTGAATCATGAGTATTCCATCCTGAGAATTTTTATACATAAAACGCAATGGAATGTCTCTATTTGATATAAAATATGAGACACTAGGAAGTCTAGGTATCTTAATTTCCTTGGATTTTTATGTGTAGAGACATGGATTGGGTTTGATGTTTGGTGAAGAAACAAGGGTGGGAACTCCTCAGGTGATGTGTTGGTAATAGAGCATAGGTCCCCTTCATCCTTCCCAAGGTTTGATACTCCTCCCACAAACAAGAGGAATGGGTTATCCAGAATGATCATGGGGTCGGTACTCCCTTGGCCCCAACAATGTGTGGGTCCCCCACACAACTGATTTAGTTAGGAACTCTCCCTCTTGCATGAGGTGTGGGTCTTATATCTATGGAGTCTAGTACTCCCCCATCCATTTTGTTATACATGATGTGTGGATCCTCCCCTATAAGTTCTATAAATTGTATAGTATTTTTTGTGGATAGGTATTTATGGGAAGAAGGAGTTAGTACTCCCTTCACCAATATTTATTCTCAAATTAGGTTTTTCTTCCCTAGTGTATTTTTATTTTGACGGCATGGTGGTTTCTAGTGGTAGGGTGTGTTACTCCTTCGATATAATTTCACACCTTAGTATGTTGAAGGTTCCACACTATAATATATGATGAAAGTTTGAAATGTTTTATTAGTGCGGGTGTTTCAAGACTTAATATTCCTTGATCATCATGGTTGGCTTAAAGATGTGACTTATAGCTGGGCTATAAAATTCAGACCATGTAAACCTTTCGGTACCCCAAGAATCCCTAATTGGTCATGAGATATGATTCTTCGTGAAATGGGGTTATGTTGACTGGGAATTTCATATGTCACTAAGATTTCTAATTTTAGATCATATTATGATTTCTTATCCACTTCCAAACTACTTTCTTAATCTTGGTTTTGAGATGACTTTTTTCATTATCTATACATAGAGATTTTGGGGAACCTAGCTGAGTATGTTTACACTCACCCCAATACAAGGTATGTTCCCACTGTTTTTGTTTCTGTGAAGATGGTTCAGAGTTTAGATATGGGCATGGTGGACATGGAACTGGTTTGGATTATTTGGATATTATTCCTGATCGTGATTGGTGGATCTTGATAGTTCATGATGGATGTTTTTATAATTATGTTGATAGTTCTATCTAGGATTCCTTATAATGATAATGTGTTGTCCCTTATTTTATGTTCATTGGGTTTAGATATTTTTTATATGTATAGTACCTATGGTGATTGCCTATGTGTTGGTATATTTTTCATGTCATGTATCATAGATTATTGTACACAATTCAAATTTTTATACATATATTTATTGTTTTCATAGTTATTTTATGCATTTAAGATATATATATATATATATATATATTGTAAAAGGATAAGGGCCCACATGTATGTTATTCTTTCTTAGTGTTATTCCCCAAAACATAGCCTATTGTAGGTAAGCTTGGGGTGGCACACTAGGCTTACCACTGGCCCAGGAGGGGCCCCAATGGGTCATTTAATGTCAAATGGTTTTGGTTATCAAGGATAAGGATCCAAAAGATGATGAATTTTATACACATCATGTTGCACTCATTTCATATAATATGAGGTACAATGGAATGATCATGTGGCTAAGAATAAATCAAATATAGTGGTGATCAAGTAAATAAAGAATCTCATAGTGAAATATGATCCCTATGATAAGAAGGTTAATTAAAATATGTTATTACATTACTCAAATCGAAAAAATGAAAAATAAAATTTCTGGGGGAAAATCTAGTTAATTTTTTTCAATGGGGAATGATTAGGTACCTCATTGTTATGTGTTAAAGTAACTCCAATATGATAATGAAGATAAAGTACCCATGAATAAATTTTAAAATTATATGAAAGGAAAGATCACTAAAAGTAATTTCTTCAAGAAGAATAACTTAATTTCATAGGAGGATATTATCTTGTATGAAATGGAATTGTTATGTTAAAGACCTCAATAAAGATTTTCTTGTTCCTTTCATAGAGGAAACATAAAAAAAATTAATAAATTTATAGTGAAATAGTTGAATATGGGGGGGTTTAGATCTCAAAGTGGGGTTAGAAGATGCTCATGAGGAGATAGATGTTTGGGGAGAGAAAACAATGAATTCCAATGGTGTTTTATGTGATTCCAAACACTAAATGTAGTAAAAATAAGAGTAGAAAGTTGAGTTGAAGGATGATGTTGATATGATCAAATATAATATGTAGATAACCCAAAGAGATTTGTTGATATCAACATCAGTGTTTAATAATAGTTTTGAATAATTTATTTCATAACCATTTAGTGAATGATAGAGTGAAATGAATTGATAATAATGGAGGAGAATTTATTGAAATTACATGAAATCTTGAGTATTATAATATCTTATTGACTACCTAATTGATGTAAAAAAATTTGATTATGTGTCCTGTAGATAATGTAAATAAAAACATTTAAATCCAATAAAAAAGTTAGGATTTTATCTAAAATAGAAAAGGATATCTCAAATTAAATATTTTGGTTTGGTATTTGATCATAAACAAAAGAATAACATGGTTGATGTTAAACCATAATCACCCAATCCAAAGAGGAAGATTAAATTGTGTGACACCCAAAACAAACTAAAATACTATTTGGTTTTTTATGAAGAAATTGAATAATACCACTTACATATGGTGTTTTTTTATTAATATGGGGTATACCTAAAACACGTGTTTATAGCCAAGAGGTATTGTAAGGAACAAGACAAAATAATAAAGATAATAAAAATTCAATACTCATGGAATCTATTTAATGGATAATGTTTTTTGTGAAAATTATATGGACACAAATCCATGAATTACTTATCATGAATAACGAATAATTCTTTGAAGGATACTTAATATTGAAAAAATGAGTGTCCTAAGGATTCATCAAGTAAGATGAAAATGAAAAATAAATTTGAAACATTACAAGATGAGAATGCCCAAAATTTATGAGAAACCAAATCATTCATACCAATCAATATAAAATGTGAAACAATAAGATTATTCCATGTAATAAAGGGTTATGGGGATTATGGTGGTTAAATTAATTTGAAGGAATTATATTGATTCATTATATGGATTCCTGATAATGAATACACTTTAAATATGATGGGAAACATAGATATTTTCATATGGAAAAAATATAATAATTCTGTATCCATGAAGCTCAATAATATTAATGGTTTGAATATTATTGGATCTAAGAAATACCTAATTAGAGGCCAATATATGAGGAATGTGGATCTCTTTCCTATTTAAGTTCGTGGTTACAATTTAATAAGGGTTAGCCAATTTTTTTCCTTTGTTAATGTAATAATATTCACCAAGAAGACTTATTTCACCAATGGAAAGGATGGTGAAATTGTGAGGTGGAGAAATTTCATTAAGTGGAATCTCTACCATGATAGTGGATATTATAACATATTCATTTTATCCAAAATATATAAGTTCAATATAATCCACAAAATCATTTTCCACTTGAGAAAAAATAATTAGAATATCTGGTTAAATATGATAAAGCATGTGATGTCCCTAATCTTACTGGTTATCATACTCCTACATTTGAAATTTATGAAAAGTGGAACATCATTTGAAATTATTATTATAATCCAAAATATAATAAGTCAACAAGTTTTCTGGTATCATTATATATTGATGTTTTTACACTGATATAATCTTGTTCCATTGATGGTAATAGTTATTATGTGTTTTTTATTATTTATTATAACAATACAGCATGGTTATTAGTGAGAACTAAAAAATACAAAGTGTTCAGTTCCATTACACATTATTGGATTTTGGTAGAGAATATTCTTGGACGAAAAATTTTAAATTTCAAAAAACAAATCATGTAATTTACTAATTTCCAAGTAGCGGATTCTCTCAAGAAGAACTGGATAAGTCGCCATGTATTATTAATATTGACACCTAAATAAATGTTGTAGTTGATAGGAGGAACCAAATAATTAAAAACATATATAGAATGATGTTAGTTTAGAAATATCTATAAGAAAAGTTTTGTATGGAAGAAAAGTCAATCTATATGAAAAATAAATAATTTTTATGTATCGATGCAAAGAAGACTCAATACGAGATAGAGTACGAGAATAATAAAATATTTAATAACTTTTGAATATTTGAAATAAATTAATTTATTCTAAATAAGGATAATAACCAAATGAATTTATAATCTCAAAGATATGAAGGAATATTTCACTATTATTCATCTATGTTTAAGGCCTATAATGGTTTTAAAACATATCTTGGAAATATTATTTAAATACAATATTTCTCTATCATGGAAAACAAGAATAATATTCAACAAAAAGGTAATCATGTTTTGGAGTAAAGTGATAAGGATTTGAGAATATTATGGGGATCACAAGAGGATGGTGTCCATTATATTGAATACATTGATAATGAATTTAATGAAATAAGATCATTTGTTATATAAAATTAAATGAGGATAGTTAAAATCAATAAAAAACATTTTTAGTGACCAAAAAACTCCAGTGAAAACACAAAGTATAGGGAATATATAACTAACTTTACTTTTATCTTAGGTAGAGACAAATAGTTTTAATGGGGCATCTAAGGATGGTAATTGGTAAAAATTGATAAATGAAGAGTTTGAAGAAATAAAAAAGAATCAGACATTGGAAATGTTTTTCAAGTCTAATTGATTAGAATGCTATCATAACCAAATGTATATTCAATAAAAAATCAATGAAGAATGAAAATTAATTTGGAATAGCTCATATATTGTGTGAAAATATTGTTACCAAATTATTGGTATTTATGGATAAGGATTGATATTTTTCAACTAATGATAGAAAGTTTAAATAGTCTGATACATTTTATCCTAGAAATTTTTACATTTAATGGTTTATGAAGAAGTAATATTATATCTAATGATGCATTACAGAAGATGAATACATTATTAAAACTCAAGTATATAAAAAATTTTAACAAATAAAGTAGTATATTGATGATATTGGTGTAACATCCTAGACACTAGAAACCAAGAGTCGGAAGTTATATTACATTATTAATTGAAATTATAAGATTTCCCAAAGTGTTGAATAGTTTATTAGACTTGGAATAATATATAGCTATATACATTACACTTGAAAACATGATATACAATATAATAACATTTCTAAAACATTATTATCACTTAAATCATGTCCCTAAAATTTACACATAGTCCTCCTATAGGTTTTATGGGGAAAGGACAAAAAATATGGGTAAGCTCAGATGCTCAATAAGGAGTACCATACAATGAAAAATTATATAAAATAAACATGGAATAGTTGATATGGAAAGAATAAATGAACAATATTAAGCCACAATAAACTAAAATTTACGGAGTTCTATATCAAATACAATAAAAGAAAACATGGATAAAAATAATCATTAATCACATATTGATCTAATTCATAATGATGATCATCTGAAAATTGATCTCAAGGGTTTATTCTAAGACACTTGCCTTTGAGACCATTGTAAATATATTAACCTATTATGGTAAGAGGTTCCCACAAAAACCAAACTTGTTTTCTCTTAAAACACTTATAGATACATCGAGGCGATATATAATTTTGGTCCCTACCTCTCACTTGATTATGTACAATGCATTCATAGTAATATTCATAAAGACATTTCATATCAATCCTAAAGAAACCTCTTGCTGAAAAAACACGGACATAATTATAATGAGAAACATTATTATCAAATACATACCCATTTAATATAATAAGGTAGATTTCTATGATTATATCCCTTAATAGACTTGAAATCCATGGGGTATTATCAAAGTAACATAAAGTAACCTTATCAAACAAATATAATGGAGAGGGTACAAAAAATATCATTGGTTATGCATGGAAGATTTTAATAGTATTAAATAGATTACATTAGTAGGAGTTCAACGAAAACGGTAGGAAAAATCCTTCACCATGGTTCATTAAGAGCATGTGAATATTCCAAGGCATATCCCCCAGGAGTGTCTCTCTGAGTGTTCAGTATTAGTCTCACTCATTGTGCATCGGGTGATGATTGATTCAATGCTCAAAAAACCCTTTTTAGGTGATTAAACCTACGTTCATATGTACCAAATTTTCATCCACTTTATAATATCTATAAAGAGATATATTTTCTAGTAAATTACACACAATTTGACATTACTAAAACATAAGATTATTTTTACACCCTTGAAAAATGAAATTCCTTAACAAAAAGAATATGAGATTGGGATAATAGTATATATTTTAAAATCACTTAAATTTCATGATTAACATAGAAACAATTATTCAATGCAAATTCATGAGCCACAAAATAGAAAATAGGTGGTAACTATAACTTGAGTCCCAAAGAATGAAAATTGAGACATAAAAACCCAACATATGGATTGGTTATAAATTATATCATAACCTCTTGGAATATAAGGCTTAAAAATGATCATTAAATACCATGAATAAATTAATTTAATGATATAAAAACTAAAATGGTTAGTATATGAACTACATGAATTAAATTAGGTGCATAATACAAATTATGTCTCATTGAGAGGAATTTGATATGAAAAAACCTAAACTATTTCCCAGACTTTCAAAAACGTACATTAATATCCTATATAATGAACATAGATATATTTATAAATTAATTAATAACCTTACCCATATCTATTTTAAATCTTACTCTACATGAATTATTTTTATTTTCCACATTGGGTGTTTATAGTTTTGATCATTTATATTAGTTTTATAATAGTGATGTTCATGTTCATTATTATTTAAAATTTCATTATTACTAGGTCATTAAAATTAATTTAGTAATGATTTAAAATAACTTATTATGTTTAAAATTCCTTCCATGAGTGTTTTATACCATATCCTTGAATTTGAAGTCAATAATAATCAGGTTTTGGTGATTTTTGATTAATGGAGGGTGTTTCCTTAATTGTTGAATTTGATATTGATATAAAATCTCCAGAACCAAAAAATAATAATTATATAAATATTTATATCATATTATACTATTAAATAAGTTATCATAGTCATCCATGATTTAAATGTAATGTAATTTTTAAATAGGTGGTGAAACTGACTTAAACATGAACCTACCATGATTACTGGGTAATTATAAGACAATTCAGTTGTAATATCATTATAAAAGAATAATAATGATCATTTTAAATGCTTATTATTTTTATATATAATAATTATAATTAATTATAATAATAATTAATGGATATTAAAACATTACATAATTTGAATAAAATATTATTCTCTTAGTATGCTTTAATTTAATTGATTAAACATACGCTGATTGTTTGTTGTCATATAATTAATCAGTCCCTAAATGTGTCACAAACTAACATTAATAATATAATTAAAATCATATTAATCCATTAATACTATCTTTATATCCAAACTTTTAATGTTGTGAATGAAAATGAAACATGTTATGTCATGGAGGCGGTAGTCTGCACAATGCATGAACAATGGTTTTGTTTTTTAATAATGGATGGGGAATATGAATAAAAAATAATAATAACCTTATTATTATAATATAAATTATATTAATAATAATAATATCATTATATTAGTGTGTTATATTAAATTTGAAAAATATATTTAATAAGAAAACTAATTAGTTGATGGCACTCATGTCGAGGACTTGATTTTTCCTTGGATGTATCCATGAATTTGAATGGATTAGGATAACTATAAGTGAGCAGAGGATTTTTTTTAAATAGTATAGGGTTATATTGAAATAAAAATGGGATATTATCATGGTGAAATTATAAAGGGAAGTGAGTCTTGAAGCGGTGAACATGTTACCCTTTCATAAGTGAAGGGGATAGTTTTGGGAGTAGCCCTTACATTTTCAACAATTTAAGGTTACTATTCAAGTATATATTGATATAAAATAGAAAAAAGGAGGATTGAAAAATTATTTTGGTTCTAAAATTACCTCAAACACTCTTTGTTTATAAATCTCTATGTGATTTAGGGATTTTTTTAATTTTTAAATAATTTACTTTGACCTTGGTTATTAGTTTTTAACCTTAATAATTAATTTTACTAAGGAATATTAAGATTAACCATTTTTAATAATTTGATACTTATAATTTCATATTTTAAATTAAATTTATTAGATAAATTTTCTAAATGTGTGGAAAGTTAATTTTAAAAAAAAATTCTTAATCGCATAAAAACATTTTTTAGAGAAATTATGCTTTTAAGCTTTAAATTTACATATAAATAAAAATTATTTTGGTTACTTATTTTAAGAAACTATATTGATTGATTATAAAATAAGTAAATTTTATGTGGCCTTAAAGATAAGAATAAAAACTAAATCTACCTAAAAATGATTCATCTAAAAGATCAAAAATAGTTTTTATATTAATGTAACATTTTAATTATTTATAAAAATGTTTCCATGAATTTTATATGTTTAAATAGTATTTAAAAATGTAAAATGTTATTCATTAAATTCATATTTTTTTACTTAAATGTTTTTCTAAAATTATAGGTCACTCTTATATAATGTTAAAGTAATACAAATTATAAGTTTCTTGAGAACTGTAATTTTCGACTTAAACCGACCTTTTCCAAAAAAATATCAAAAATTAATAATAAGATAATTAAAATATGAATAATTAAAAAATAGGCAAATTATAAATTCTAAATTTTAACATTTGAATAAATTCTTGAATAATGTCTTTTTAAATGATGCATTTATACAATAGTTTCAAGATGTAGTATTTTCTTAATATAGTAGTGTATCAGGTATTAAATTATCATCACACCCCCCCCCAAATAATTTCATCCTTGAAATTGTGGTACATGTTATATGTTGAAAAAATGTAGATACTCCTTTCTTATAACTTCTGTAGGATCCTTGGTTTCCTCTTCTAATTTTTTATTTCTCTAATAGGCTTTCAACAAACAAGATTTATGATTCTATAATACTTTCTCCCACTTCTCAATAATATAGATATGATACTTATTATAAGAAAGTTTATGATTTAAATTTATACCATTAAACATGAGATCATGTGTTGGATTCGGAATTTATTTTCTCAGTAATGAAACATAGTATATTTCCTGAACTTTAGAATTGTTGGGAATCATAATCAATCGATAAGATACAACCCTAATTATTCACAATATTTCAAAAGTCTCAATGAACCTAGGGCCTAGATTCCCATTTTACATAAATATTTCATCCCCCTCCCATAGTGGAACCTTTAATAATACATAATCCCTATCCTTAAATTCAAATTGTTTTTTTGGTTATCAGAATAACTCTTTTTTCTACTCTGGGATACTTTAGTATGACCCTAAATATTTCATACTTTAATAATAATATCCTTAATGATATTTAGACCAAATAAATTTCATTATTTAAATTATTCCCAACATGTTGGAGTATGAAACCTCTTCCCATACAATTCTCTGTATAGTTAAATCTAGATTCTATAACAGAAACTATTATTGTATGAAAAATCCACCAAAGGTAGATATTGATCTCACTGACCTTAGAAGTCAGCAGAACCTGATATAAAAATGTATTTCAAATATATAATGGTTCTTTCAGACTACCCATCATTCTGGTGATGATAGGTGTTGCTAAAATGTATCTCATTGTTGAGATCCATTTTAAGAATCTTCAAAAATTTCAATGTGAACCAAGGGTCATAATCAGAAACATTAAAATAGAGGTGACCCATCAAGTATTTCAATTTCATTAATATAATGTTAGGAAATACCTCAATGGGTAGATCCTCTCTTATTAATAAAAATAATCAAACTTAGTATGACAATCAATGATGGCCCATATAGTATTGTTATTTATTTGAGACTTTGGGATCCCATTTACAAAGTACATTGTAACATTGTCCCATTTCCATATAGGTATACGAATAGGGTGCATGAATCCCTTACGATGTTGTCTTTTATCCTTTACCTACTGGAATACTAAGAATATCGACAGATAATTATCAATTTCATGCTTCATACCATACCACCTAAAATATTCTCTTAAATACCAATACATAATTATGCTACAAGGATGTATAGAGAAACTAGACCTATGGGTTTCATCTAATAGTTCCATTTTCAACTATGGTATGGATGGAATAGATAAACTCTGTTCAAACATCATCACACTATTTTCACAGATGAATTCTGTAAATTTCTCATAATTCACTACTTTTATCTTACTTATTAATTTCTCGTCATCTTTATGGGACTTCTCTATATTTTTTAGTAACCTTTTTTTAGTAATTTATTGTAAAATAAATAATGGATTTTTTTCCTATAAAACTCCATATCAATATTTACTAAATATCTTTATATGGGATCCTTGTTAATCCTTATCATGGATAAAAATCCATATCCCCTCCTACATAATGCATTAACCACCTTGTTTTCCTTCCAAGGGTGGTAGTTTATCAAGAATTTATAGTCATTGAGTAGTTTCAATCATCTTCTTTAACTCATGCTAAGATCCTTCTGAGAGAATATATACTAAAACATTTATAGTTCTTATATATCTATAATAATTTTCTATAGAGGTAGTGTATCTATACTTTCAGAGAAAATATTATTGATGCTATCTCAAGATCATAATTTATAAAGTAATATTTATGGATTTTCAATTTCCTCGATTCATAAGAAATTACCATATCATTCTTCATAAGGACCCAACCAATTCATTTTATTTATGAATCATTATAAATTAAAAATACTTCATTACCCGATAGTATATTAAAAAATAGTTCATTAATCTGTCTCCCTTTCAGTTATTCAAAACATTCCTTACATTCCCTTGACCATGTGAATTTAACCCCTTTATGCCTTAATGGCCCGAAGGCCTTTGTTTTTTATTGATTTTTGATAACCCCCATTTCAAGGGATTAGGGGGAACCCTTACAAGGCTCATAGTCTTTATAAATTTTACTTGACCCATAGGTCTTAGGAAATATTTATACTATGACTACATGGAGCTTATCCTCCCCAGCTTCTCCATCATGTTGTTATCTCTCTACATTTGCATTGCTTGTTTGAATGGGCTTCATGTTCATGCACAAGATGGTCCTGATGGCAATCTCAGGCCCTATCTTTATAAAAATTCTCATATCTTATTCTCTACGTAATGTGCCTGCTCTAAATCCTCATCTAGAGTCTGCTCCTTATAGAGTTTTTCTGGTCATTAAGCACAATTTCAGATGGCCTGAAGGCCTTGAGGTGGTCCCGAGGCATTTACGTGGCCCCAAGGCCTTGAGGTGGCCCAAAATTCTTTCTATACCGAAGTACTTGGGTAGTCCGAAGGCCTTAAAAAACCTGAGGCCCAAACTGATGACCCGAAAGCCAAAATGAATGAATATTTTCTGATGCTATAGTACAATAGAGTACCTACTATAGTGCCTTCTACAGTACTGCTACAATACTGCTACAGTACTCAAAAATTATTTCTTCACATATTTTTGAACTTGGGTCTCTTATATGCACTTTTTGAGTCCTCACCAACTGGGTTGAGTCTCATGTTCAATTTAACCCCTTTATGTGTTCTATCAACTAATGGGTTTTCCAACTGGGAAAATTATTGAACAAATAATTGATAGTAACCTTCTAAGCCCATGAAACTTTGGATCTTAGACTTTTCCATCATTGTAGTCCATTCTTTGACTACCTTTATCCATGAGGGTTCAATAGATATCCCATACATAAATATAGTATGTCCATGAAAATAAATTTCATTGAGATAAAATTCACACTTAGTATACTTCCCTTGTAATTATTTATTTATGAGGGTCTCGAAAATTATTTTTAGGTGACTCTCATGATCTTCATGAATGTTATATTATATCAATATATTATCAATGAATACCACTATAAAGTTATCAAGATACTCTATACATACTATATTAATCAGATATATATAGATAGAAAGTTCATTAGTTAATCCAAAATACATTATTGTAAACTCATAATGTCTAAAACTTTTTTGGAATGTCGTCTTTGGTATATCATCCTTTTTCACCCTTAACTGATGATAACCAGAGTGAAGATTAATCTCTAAAAATCATTAAGATTCTTGAAATCGATCAAATAATTTATTTATTCGTGTAAAATGATACTTATTATTTATAGTTATGGCATTGATATCCCTATAATAGATAAAAATTTCATGGACCCATCATTCTTTTTCAAGAATAAAACCGGGGCTCCCCATAGTGAAACACTAGGGTGTATAAATCTATTATCACTCAAATCTTGCAGTTATTACTTTAACTCCACTAAATCCATTGGTATCAACTTATAAGGAGTTTTAGATATGGGTCTTGTATTAAGAATGAGTTCAATTCAGAACTTAACTTTATGATCTGGTGGATGACCAGGTAATTCTTATAGAAAAATATCAATGAAATTTTATACCATGGGTGCATCCAATATTCTTAGGATACCTTCCTCATCCATATATAACACTTTATATTCCTCTTTAACCATAATTTCATTAAGTATAACTCCCCTGGGTCGATCCTTTCATAGTTTAGTTGATGAATTTTTCCCTCTAAATACAAGATATTCCACTTCACTTTTTTGAATCACAATATCCTTCTCATGGAAATATTTTTTTCGTTTTACCTTGAAATAAATTCCATAAAATTGATCATTTAAAATTCAACCATGGGTATAATAAATTTGTTTTAAATAGTGTATTCCCATGTTTCATTATTGGACCTTCCTAGAATATATTGTTTTCTATAATACTTCAACTTCTTGTCTTAATTGATAACTCCCTTACTATGGTGCTAGGGAAATATCTAATTTTTTTTAAATCATATAAGATATAAAAGAGTGAGAATATCCAGAATCAAATAAAACATTATCTGACTATTAGGCAATGATCAAATAACCTACAAATACAACATTACGAACTTAAAATTAACCTATGATAACCACATAATCTTAAACTTACTCTTTTTGCCTTTTGGAGTAAAATTCCATTTATGTTTGGGGGATTGGTTCTCATAATATACCTTTTACTTATTGTAAAATCATTAATCTTCAATAGGTTATACCTCCCCCTTTAATTAGTGGTCTTTATGTCCATTTTATCTGCACAAGTAGAAAACTAATATTCTCTTCCTATAAGACCCAAGGTGTTTATTCTCACAATTATCATATGTGGTAAATCTCAATATTCCTTTCTTTGTATTATCCACATTTTTCTTCTCACTATTCTTAGTAGGCCTCTTATTCTCATGATTTCCCTTGAACTCCTTTTCTATCGTGATGGAACTTGAGACTATATCTTCATATGAATAATACATCTGAGAGGCCAACACCCTTTGATGGATCAGATTTAACCCATCAAATAAATGATCAATATTTCTTTTCAATATATGTACATAGTCCACTGCATTCCTAGAAAACCTAATAAATTTATCCTCATACTTAGAAACATTTTCCTCCTCCTTTTTTATAAGGTTGAGAAATTTACTTTCTATTTATGTCATTTTATCATGGGGAAATTATTTTTAAAAAAATAAATCCTTAAGAGTTCTTAATTCCATGAACTTAAGCTCATCTTACTCTTTATTGTTTTAAATAAGTGACCACTATTTATTTGCATATCCCATTAGATGATAAATCACCATGATGAATTTTTCCTTTTCACTACTTACCAAAGCAAGAAATATCTTTTCTAAGTAATTGATCTATTGTTCAGTTACCAATGGATGAGTGGTTCTGTTATATGTTAGAGGTTGTTGTCATATAAACTGATCCATCATAGATACACCAAGTAGTAGATAGTTAGAATGCTTTGTGATAGTGATATTATTTTTAAAAACCTAGGTCAACTAGACCAATATGGTTATGAATCAATTATCCACAACTCCAACTTCATTAACTTGTTCAGGGGGAATATCGCTACACTGACTACAGGTGTTGATATAGTTTTTATTTTTCATATAAGTCATTATGTTCCTATAATAGGATACACATAATTTTCTCATGAAATTATGGAATAGAATTCCAACTATGTTTTTGATAGTGTTCCCTAGAAATAATTAGGTATTTTCATAGTACTTGTTTTATCTTACTTGGTTCATCTAAATAAAATCATCAAGATTGTTACTAAACTTTATTTTATACTAACTATAACATCTCTGACTTTAGAAACCAAGAAATAGTATTTATATTGAATTATTGGTTATATGGGTTCTCAAATCATCAAACTATTTAGTAGTATTTGAATAATAGATACATACAGCCATGACACTTGAAAACATAAGATACAACATGATCTCATTTTGAGTTCATTAGTAACACTTTTATCATATCCTTAAAAATTACACATAGTCCTCCTCTAGTTTTCCTGGGGAAAGGAAAATGAATAAGGTTGATCTCGGATTCTTAGTAAGGAGTAGCATCGAATGAAATCATGCATAACATAGACATGTAAAAGTGATATGGAAAGAATAAATGAAAAATAGTAATCAATAATCTACTAGATATTTGGTTATGTTATATACATGATAATAAAAGAAAACATGGATAGAAATAATCATTGATCTCATACAGATGGAATGCATAATGTCATACATCAAGAACTTATTTTCAAGGCCTCATGCTATGACACATTACATGTTGTCGAGACCACGTTCAAGACATTATCCTGTTATTGGACAAGTAATAAACCATAACCCAAATTTTTTTGTCTCATGAGACCTATCTATGAATCAAGGGGATATATATTTTGGTTACCACTCGTAAATTGATTAAGTCCAATGCATTCACCATAAGATTCATCAAGACCTTTCATATTATTCCATAAGGAACTTATTATTGAATAAAACATGGATATTTGTATAATTAGAGACACTTCGATATAATAATATGGATGTCTTGGAGAACATCCATTAATAAACATGGAATCCATATGGTATCATCAAAGTAACATGACATACCCTTATTAAATAAATATAGTGGTGAGGGAACTTAAAATGTCATATTTTATACAACAAAGAAAGTAATTTGATATAATATATTTCATTGTTAGGTGGCCAAGTTAATGGTAGGGAAAATCCTCCATCATGGTTCATTAAGGGTGTGAGAATATTCTAAACCGTATCCCCCTAAGAGTGTCTCTCCAGGTGTGCATTCTTAAGACCACTAAGCATTCAACAGTGATGATTGAATAAATTCTCAAACAAATATTTCCAGGTTAATTAAACCTAGATGAATCTATTCCATAACAAAATACAATTTATAGTATCTTGTTAAGGATACATTTTCGAGGAGATTTCCCACAATTTTACATCACCAAAACATGAGAATATTTTTCAGGCATAGAAAAGGTAATGTCACAACCCGTCCCCTTGGGCCTGTTCCGTGACTACCCCAAGCCCACCTTCCATAGGCCAGGGGCTGGCGACAAGCATAGAAACGCGTATTCCTTAAAACAGGAAGTCGTTTCCTTTATAAACTGTAAACTCACACAAACCAAGCACATATCCAGATAAATGCACAAAGTAAACTATACAGTAAATAGGGTGTGTACAGAAAGTAAAGGGTCCAGAACACAAGCCCAACTAGAAAGTACAAGAAAAAATAGAAAGTACAAGTAAAACTGAGTACCGCTCCTATGAACAGACACCATGGATCCTACCTGAAGGGTAGGTATAGCTCTTGAATAATCATCTCTTCAGATCACCTCATTAAAGGTCCAACTTTGAGTAGTCTCTAGTCCAGGTACTCTAAAACTCAGTCAGTGTTATCTGTCATCTGCACCAGACACAACAAGGTGCGGGCATAGACCGTGCAGGGGTGAATATAAAAATAATCAGTAGAGACTCTGATACCCCCTAAGTTCTCTCAAATCCACAAAGGATAAACCAAATCACATAAAAAACAGTCAACCCTACTTAGTTATATTCCCATACATATACCTAAGTTATTAGAATATACTCACCTCACACAGGAGGAAAGAATACCACAAAGGTAATACCACAAAGATAAAGTACCACACAGGTACACCATGATGATATAAGACTCATCTCAAACTAGGTATACGACTCTGAGAAACATTATTATGATGCTGACCCACATAGGATCGCTATGAAAGTTGATAGCCAGCCACAGGATTCTCTAGGGATAATAACAAGTAACATCCCTAGTCACAACGTCGAACACCTCGGATACTAGAGAACTCCTCCTATATGGATTACAATGGGAATTATCTGTCACACAGAGGTGCTTCCCACTATCCTTGTACTGCTAAGGTACTTCTCCTATCGAGTGTTGTGGGTCTTCCGTGTCACACAGAGGCGCTCCCCACCGTGGGTCTGCCACGTCACACAGAGGTGCTCCCCCTCGTGGCATGTTGAGGTACTCCTCCTGTTGAGTACCATGGGTCTGACATGTCACACAAAGTCTCTCCCCGCCTTGGTTCTACTGGATCAAACAAAGGCGCTCCCCATTGAGCCCATCGAGTCACTCCATGTCGAAACGGTCAGCAGTTGTCAAGTCTCAGCCAGTCGTAGGGTTTCGTATGTAGCACACTTGGGATAACTACTCCCCAAGACAGAATTAATACCTCAACCACCCTTAAGTCCCACAATAAAGTATCCAAAAGTTTTTTTGCATCATAAGAGATCCAATGCAACAGACGGCGCGTCAATTGGATGCTCGGTCTTTAAGTTATTAGTATTTCTCCTCTGAGGGCCCGGTTGGATTTGGGGTCCGATCCAACCCTACCATACTCTAACCTTATCCAGAAACCAAGTGGATTATACCAAAAGTACCTTATCCATCTAAGGATTATAGAGCCATAGATGGTTCGACATACGAATTCCAGGTTCTTAAGTTACGACCAAAAAGGCAAAGTCGAGTCTGACTAGGCCCAGGTCCGGTCTGAACTAGTCGGACTAACCCGGCCCGACCCAAGTCCAGCTCGGTTGGCCTAGGCCTTAGAGGGCCTAGGCTGCAAGGCCATGGTCTGGCCTGGCCCACCTAGGGGCGGCCCAGCCTGCTGGGCATGGCCGGGCCCGTGTTGGGCGCGGCCCGGTGGCAAGGTCCGCCCGAACTGGCGTCGAAGGGGGAGAGGACCCCCTTCCATTCGGATTACCAAAGTGCATCTCCTTAGTCACATCCATGACACCCGCAGGAATCGAGTGGGTCCTACCATCCCGCAATGGTCAGTCGGTGTTCCGGCTGGTACTCCTCCTAGAGGTGCGGTCGTGCGCCGCTGCTCCACCACGGCTGGCCAAGTGTCGGTCGCTCTTCAGCCTCTACCGCGACTAAGTAGCTGCAGTCTCCTACTCATCCAGTGGCGCGTACGCGCGCCACCCTACCTTCATGCGGCCGGCCAATGTTTCAGACCTCCTTCTCTTCTACGGATCACTGCATCTCCATTATTAGCCAAAAAAATAAAATGATCGCATATTCACGATCCTTGGGTCGAGGGATCCACATTCATATGTTGTGCTCAACAAAATATTTTGTTTCCATCATCATTAAATATTTGGCGTTGAAGAGTGCATGAAGAACGCACGGGGGATCAAAAGATAAGAGGCAAGGTATTTTCACGGGATGATGGACATGTTATTTTTTCCATCGTCTTTATGAAACCAGAATATAAAGAATCAATAAATAAATTTAATCATATTTAAATAAAATAAAACCCCTACCTAATTCACCTGTAAGAGATGTCGTGAGGAAGAAGAAAAAGTCGATGAGATGGTGACGTCAATGTTTGTCACTCCCACAATATGTTTCCCATTCAGGCTCAAGCGTCATTCTCATTCTCCGATTCTAGAGGATGCTCTTCGTTAGAGAGTGTTCTTCATTGAAGAAGATGATCCTCCAAAAGCTCTCCCCAAAACTCCTCCCCTTTTCCAACACAAATTTCCCCACAAGAAATGAGGTGGAAAATTAATATGTTAAGTTTCTTAATTAAACAATTAAAGGTTGGATCATTAATTAAGTTGAAGTTGGCACAATAAATTGGAAGGAATCCAAGGTTTTACTTCATATTAAAGAGGGAGTTCAAGGGGTCTGGTGGTCCCCACCATTAAATTCAAATGGGAGGTTTCAAAAATAAAATAAAATTTGTTCTTTATTTTATTTTTATTCTTTTAACACTCCCATGAAATTTTGGGAAACTAACTTTTACCCTCGATCTACTGTGGTTGAGGTGATTGTCTATTTAAGTGAATATCAGCACTGCGGGTTCAACGGTGTCCTCAAATCTCAATTCCGAGCATCGGTTCGAATGTTACAAAAATACCACTCAAATTTTTATTGAACTTACGTGAAAAAAATTTCAGAAATTTATTTCGAGAACACTGGGCCTCAGAATCACACCCTGTCAATTTTTACGAACTTGTAATATTTCCATATAATTGAAAAAACTACATGGAAAATTTTCAGGTCTTTACAATCTCCCCACCTCAGGGATTTTCATATCCTAAATACACTACACAAACTAGGGAAATAATTGGGGGTACTGAGCATGAATCTGAGTCTCCCACTCTTATGTTCCCTCCTAGAGGTTCTCGTTCTGCAAACGAATGCATAATAGATGTATCGACCGTCCACGAAGGACCCGCTCCTGTCAATCCTCAATATCTACTGGAACCTCTGAAAATGTCTCCCCATCGTCGATGTCCAGCTCGCCCTAGTCAATGATGTGTGAAGGATCATGTACATATCTCCTCAACTGGGACACATGGAAAATTTCATGCACCTGGTGCAACTGAGGTGAAAGAGCTAAGCGGTAATCCACCTCAAGAACTCTGTTGAGGACATGAAAGGGTTCGATGAACCTCAGAGATAACTTTCCACCCTATCCAAATCTCCATAAACCTCATCGAGGTGAGACCCATAGAAAGACATGGTCGCCATCCTCGAACTCCAGAGGTATTCATCTCCTGTCAGCATAGGAATTCTGCCTGCTCTGTGTAGTCATCCTCTGCTCCTGAATGATCTGTACCTTTTCTGTGGTAGCCCGTACCATCTCTGCTCCCATGAGTGCTGACTCCTCTAGGTCAGTCCAACATAGAGGTGATCTACAAGTTTGACCATACAATGCCTCAAATGGTTCCATACAAATAGTTGAGTGATATCTTTTGTTGTACACAAACTCCACCAAAGGAAATTGATCCTCCCAGCTATGGCTAAAATCAAGGATGCAAGCACGTAGCATGTCCTCAAGGGTTTGAATGGTCCGCTCTGTCTAACCGGCCGTCTATGGATGGAAGGTGGTTCTCAACCAAAGTTATGTCTTGAATGCCTCCTACAACCCCTTCTATATTCAGGAAGTAAAACACGCATCACAATCAGATACAATCGTATATGGCACTCCATGAAGCTGTGAAATCTCTTGTATGTAGAGGCATCCCAAGCTCTCTACTGATCCTTTCTCTCTAGTAGATAGAAAGTGGGACGACTTGGTGAGTTAGTTAATGATCACCCAGATAGAATCATGACCCATGGATGTTCGTAGAAGTCCTTTCACGAAGTCCATGGAAATTACATCCCACATCCACTCTAGAACATCAAGTGGATAAACTAAGACCGCTTGAACCTGATGCTCTTCCTTCAATTGCTGACAAGTGAGGCACTATAAAACAAACTCTACCACTTATTTCTTAATTCCCAGCCACCAGTACTGACGCTGAAGGTCCTGGTACATATTTTCCACTTCTCGATGTACCACTAGAGTTGACGTATGGAACTCCATCAATACTTCCTCCCATAGTGCCATCAGTACCATAGTACACCCTCTGAAGAGGATGGTGTGCTCCCCACCTTCAAAAAATCCATCAGGTTCTCATCCTATGGATATCAGAGCACGTTGAGCCTCACAGTCCGTTTCTCCAAGTTGCACCTCCCTGATTCACTAAAAGAGTGGGAGAGTTACTGTCAGAGACTAAAGATAAGATACTCCATCTTGATCTATATAAGATACCCACAAAGCGGCTAACTGCTTCATCGCCTCAATCAACAACTGTATACTAGATCACCTGCTGAGTGCATCTGCTACTACGTTCCCCTTCCCAGGAGTATAGACTATCTCAAAGTCATAGTCCTAGAGGAACTCAAGCCAACATCGTTGTCTTAGGTTTAGGTCCTTTTGAGAGAAGATATACCTGAGACTCTGCTGATCAGAGTAGATTGTAAAACGTTCACCCATCAAGTAATGTTGCCATATCTTCAAGGCGAAGACCACTGCTGATAACTCTAGAACATGTTTAGAATAGTTATTCTCATGCTTTCTTAGCTGTTGAGAGCCATAAATGGTCAATTCTCTCTCCTGCATCAGGGCACATCCAAGACCAGTCTCTGATGCGTCACAGTAGACTACGTACCAAACACCCTCCTCTGGTAGCCTCAAGCTGGGGGAACTCTTCAGTCTCTACCTCAGCTCCTAAAAACTCCTCTGGAATATATCCAACCACACGAAGGGTTTCCCCTTCTTCATCAACACTGATAAGGGTGCCACAACTCTGGAAAATTCAGGCACAAACCTCCAGTAGTAACCGTCCAAACCCAAAAAACTATGCACCTCCATCACACTCCTGGGTGGTTCCCAACAAATAACAACCTAAATCTTCACTGGATCCACCATAACTCCAACCTCCGAGATAACGTGTCCTAGAAAGTGGACCTCTCGTATCCAGAACTGGAACCTCAAGAGCTTACCATAAAGTTGGTTCTCTCAGAGTGTGTCCAGAACCATCTGCAGATGATAGGCATGCTTCTCCTCCATAGTTGAGTATATCAGGATGTCGTTGATGAATACAACCACAAAGTGATCATGGTATGGCTGGAAGATCCTTTTCTTGAGTCCCATGAACACTACTAGGGTGTTGTTCATGCCGAATGGAATAACCAAGAACGCATAGTGGCCATACTGACATCTGAAGGTCGTCTTCTGCACATCCATGTCTCATACCGTGAGCTGGTGATAGCTTTATCTGAAGTCTATCTTCAAAAACCAACGTGCTCCCTTTATCTAGTCAAATAGAACGCCAATCCTCGGTAGTGGGTACTTGTTCTTTACGATCACCTGGTTTAGGCACCGATAGTCCACACATAGTCTCAAACTCCCAGCTGCATTCTTGGCGAACAAAATTGAGGTTTCCCAAGGGGAAACACTGGGCCTAATGAACCCCTTGCTTTGCAAGTCCTCTAGATGTAACCACTTCTCTCGAAGCTCCATGGGAGCCATCCTATATGATGGTGTAGATATCAGTTTTGTCTTGTGGTACAAGTCGATGTAAAAGTCCACCTCTCTATGAGGAGGTAGACCCAGAACATCATCAGGAAAAACATCAGCATACTGGTCCACTACTAAATGATAGCTCGGAATCTCAACATCAACCGCTCTGTGGGTAAGGCTAGACAACTGATGTGTGATCGGCTTCACCCTACTTCGGGTAAGTCTATCCTATGCTTGAAAGGTTCCCTTATTGCTGGTGAAGGAAAACCTGGTCCCATTTATGCAGACACACCACACTTTGCACCTAATACATTCAATCTGAGTATGGACTATGGATAATCAGTAGATACTCAATATGGAATCATAAGGCCTCAACGTCGCTACTAGAATATCCTAACTGAACCTATCGCCTCCTAGATTAATCTCCCACTATCGGCACCAGTGTGTAATCATTGAACCTGCTCTCGTAAGAGTCTCTAGCTATAAAGATCGAGTCAACGGCTCCACCAGAATCTCTGAGCTCCGAAGAAGGGCCATGGTAATAAAAGAGTGACTGGAACCTGTTTCTATAAGTACTGCAGCTAGGGTGGAGTAGACACATATCATACCTCATATCATCTCTACAGTGCCTTGGTCTTACACCTCAACTGCATGGAGCTAAGCTCGTACATGTCCACCTACTTCCTGTGGTCAGGGTGGACCTCCTTGTGGTGGTGCCGGTAGAACCTCAAATCACTGCCCACCACCTGCTACACGACATGATCCTCTAACACGTCCACATCCTACCTGCGGACCTCCTCGATCGAATCTTCTCCTCTACCCAGGTGGTATTTTGACCGTCTTATGGTCATCTATACGGCAGGTCAGGGAGTCGCAAGCCATGTGACCCTGCCTGCCGCATGAGTAACACTGCACGATCATCACCTATCATGCTCTGACTTGAGAGCCCGGCACCACCAACCCTATATCATGTGGTCCTCCACCTATAGTTCTAGTCCTGTTGGACCTCTTCATCATTTGTCTCTTAC
The DNA here is from genome assembly GCA_963277665.1 of Viscum album. Lineage (NCBI taxonomy): Eukaryota > Viridiplantae > Streptophyta > Magnoliopsida > Santalales > Viscaceae > Viscum > Viscum album. Next base: position 202,238,918 of record OY728136.1, on the reverse strand, counting down.
TAGCTACTGATGACTCTACCACGTGTCGCCTAGTGGTGGGTCTCACTACTAGTGAATGCTCAGTAAGGAAACTCTCCACTAAGAGCGCTCTCTCTAATAACCTCACCTACGTCAGGGTGATGAGAGAAACCATCAAAGCCCTAATCTCTCATCTAAGCCCCTGATTGAAGGTTCGGGCCCTGAAGAAAAGGTCTTTCACCATATCAGTGGAGAAGCGCGACAGGTCGGTGAACCTCACTAAATACTGAGCTACAGTCAAGATACCCTACTACAAGTGGAGAATCTCATGTATACGCTTTGAGCGTAGGGTTTCTGGGACGAACTCTACCCTGAAAAGGCTCTCTAAGCCCACCCAGATGAGAGTCACCTCATTATGAACCCGGAGCATCAAGATCCATCATCTTCCCGCTGCTGCCAGAAGAAGACTGGCGGCAAGGATCGACAAGAGATCAGCTGGTGTCCTTACCAGTCGGAAAATTCTAACCACGACCTCCAGCCAGTCCTCAGCTGCTTTTGGATCTGTCTCTCTCCAGAACCTTGGTGGCCTCTAGTGTTATAACTTGTGAAATATACTCAAGAAACATGAACCCTATACTGCTGGGGCAGGTGGCATCAGCTTCCCCATGAGTAGTGGTGTTGCTGGTACACCACCCGATGATACAACTTCCATAAGGGGTCCCTGCACCAAAGCCTCATCCCTTGGTGGGTTATCATCACATACTCTAACTGAAATCCAGGATGGTTGTTTGCGTGGAGGAACCCTGAAAAGAAATAGGTGTGCCGCGGTCATTAAGTTTATACTTGGTGAGATAACACAAAGATATCACAAAGAAATTTTTTTAAAAACACATACGCAATCAGTGTTTTCATGCACTGAGTTAGAAATCAGAAGTCGGGGTCCTGGTGTGTGGATACGTCATCCACCCCATCAACACTGGACTCCCTGAACTGAAAACTTCCCTCATAACACTAAACACTATTACTTCACATAAAAGATCAAAGTCTTAGTTCTTCATTAGAACTGAGCTCCTCTGATACCTATTTTTCACGACCCGTCCCTCGGGGCCCGTTGTCTGACTACCCCAAGCGCGCCTTCTATAGGCCAGGGGTTGGAGACAAGCACTAAAAGGCATATTCCCTAAAATGGAAGGAATTTCCTTTATATACTGTAAACTCACACAAACCAAGAACACAGCCAGATATAAGCACAAAGTAAACTATATAGTAAACAGGGTGTGTACAGAAAGTAAAGGGTCCAGAATAAACACCCAACTGGAAAGTATAAGAAAAACTAAAAAGTACAAGTAAAACTAAGTAAAGCTCCTATGAAAACCCACCAAGGATCCTACCTAAATGGTAGGTACAACTCTCTAATGATCATCTCTGCAGATCACCTCATCAAAGGTCTACCTATGATTAGTCTGCAGTCCAGGTACCCTCGTCCTTAGTCAGCATTGTCCTTCATCTGCACTTGACACAACAAGGTGCGGGCATAGCCCGTGTAAGGGTGCATATAACAATACTCAGTAGGGACCCCGAGATCCTTGAAGGTCTCTTAAATCAACAAATTATAAACCACAAAACATAGAAACAATATTCAACCCTACTTAGGTATATTCCCATACATATACCTAAGTTATCATAATATACCCACCTCACAAAAGAGGGAAGAATACCACATAGGTAATACTAAAAAGATAAAGTACCAAACAAGTACACCATGAAGATATAAGACTCATCTCAAACCAGGTATACAACTCTAAAAAATAAGATTATGATGTTGACCCACACAGGATCGCTATGAAAGTTGACATCCAGCCACAGGATTCTCTAGGGATAATAAAAAGTAACATCCCTAGTCACAACTCAAACACCTTGGACACTGTAGAACACCTCATCTATGGAGTACAGTGGGAATTATGCGTCACACAGAGGTGCTTCCACATAACCTTGGACTTCTAAGATAATCCTCCTATCGAGTACCAAGGGTTTGTCGCATCACACAGAGTCTCTCCCCCTCATGGCCTGCTGAGGTACTCCTCCTGTCAAGTACCATGGGTCTGCCATGTCACAAAGAGGCACTCCCAACCATGGTTCTACTGTATCACACATAGGCTCTCCCCACTAGGCCTATTGAGTCACTCCGAGTTGAAAGGGTCAAGGGTCATCAAGTCTCAGCCAGTCGCAGGGTTCCGTATATAGCGCACTTGTGAGAACCGCTCCCCAAGCCATCATCCATACCTCAACCACCCTAAAGTACCACAAGGAAGTATCTCAAAGGTCTTTCATGTCATAAGGGACCCAACGCAATAGATGATGTGTCAATCGGACACTCGGCTTATAACTTATTAGTGTTTCCGCTCCAAGGGCCTGATTGGATTCGGGTTCCAATCCAACCCGACTGTACTCCAACCTTATCCAAAACTCATGTGGCGTATAGAAAAAGGACCATCTTGATCCAAGGATTATGGTTATGTAGATGGTTTTTCAAATGGATGCTTGGTTCTCAAGTTACAGATAAAAAGGTGAAACTGGGTCCGGATGGGCCTGGGTCTGGATGGGCCCGGGTCCGGACCAGTTAGCCTGGCCCTTGGTGGGCCCAACCTGCTGGGCGTGGCCTGGCCCACGCTGGGCATGGCCCGCTGGCACGGCCTGGTGGTGCAGTCTACCCGATCTGCCACCGAAGGGGGAGCGGACCCCCTTCCCCTTGTATTACCAAAGGGAAGTGCCTTAGACGCTGCCATGACACCCGTGGGAACCGGGCGGGTCCTGTTATACTGAAATGGTCGGTCGGTGTTCCGGCTGGTCGTCATCCCAGTGGTATGGTCGCACGCCGCTGCTCCAACGCGGCCGGACAGGTGTCTTCCCCTCTTTGGCCTCTGTCGTGTCCAATCGGTCACGGTCTCTTATTCATTCGGCGGTGCGGACGTGCGTCACCCTACCTTTAAGTGGTCGGTCAGTGTGTTGGCCCTCCTCCTCTTATGTGGATCACTACATTTTTGTTCTTAGCTCAAAAAATAAAATGATCTCATATTCACAATCCTAGGGTCCAGGGATCTGCATCCATATGTCGCACTCAACAAAATATTTTGTTTCCAGCATCATTAAATATTTGGCATTGAAGAACCCACGAAGAATGCATGGAGAATCAAAATATAAAAGGCAAGGTATATGCGTGGGACGATGGACATGTTAGTTTTGCAATAATCATTGTGAAACTAGGATATGAAGAATCGATAAATAAATTTGATTTTATATAAATAAAATAAAACCACTACTTCGTTCTCCCATAAGAGATGTCGCGATGAAGAAAACAAATTCAATGAGATGGAGACGACAGTGTTCGTCTCTCCCCCAAGATGTTTTTGATCTGGTCTCAAGCATCGTTCTTGTTCTCTGATTCCATAGGATCCTCTTTGTTGGAGAGTGTTCTTCATTGAAGAAGATGATCCTCCAAAATCTCTCCCCAAAACTCCTCCCATTTTCCAACATAAAATTCCCCACAAGAAATGAGGAGGCAACTTAATATGTTAAGTTTATTAATTAAACAATTAAATATTGGATCATTAATTTAGTTGAAGTTGGAACAATAAATTGGGATGATTCCAAGGGTTAACTCTATATTAAAGATGGAGTTCAAGGGGTCGGGTGGTCCCCCCCCCCCCACTAAATTCAAATGGGAGGTTTCAAAAATAAAATAAAAGTTGTTCTTTATTTTATTTTTCTTATTTTAACACTCCCAAAAAATTCTAGGAAACTAAATTTCACCCTCGATCTACTATGGTTGAGTTGAAGGTCTCTTTAAGTGAATATCAGCACTACAAGTTCAACGGTGTCCTTGTATTTCAATTACGAGTGCCGGTTCAAAATTTACAAGATGCTGCTCGTGCGTTTACCAAAAGTACCTGAACAAAAAGTTCATAAATTCATTCCAGGAACACCGGGCCTCAGAATCACGCACCATCAATTTTCACGGATTCTTAATATTACCATATAATTAAAAAAATTACATGAAAAAATTTATTGTCTTTACAGGTAACTCCTGAATCAAAATAAAATGAGAGAGAGATAAGAATATAGGCTTGTAAATATATTAAACTTCATGAGTAACATATAAAATTATTCTATGTAAATGTGTATTCCACATAAAATAATATAGGTGGTGATTGTAACCATAGTCCCAAAGAATGAAAATTGAGATGAAACAACCCAACTTATGGCTTGGGTATAAATCCAGTCATGACTTAATGGAATATAGGAATTAAACTTGATCTTATAATACCATTAATAAATTAATTTCATGATATAACATCTCAAATAGGTATTATATGTACTATATAACATACATTATGTGCATAATACAAATTATATTATTAGGAGAGGATGTTGAGATCGAAAAACCCTTACATATTGTCCACACTTCTAAGAACATAATTTAAACTCTTTTATAATAAACATATATATCTTAATAACTTAATTTATAACTTTACTCATATTAATTTTCATTTTTACTCTTTATAAATGTTCATATCTACCTAACTTCTTCTAATTTTCTAGATCATGTGTTCAAAGTTTTGATCATTTGTACTAGTATCGTAATAGTGGTGTTCGTATACATTATTAATCAATTTTTAATTATTACTAGCTCATTTAATATGATTTTAGGGATGCTTTTATATAATTAATAATGTTTCTCATTACTTTCATGAGTATTTTATACCTTATCCTTGAAGATATTGTTGATAATAAGCATGTTTGGGTGATTTTTGATTAACGGAGGGTGTTTCCTCAATTAATGAATTAGATATTGATATAAAACATAATCCAAATAAATAATTATTTATACATTAATGTCAAATTTTACCATTAAATAAGTTCTCATAGTCATCCATCGCATAAATGTAATTTATTATTCATGTAGGTCATCAAATTGACCCAAACATGAACCTACAATGATCAGTGGATGATTATGAGAAGTTTTATAATAAATATCATTATAAAATGAGTATAATTATCTTATTTAGTGCTTAATAGTGTGATATATTATAATTTTAAGTACGAATAATAATAATAATATATCGGTATGAAAACATTACACAATTTGTATAAAAGATTATCCTCTTAGTACGCTTTATTTTAAATGATTATAATAACAATGATTGTTCATCGGCCATATCATTAGTAGGATAATAATTTTTTACACCATAACTTTAAGTATATAATTAACATCATATTTATCTTTTAATATCATCCTTATATCCAACCTTTTAAGAAGGTTAGGGAAAATGAAACATGTTACATTGTGAAGGTTGTAGTTTACACAACACGTGAACAACAATTTTGTTTTTCTTAATGGATGGGGTATATAAATAAAAAATGATGATTAAATTATTATAGTAATATTAACGGATATAAATGATAAACATATAATTATATTATACTTTCTAGAATAAATTTTAAATAATATAATTAATAAGAAAACTAAGTATTTGATAATACTCACGCTGGGAACTTGATTTTTTCATGGAAGTCACTGTGAATTTTAAGGTATTAGGATATTTATGAGTTAAAATGGGATTATGTTCATGATATAGGGTTACATAGAATGAAAAATATCTGATTTTATACTAAAAATTTGAATTATTAGTGATTCTTGAAGTGGATAAGATATTACCCTTTTATAAGTGGAGTTGAGGGTCATTTTGGGAGTAACCCTTACATTTTCAAAAATGTAAGATTATAATTCAAATACCAAAGGCCATAAAATGGAATTAAAATAGGAGATTAAAGGTATTTTGTGTTCAAACTCGCCTAAACCACACCTTTTTTAGACATATTTGAGTGATTTGGGTATTTGTTATTTAACTTTTGGACTTTTTCTATAATTTAATTTAACATGGTAATTAATTTCTAACTTTGGTACTTAATTTTAATTAAAAATATTAATATTGTAAATTTTTCCTAATTTGACACTTCTAATTTTATATTTTAAAGTAATTATATCAAATAAAATTTATAAAGGTATGAAAATTTAGTTTTAAAATAAATATTCTTAATCATGTAATAATCTTTTTTAGAGAAATAAAATTTTTAATCTTTGAATATATATATATAATGTAAAATTATTTTGGTTACTGAATAATGACCTAAATTGATTTATTAAAAAATAAATAAACTTTATGTATATTCTACGGAAATAAAAAACTGAATCTACCTATAAAATACTAGATTTTATGAGAAGAAATAAAATGGTTTTTATATTATTATTATTATTAGAAAATAGGTAACATGAATTGGACTCCCAATTCATACCCCAAAGGAATTCATTAAAATAAAGAGATATAATATAGATATATAGTGTAAATAGCTTACACCAGTAGGGGGTTTAGGGGATTACAATCTGATATTTTAAGAAAAAACAAATGTTTAGATTGTATAAGAAGTGTCCAAGACGTCCTGCCATCAAAATATCAGAGACATCCTCCATGAAGGGTAGTGGCATCAAAAAACCATCATAATGACTTTCTCTAATTGAGATGCAAGATCCCTTATAGGTGACAGATCAAATCTTAAACAAGAACTATAAATCCTGAGGAAGAAATATGAAGACATACTATATTTGATCTCTAAACCCTCTAATAAATATCACATCATAATCATCAAGTCCTAAAAAAACTTTTGTGCACAAGGTAAACCTCAAGATTGTACTACAAACTAGGCTTAGAAAACCAGATACAATATGAAAACCAACTTCCATCTTCCTAATGTCCTCATCAATCCTTTTTCTACCGACACTTGCATGCACTTTGATATTTAAAAATACAAACAAAATGATGGAAAATATTAGTTCTCTAACATAGATAAATTACAATTGCTCACCATAACACGAACCATCATGAACCGAGACTTGAAACACACTCAATAAAACTAACTAGAGGGTCAATTAATAGATCAAAGAACCAACGGAACATTTTTTTTAAAATTGCTCTACATTAAAAGAAATTTGAGAAATCCAAAGAAACGAAAGGATTCATACACCATCCAAGATCCTCTAGGGAGGAAATAAACCTAGTGAAGTTAATTGAAGAAATAGCCTCAGGTTAATGTATTATCTAATGATGATTTTGAGAAGTATCATTTTCCAATTGGATGTCAATCCTCTCTATTAAATTAAATTTTTATATAATGAACCACAACTACCCTAATTTTTTTTCCATTCAACTCATACACACAATGAATAGTACCATCAATAAGTGGTCTAGGACATGGAATTTAATCCCTCATGGTTTGATTGAGTATTATTATTATTTCTCTATTATGAAATTTTAGATAAGTTATCAATGGATTCATTAAAAACAAGAGATAAATAGGAATGGTTTGTCTTCAAATGAAGATATAAGATTTAACATTTTCCATGGGAAGATAACATCTTAGGAATGAAATGTTATAGTTTTCCTTGAAACCTTATAGTGTACCTCCTATATTCCTTAAGGTATGACTAAATAGGATAATGTAATGTGTGTTAATGAAAAGTGAATGATTGTTTAAGTTAGGGGGATAAATTTATAAAGTTTCAAATAAAATTTAAAAACATTTTATGTAAAAAAACTAAAGATTAATAAATTGTTTCATTGATAACATTTTCATTTTACTCTTGTTTATTACAAAGAGCATGACTCATATATGGTTAGAGTGGTTGATTAGTGAAAAATTGAATATGTAATATTGTGATTCTAGTTATAGTTTATGGATAGTGTGTTATGAATTAAATTTAGGATATAAATTGTCTTTAGCAAACCTAAATGGGTAATTTTTAGTAAAAACCATTTAAATAATTTTTTGGGTTGTGTTTTTTGACAACTCGTGTTTGAATTTCTCTAAGAAAATCACATTATCATTTTGTACTGATGTTATAGAGTTTGAAAATTCATGATGTATAGTTTAATACGGTCTTTTTTGGATATTCAAAATCATTATATAGTAGAATATATTTAACTATTAAGTATGGTGTCATGTAAAAAATGACTATGTGGTTATTCAGTGCACCTCAATTAGGGGACGAATTACAGATTTCATCATAGATGATAAAGACCACTTGCAATATGTCTACATAAGATTCAAATTTTTTGATGTGTGGATGTATAGGAAAAAATAATTTTAGGATTAAGTTAATCATGTCGTGGATAAAGGAATTATGCAATAAACATAAATCCATGGAATTATATTATTCTACAAAAAATTGTGTGTTTTTATTGAATAATAGATTGTTCTATGAGGTGTTAAAAAAAGATATGTTACTAAATAGTTAACATGCTTCATTTATCATAATCAAATCCATGATTTTTGAAATAGGGAGTTCATTGTACCATGATTTTTTTCATTACATCATGATTATATTGAGTGAGATTTTTTTCGAAGTCTTAATGTTCCTATACATTAGGAAATTTTAAAATATATAAAATCAATTATTTTTAAATGTACTTGGAATAATTTTAGGGATTATTTTTCCCATTATAAAAAATAAAATTTTAAGATATTAATTAAGTATAAATTATATATTCTCTAGTGGTTATATATATCTTCCTTTAGAAAAGGAGGAATAATATCATATTTTGATTAGGCACATGGGAAAGATAAATTGTATACAAGTATAAAGAAAATCATAACTATAAAAGTGTTTAATTAATGAGAATAATATTGCTACATCATTAGTATAATTATTATTATCATTGATTTTTTTATGATAATGGTTTTTCTTAGAGGTATAATGCATTCTTTCTAAGTGAGGAGAGTAAGAATATTGTAGATTTTGTGAGTTTTATATAACTATATGGTAAATGAGACCACTATGAATATATAAAAAACAAGAAGTGTGCTTAGTCTATTTTGGTACATTGTTACATCACCAAGTGTATGGTCCCTAAAATTTACATAGTGTGGGTGTACCAAGTAAATTTATGTGTGTCTCCATTTTTTCTTTACTGATATTATATTTCTTTAAGAAAAAATATAGTTTTTCACAACCATGAAACATGATCATCTGTAAGGGTCATTTGAAATTAACATACCTTGATTCCCCCCCCCCCATGAATTTTTATGCGTGGGACAAATAACATCATCACCCACCAATAGTATATACTAACTTCATCTCCATAGAAAATTAGAATCCATTCATTACCTGATGTAAAGAGTTATGGTTTGAGGTAAATTGTATATGATTTAAAGTTTTTTGACATTACATATATAATGTACTCATTATCATATATGTTACACTATAAAAATAAAAAAACAATACATAGAAAAATAAACATAAATCAAATCCACTATATTTGTATTATAAATCAAGGATATGGTATGTTTTATTTAAAAACATTTGGCACCTAATATGAATTTTTCTATAAAAAATTAATTTCAACATTGTTTATTATTATTATTAAAACACATTTTTATGATTCTTTATGTATTACTTGTTTCAATTTCTAATATATGTATTTGGTAGGTCAAAAGAAAAAGGACTATTAATTAAATAACAAGTTTTTTAAAGTTTTTTGTTATATAATTTTTTTATTTGTGAATGTTATAAATGAGGCCTTTTTAGTGATACAATTATCATTGATGAAGTAAGGATTTATCAATGCCTATGATTTTAGTACATATAAAAGCATCTTTTATGAGTTTTTTTACTAAAAAACAATAAATCGTGGCCATGTTTATAAAAAACCCTAACTATGCAACTAGTCAGACTGGACTTTCAAGCTATTGTAAAATTCATACTCTACTACACCTTACTCATATAATTTTTTGAAAAAAATAACTTTTTAAAGCAATTATAGGTAATATCCTCCCATCATGATATGTTTTATAGAAATTTTCTATATTTTTATTAATGTAAAATGATTGCACACTCTTTCACACTACCCTATTGAGTCACGAAGTGTCTTTTTGGAAAACTTTTATGTAATTTTTTTCTTGAAGCGGGTCATAGGGTATTTCATATACGAATTTTTAATTGAAAGTACATTTTTGTTGACATTTAGATTGAGTTATTTCAATTGAAAATGTTTAAAAATGTTATGTTTAGAAAAAACTCTTGGTTTATTTGGGAAGCTTTGAAAGTGGAATTCAATATCAAGTTTTTTATATGTAAGTATTTTAAGGGGATTTTATTTTAAATAATAACTAAATTTTATTTTTTAGTGTAATTTAAAAATGGAATATTTTTCTACAATCCAAATTTTTTAAATTTATTTTTTTCTCAAGTTTAATTAGTTTTGATGAGAGAAAAATTATTTTTGGTGTTTAATGGTCTGTTTGGTTTTCTGTATAATTAAAATTTTAGTTATTTTCTTAATGAATTGATTGAGTTGTGTAATAATGGATTTGGGATTAATTTTCATTTGATTTAATTGATTTCAATCTCTTTTAGTTATTAATGATGTGTTTTCTTGGTATACATTCATGTAAGTGTTTATTTAAAGCTAATTTTTTTTTAATGGTTATATGGTGGTTTGAGTTTCACATGTATTCAAAACATGTAATTCAAGTTTCAACCATGAGTAATATTCCCAAATATCAATATTGGTATTTTTACTGATTTTTACATATTAATGGTAAATAAGGTAAGGTATTTAGTATGGAATTGATCATAACCAATGCATACTGTCAACAATCTAAATGATGGACAAGGTATGGGATAAACACCATTAATTTCATTTAAGTATAAAGTAAAAGTTCTATATCTAAATATTTTCTCTACAATTGAAAAACGTTTTATAATATAAAAAACTATTTTCTAAATAAAATTTCCCATATCAAGTTAATATCTACACATGTTCCCCATATTTAAAGAGAATAAATCTTTACACTTTCAATCTTTACTATAAAAGTAAAATTCATTTAGTTTGGGGTACAAAATGACTTTTAAATAAAAAAATTAAATAATGAAATTACACAATGTTATGGTTCACTATAATCATTAATTATTTTAAAGTAATTGTTTAAAACCATTTCCATGCTCAAATCATAGAGAATATAAACACCATTGGTATTTATAATTTTTTAAGTTTAGTTTAGAAAAACCACATAGTTAATGAAACCCAATATCTTTAAGAACCAAAAAATTCCTTTTCAATTAGAAAAAACCCATACATTGTCTCATTAGTAATGCAATTATTAACTAAGGTTCATTATTCTTCATTGATTTATAATTAATTAAAGTTTTAGTGTAAATAAATTACTTTGCAATTCATAATAATGTATAAAAAACATGTTTAACTAAGTTATATTCATACCATTAAAATTATATATTTATAAAATAAAATTTGGTTTAATAAAAGAACTAGAAAAAATTAAAAAAAAATATTAATCAAATATTATTTTCCTTTATTATACTAAATTCTAAGACTTGTAAAAATTGGTTTCACCTCATCAAAATAAATTCAAGGGAAATAACCTACACATGAAAAAAAAATCCATTAGGGATTTTAAAACAATTTAGATATGTATAACATTTATAAGAATAAAAATATATAAATTAAAGCATGTAATTAATTAAGGAGATCTATAACACATGATGAGTTCATGGAATATAGAATTCTAAATTAAGAAAACAAGACTAATGTACCTTACACAATAAAACAAGAATAAAAACATAATGTAAACAAGATATTCTTGGCTAAAAATATATTAAAAATGTTAAAATTCATATAAAAACATGAAAAGATAAAATAAAAAACCAATATAAACAAGCCTTTATAACATGATTTAATTTAATTATTTGAATAAAACATTAACATTGATAAAAATAAATTTACAAAAAACTAAATTTTCACAAGGTGCTAAATCAAGGTTTTTAAGAAAACATGTATAAATTCCTTTTAAAACCTTTTACTTGAGATATCAAATTTTTATTGAAAACAACCCGTTAAAATTTCATTAAATATTTTTTTAAATCAAGTGGGATATATTAAATATCTCCCATATGTATATATTATAATTTATAATTATATTTTTTAAATTTTTACTTTATATTATTTGTGTATGTAAAAAATGATACATTATATGAATACCTACTATGTATTTATTTATTTATTGTTAAATATGAATATTTTTTATAAAAATGGGATGAACATTAATTTAAAATGGTTGGATTCAATTCATATAAAAAAATAGTATAATGATGAGGTTAAATAGTTCGTTAAGTTTTAAAAAGAGCTTGAAATTTCCATTCTCAACTAATTTGTATGTGTTTATATTGTTTTTATTAATGAATAGTTTTTTCTAGATGAGTTGTAATAATAATTTATTATTTATGGAATAGATAAAATTAATAAATATTGGACTAAACACAAGTAAAAACTGAATCTAGCTAGTGATTAGGATAAAAATATGGTTTATGGATTGTTTGATATAATTAAAATTGTAAACAATAATGGATATAGGATTAAGGAAATGAAAACATAATTTAAATATGACCTTCATGATTTTATAAAGCTATATGATATGTTAAATTGTTGTGAAAATATTCAATTTTATGTCTTTTGAACCAAATATATTACATTTTCATCAATACTGAAGGTATATAATTTAAATGTTGGTAATTGATGGAGTGACGCCAAAGGTAGAGAACTAATTTATCTCTTGAATAATATGTTACTAGAGGAAAATAAACTTCCTTTTTGATCATATGATTCTAAATTAATTTCATATTCAGTGGGTATGATCTATTAAAGAATACATTTTAATCTAGATAACTCTATATTATTTCACAAGGACTATGAATTGCTTAAAAATTACCTAAGGTTGGTGTGTCTCTATAAAGAAAGATGAATAAAGTACTTCAAAATTTATATGGTACTTTAGAATCATTCCTATGTTTAGATGGTTATATGGAAGTGATGAGACTATAAGGAAATTGATGTGGCACATAGATATAAGAATCGATGATGGGAAACAACATCAACCAACTTACTATCCTCAGTATAAGAAAATTAATCATGAGTATCCTGAATTTTAAAACAAGATTAGAATCCTTTATCTTGAACTATATTTAGATAGAATGAATTATTTTAGTATATAAATCATCACTCATAATACATATCAGATTATATTATAAAATTCTAACTTCTCACGATGGTTATATATAAATAAAAAATATAC